>CM052714.1:5412745-5517718 GCA_028551405.1 Uromys caudimaculatus
GCTCATTCCGAGGGCTTTCAATGAATTAAACAAGCAGATAATATCCACGTTAATTTTGTAAAAATTAAAGAATGGTCGTCAAGAGCAGGAGCAAGAAAGGAGCTCAGTTCTTCCAGACACCAAGAGCCACTGTTGCCCTTCTGCGTTTTCTCTGGGTGTCACAAACACTTCTCTTCTCACCACAGCCTGTGGACACATCTATCTCCAGGATGCTTGAGAGCCTAGAAGCTGTGACTGGGAACTTGGTGAACAGGACTAGCAGTGGTTCATAGGCTCCGGCACGAGCTAGCAGAGCCATGTTGTCTTGGCCTCCAGCTGCCCTGGCCTTTTGCATCCAAAGGGCACCGAGCACTGTGAGGATGTGTTTAAGGAGAAGATGACGTAGTTAGTCATGGTTACATCCTTGGCTCTTGTTCTCTGCTGTGTCCTTCCATTGCCCTCCTTGCCAGAGAGGGTAACGTCCTGACCGGATTGCTCTTGAGAGTTTGTTTGTTCAGGAGTTTATGTCTTCATGGTCCTGGCCATCATGTAGACAAACCAGCTGTGTTGTTTCTTTAAGACTCATGGGTTATTTAATAAGAAAGGGACTTGCAGGGTCTCAGATAGAATTACTGTTTGTGTTCATGCTAGCGCCTTAAAATATGAATGCAAAACTGGAGATCCAAGCAGCAGCAGTGTATTGCTCTGGTCCAGCTTAAGCCCTTCTGGTGCGCTCCAGCCCTTGGCAGTCTGTGAAAAAAAAAAGTTACGACTCTATTTACACTGAACTTTTGGGTGTATTTGGTTTTTTATTTGACGTATTTAGACTCACTCTGAGACAGCAGAGACTTGGACTGTCAGTTTTTGAATAAGAAATTGAAAAAAGCATAAAATGATTCCATGGCTTTTGCTGGCTGAGTACCCCTCCACAAGAGATCCATATCCCTACCTGTGTGCCTTTGTTAGCACGTAAATGACCTCACTTGACCATTTTATCCTGGGGGGGGGGGAGTTAACTTAAGAGATGGAGGCCTGAGAACCCAGGCTATACACCCTTCTTCAGCCCGGTCCTCTTCACACATAGTGGGATCTTGCAAAGACTGAGGACAAGAGGGCATTAACTGTTGTGCTCGCTTGGGGTTTGGAAGTGGTACCTTCGGGGTCTTGTTTTCCACAGCATGGTGATAATGTGGGCACTCACTCTTGGAGAGCTGTCCTTTTGGAGGGAAAGATGCTTCCTTGTTTAATGAATAGAGGTGCAGCTGGCTGGCATTGGCCACTAGTCGGCTCTAATCATATTTCATAATGACTCACACATGTTCTTAACAGGTGGCATGGGGACTCTTGCTGTCAGACCAGAAAGGTTGGAGTCTGGGCTTGCTCTCACCCCAGGGTGGCAGAAATGGCTCTGTGTACTTTATAGGCACTGAGTCTGTGCTCTGCTTTGAATCAAAAGCAGCTGGTGGTAGTGTTTACCCTGTGTATTGTTCCTTACTAGTAGCTATAGTAGCTACTGAGCTCTCTGGTTGTTGGGCAGGAACAGGCTGCAGGTGCAGGCGACACTGAGCAGAACTGCCAGAGCCTTCTGCTGTTACTGTCTCCAGATTCTGGGGTCACTGGCTCTTTTGCTGATTCTCCTGAGCTGAGGGGCACCCACAGCTAAGACTGCGAACATGGACTTGGGCTGGCTCCATCCTATGTGCAAGCCACCCTGCCCCTGCATACTCCCTCTGCATCTGGAACCTCTCTTGACCTTCAAGATCCAGCTGGTTGTCTTCCTCAGTGGAACTGTCCTGCTTCCCTGGTGTGTGTGTGTGTGTGTGTGTGTGTGTGTGTGTGTGTGTGTGTGTGTGTGTGTGTGTGAGAGAGAGAGAGAGAGAGAGAGAGAGAGAGAGAGAGAGAGAGAGAGAGAATGAATAATCAGTAGCTGCCTCCCCTTCGTTCCTGTAGCTGATTTTCTTTAATGTCTACATTTGTCAGGTAATCTATTCTTACATTTCTGGTTCCCGTTCCTCTTGGTACACCATAGGCTTCATAAAGCTATGGATTAGCTATTCTTCACATCTGTTTTCTGGACCAAAGTCAGGGCAGACATACAGCATGATCATTGTGCGTTTAGGATGAATTTTCCACTGGCCCCTGGGCTCTCATTGGGCTCCCTAGACTTCACAGCACACAGAGAGCTGGGCATGGCTGGAGGATTGCAGTGGCATGGGCCACTCCCCTGGGGGCTCCTCAGTGTCTGCTGCTTATATGCAGCATGGCTGACTACAGCCATCCAGCTGAGGGAAATAGGATTGCTAGCTACTGTATGTGGATACTGGAGCCCAGTACCTGCCAGGAAAATCATGCACATTGTTCTTTTGCTGTGGTAACAGTTCTCTTAGGGCTCTCTGGGCTCTGTCTTGTCCACGTGACAGAAATAGTTCCATTCTCTGTACTGGGCCAGATAAGAACACTCTCAGTTGTGAGTCAGTGTGTGGGGCCCCTGATCGTATCCCTAAGTCCTGTTTATCAACTCAGTTTTCTCTGGAAGTTCCAGGCACAAAGGGCTTTGCTGCTCCCCTGTGGCCTTGCACCAGACTTTCTGGCGACAGGGTTCTGTGATCCAGGTTTCACTGGTGGCTGTGTGGACTCTGGCAATAATAGTTAATCAGCTTCAGTGGGTTCTCCCCCTCATGTGCTGAGCCCTGCTTAGTGCTGGGGTACATACTCTCTCCTTCATGGAAACTTGTGGGTAGTTGTGGAGGTAAAGTTTGGCTCAGGAATGTGAGGCCAGTTTTGGCAGGCTTGTTTCCTCTGGCCACCCCATGATGGAGATAATGTCACTGCAGATATTACAGCTTCACAAGAGAACTCACACACCCTGGCTTTGACACAGCTTGGAATGGACAAAAGGCCTTGATGGATCTACTCGGGGCTTTGTTGCCTTGGCTACCTCAGTGCTCCAAAGACAAGGCCTCCGGACACAGTGTCACTGGCAGAGTAGCCATAGGAAGGAGGACAGTGTAGGGACACAGTGAAGGGCGTCCTTATCGCTACCACACTTAGCCTGGCTGTGGAAGTGGCATGGCCAACCGAGGCTGGAGGGTGCGTAACAGAATACGCTGGGAGCAGGTGGACAGTTCAGGGAACTGGTGCCAAAGTGTCACAGCTCTTGGTCAGCCTTTTGATGTTTGTGCTGCATGCACCATTTTGAGTGGGGCTTCCGAGAAGGCTGATGGCAGACAGGTGCCAGTAACAGCAGAGTTCGCAGGTGCAGGACATTTCTGGGTACCTTGCCCTTGCTGGTTCTTGGAGCTCCTCTTCTTGGTCCCCGAGGGCATCCTTATGTCCAGAGAGGCTAAACCTGGGTAGGTGTGGTTCAGGAAGCTGTGGCTTGTCGTCCCCCTTCCTGGGGCCAGATTAATAAGTTGTGTCGTTATCTAGTCTCTCAAAGACCCAAAGAGACTTATATTTCTGTTTTCCTGCTTTACTGGTTGGGAAGCCTATGGTATGTGTGCTCGTCTCCCACCCCTTCCTGTCTGCACAGAGCCAGAGCAGCCATGCCCATGCCCTCTCACGTGTCTCCAGTGTTCACAGTCCTTACTAACCCTCCCCTTACATGGTGCCACTGAAGGAGGCTGTGCTATGGAGAGAACATGACCTTTAAGTCAAGTGAACACTGAGTTCAAGTCACGTCTCTTCTTCTCACTACCTCTGTGATCCAGACAGTGATACCCTCCCTCCAAACTGCAGTCTTCACCTATGAAGTAGGGCTGTTTACTGTACCTGTCTCAGATCATTATTTTAAGAGTCAAATGAAACAGCTTCTGGCCAGGTCCGTGCTGTGACTACTCAAACATGGTGGCTGTCTTTGGATTTTACTGCTGTTAAGAGACACCATGACCAAGGCAACTCTTAAAAGGACAACATTTAATTGGGGCTGGCTTACAGGTTCAGAGGTTCAGTCCATTATCATCAAGGCAGGAACATGGCGGCATCCAGGCAGGTGTGGTGCAGGAGGAGCTGAGAGTTCTACATCTTCATCTGAAGGCTGCTAGCAGAATACTGACTTCCAGGCAGCTAGGATGAGGGTCTTAAAGCCCACACCCACAGTGACACACCTACTCCAACAAGGCCACACCTCCTAATAGTGCCACTCCCTGGGCAGAGCATATACAAACCATTCCAGTGGCTACCGCTGTCATCGTCACTATCACTGTTAGTCTCAGATTTAAATTTTCACTTCAACTTTTTGATGGACACTTCACATCACTTCATTTTGGTCCAAGTCTCAACTCTTAGACCGATTGTTAGACTTCTCTGCTGCCATGATAACACCAGCCATGAACAAAATCATTCAAGGAAGAAGGAATTTATTTTGTTTGGCTTATGGTTCCAGAGGGAGAGAATCCGTCAAGATGGGAGCAGGAAGGTGGATGACAGCATTTCATCCATACACAAAGAAAGATGATGGAGCTGAGATGAGGATAGAGATGGTAGGTAGATAGGTGGATAGATAGATAATCGATAATAGATAGATGATAGATAAATGATATAGTACAATATACATGCTAGCTATAGAAAGATAGACATAGGACAGAAAGATACTATATAGATAAAGCTACACAGATGCTAGATGCTAGATGCTACATATAGATAGACATATGATAGATAATAGACAGACATAGAAAGATATATAGATGATAGAGATATAAAAGAGAATATATGAAGATAGATGCTAGATAATACACAGATAATAGATAAGTTATATAGACAGGTGATAGGTAATAGACAAATGATAGATAGGCAGATGGTAGATAGAAGATGATAGATAGATGATTGGTGACAGACAGACAGACAGGAAGAAAGAAACAGGAGAACTCACAAATCCCTGGAAGTGGGGCCAGGCTATAAACCCTCAAAGCTCCCCCCCACCCCCGTTGCCCCAGTGACACACTTCTTCCTGCAAGGCTGTACTTCTAAAGGGCCCATACTCTTCTCAGATGGCACTATCAAGTAAAGATCAAGCGTTCAAACCTATGAAGGACATCTCATTTAACACGCACCAGATTTCAACATACCACAGGTTGTAAAGTCTGTGTGATCCTGGGGTGATTTGGGGGTACTAGCTGTGAGGTAAGGACGCTACTCAAGGCACCCCAGTATGCACACCTTGACCGGTCCCTCCAAGTTCTGTCTGTGTCATTGCTCTCAGGAAGTGGCTCTGTTGATGTGGAGAGCTGATGCAGAAGAGGGAACCATGCAAGAAACCAAGAAGGACTTGGCTGCTCAATGCTGAGCAAAGGAAGTGAAGCCAGAGAAGATTTTCTTCTCAGTTTTTGGGATTTAACCCATGGCCTCATGCATGATGGGCAAACCCTCTACCACAGAACCCCCTCAGCTGCAGCCTGGGTTCTTGCCTAAGGAAATAAGTGGTCAGAGGTTCTGAATACCCAGCCGAGAGAGTACCTCAGGGGCCATGCTGAGGGTGGGAGGCCCTAGGAGCTGGAGCAGAAAACCTCTAATGTTTTGTCTATTGTGGTTCTGACTGTCCCTTGGTCACCTGTCACTCTGAGCTAGTGGCTTACTCTCTTTACCCCATAGAGGACTAAAAGTGAGAATCCCCTAGGGTGCTCTTTAAACATCCCACACTGGATGTCATCATGATGGACACCATACTCCAGCGTCCCGCATCTCCCCCCCCCCCCCCACTCAGCCTCTCCAGAGGAGGATAGGAACCAGTGCTTAGAGAGTCCTGTGACTCACCTGGTACTTAGCAAAGGACAGACTTTCTCCTGAAATTAATGTAACCCAGAGAGGACTAGCAGGGAGGAGGAATGATTTGATGGCTTCTAGCTAGTTCCCTTTTCTTCCTCTCTTTTTTAAGAATTACTTTTATTTCATACGTGTGAACATTGGCATGCATGAATGTGTGTGCATTTTGCATGTATGATAGCAGAGGCCAGCAGAGGGCAGTGGTTCTCCTGACACTGGAGTTACAGACTATGAGCTGTCATGTAAGAGCTGGGGACCACACCTGAGTCCTCTGCAAAGCAACAGGTGCTCCTAAGTGCCAAGCCATCTCCACAGTGCGCGATGTCTTGTTCTTAAATGGAGGCCTGAGAGTTGGAGTCGGGGGGGGGGGCACTGTAATGAAGATAGGGGGGACACTGTAATTTATCTCCAGCAGTATGACACTTTCAGGGACCCACCATCTGTTTTCCTTATGCAAATCACTGATTAAGTAGAAATCTTGCCCATCAAAGCTCAGTCTCTTTGTTAGGATACAGTTCATTGTAGTTGAAACTTTGTTTCCATGTAGATCCAGGAACTAATTTACCTTAGCGTTTACGGACTTTAAAGCAGAGAGCAGTCCAGCATCATAGTATTGTCTCCATCTGCTAGACAGGCTCTCTGCTCTAGATGAGGGTCATGGAGCCTTAGAGTCGGTGTGTGGTGTTTAGAAGCAAACATGCAAGTCAAGTTTCCAAGTCACTCCGGTGACTAATTGAAGCTATTTTGTAATTATTTTCTGTTACAATTGGTCTCCCTTCACTCATGTCACACTGGTAAAACTCAAACATACAGAAATCACATCCTAGAAGTTTGAAGCATGCCATTTTTTTTCACCAAGCCTATTGATCACCTCTGTGCTCCCGGGGCATCTGCTGCCATATAGATCTAGACGTGGGCTGAGTGCACGTGTCTGTTACTTGTTAGTTCTGGATGTCGGCCAGATCAGGGATTGGATCATTGTAAGGCTCTAAGAACTTCCTGTGAGGTAGGTACCAGTGATCTTGTTTTATGTCTCAGGAACCCGGCTCAGAGAAGCCTAGCGTGTTAAGCAAGGCTACTCAACTGTTAAGTGCTGGGACAGGAATTCAAACCCATGTCTGCTTGAAAGCCTGCCATCACCCCTGCTGTCCTCTGGTCCATGGTACTGATTTTATCTTCTCTGTAGATATTGATGGGACTGCCTTTGGTTAGCTCACACAGCCTGGCAGCTTTGCTAACGAGGACAAGGGTTTGGCTGGTTTGGGTCTTGGTTCGATCTGAGCATGTAAGAAGAATCCTTTCAGCTTTGCTATTATCAGAAGAATGCAAAAACAGATGTAGAATGCAGTTCAGGGAAGGAACGGCAGTCTCCCCCCTCACCTCACTTCCTGGATATCTTAACAGAGCTCACTGAGAGGCAGTTACAACTCAACTGTCAGGGATGCTGGAGGGTAGCAGGGCGGGTTTGGGGAGAAGACCAATCCTGGTCATCTCACATATTTCCCAAGACCATAGGTCCGTGACTGCCCTGTTTGAGGTGCCCTCCAGCTATTTTGGAGCTTCAGGGCAAATAATGCTTTTGCAGAAATACAGAAGGTCTGTTACTCTTGGTCTTTGATGCTGTCTTGGGTTTTTTATTGATTGGGCTGATGTCTCAGGCGATGAGTCATTTGACATTTCTGCATATGGGAATAGTGTCTGAATGTCTGGGTTTCATCAGTTTTGATAGCTTTCCTGCAGTATGCACAGGTAACTGAGATATCCCTCCCCCAATCACTACATTACCTAAGTCCCTTCCCATGGGTTCTGTGGTGACAGACCTTAGCAAAGGAATGAAGATAGGTGACTTAAAATAACCGGCTCTGACCTTTATAATGTTTCAAATTCTGATGTGTTTATAAATAAATGTGTGCATTCCTTCTTGTTGTTTGATATGATTCTTTTATTTTTTTCCCATTCATAATGCTTTCCTGCTCAGGAAGTTGAGGTAGGTTTTGCCTTTTCAAACATATGTAGACATAGTATCAATCAAAATAGTTGCCAGATAAAATGTAAATTGCATCTCAGATCTTTAATCTCTATGGTAAATATTTGCTTTAAATTCAGCCAACCAGGAGTGTACACGTTTGTTTCTCGTGGTTATATGTGAGGGATGTAATTTATCAAATGTGTGTAAGCAGCCCATTGACTGCGTTCTCTCTTCTCATTAGTTACTCCACAAGTACGATTGTCGGTTATTATCTGTATTTTACTGGTGGGTTATTTATTGAAAGAGCTGAGAAACCCGCATTGTTATTTTCTAAATCATTCTGTCTAAAGCCTGCAGGACTTTACAGCAAATGTCAGACCAATTTATCAAAGAATAGCTCTATCCAGGGTGAAAGCGATTAGAGTGTGTGTACAAACACCCCCCCCACCTGTGCTTACACACACCAGTAATGGTTACGGGAATTTCTCAGGGGCTGCAGGACTCTTCAAGCCAGATCAGCTCTCATATTTGAAACAATTCAGCAAGAATTTATCATGGGCTGTTGAGTGATCCTCAGGGAATAGGCAGGTAAGACTGTCCCTGTTTAGAAGTCACCTGGGCTCGGGTGTGTGTGTGTGTGTGTGTGTGTGTGTGTGTGTGTGTGTGTGTGTGTGTGTGTATGGGATCATACATACACCTTGAAATGCACTACAGCAAGCAGCTCCCATCTCTGGTCAACTAACGTCCCAATAAGTGATGTTTAAGATGGTCCAATTCACTGCTCACTCTGGACTGGGTGGTCAGTTGACCACCTCATTCAGGGCCGCCTCTGCAGCTATTCCTAGGTGATGGGTGAGGCAGGCTTGGCAAAGAATGCATCAATAAATAGCTCGTTGCTGGTTTAGAGACAGAAAGGGACATAGCTCAGGCGTGAGGTTGCTGCATGGGAGGCTATGTCCCTTTTCCAACAGATGAACTGCTTTGTACCGTATTGTAGATTGATCAGCAAGCATTTGCACTGTGCAAAAGTTAAAACTCACAGAAAGGTGTCCTAGTCCATGGCAGGTGCCCGTAGAGAAGCCTGGCGTGGAGCTTCTATGAGCCGTTTTAGGGAAACCTCCCACCCAGTAACTCACCTTTTCCACTCTTTGGGAGCCAGTCAAATGGAATGAAGGTGAAGTGAGCTCATGTGTGTTGGATTGCCTTTGGAAGGTTTGACTCCAGGCCTTTACAGGTCTTTTCATGGGTTTGTGCTTGGCAGAGTCATCCTCCGTCTGGGAAGCTACTACACAGAACTGCTGCTTCCCTACAGCAGACACCCTTCTCTCTGTTGATTGACAGTGGCCCCACAGAAGACCCCATAGGAATTTGCCCCCTCTCTGTAGTTTGCTTCTCTGCACACGGCTTTCTTGTTCATCCCTGGTCATGGTCAGGGCAAATGAAGGCCTCGTTTATTTTCCAGGCTAGTAATTTGTATTGTCTCAGGTAATCTTCAGATGGACCTGCAGGGTTCAAACAGTTTAGCTAAAATATGTATGAGGGAGAAACGATCTGTTTCATGTGCACTCGGTGGCTTTGATCCATGGCATCTGAAGCTGTTGTGTGCAATAAATTACCCCCTCATCTTTTCATTCACCAGCCACAGTGCTTGAGTTTCCAGCATGGCATTTGCTTGGCTTTACCCCTAGCTTTTCCTCAGGTTGTTTTTCACAGCCCTGGTAGCAGAAATAGGAAGCTCTCTGGGGAGATTCAGGCTAAACTGTGTCAGCCATTTTGGGCTGTGGCACAAGGGAAGAGCAGCCCTGTTCGAGTATGCTGTTGGACAGGCCCATCCACTGTGAGGGGACTTGGTCACAAACACTGTGCTTGTGTTCTGGCTCATTTCATGTTAGGCACACTTCACGCCTTCTCTAGAAGACTCAGTAGAATGCAGGGCCCTTGGTAGTCACCCGTGCATGACTTGCTTCAGGACCCCAAGAAACCAAAATCTGGGATATTCACATCTCTGAAGTAAACTCTGTAGTGTTTGCATAGAAGCTGCTCATGTTCTCCCGCTTACATCACCCCTGGGGCGCACACAATAATGAATGTAATGTAAATACTGTGTGAATAATTATTAGAACACATGGTCTGGGGAATGATCATAAGAAAGTTGACCGTGTTCAGTACAAATGCAGGTATTATTCAAAGACTTTAGATGCTTGGTTGAATCTATAGACACGTCCCCTATAGGTATAGAGAACTGACTGTGTTGATGTGTATCATCATAAATATTAATATGACTTGTGAATATACACAGAGCTATCAATACAATTTATAATATGCACCATGTGATATAAAAATACACATGTGCATGCATTTATAGATAACTTTATATACATTTGTGTGTATCTGTGTGTATATACTCATGTGTCTATGTGTACTTGTGTATATGTATGTTTGTATGTATGTATATGTGCATGAACATACAGATTTTCTTTTCACAGGTACTGATCAGCAAAGAGTCCCTTTAATACAAGTGAAAACTCAATTCCTTTGCACCAGTTATTCATTTTATAGCACCAGCGCTGTGTTCCTGGGGATATTTAGCTAATGAATGAACAGAGAAATAGATTTTTGTCCCTGTTGACACAGTAGCATGGTGTAATAGTTCTAGCAGGTCTCTGATTGGTCACTTGCTGTGAGCACCAACCATCCTTTGCTCTGTCTCAGACATACAGCTGATGACTTTCTGAAGGGCAATCAGGCGGACTCTTCAGGTATTGGCCGCCCTGGAACAATGTAACGGACTCTTCAGGTATTGGCCACCCTGAAACAATGTAACGGTTCAGGCATCAGTCAGCATACTCAGCTTGGGCATCTGTCAAGACAGGTTCTGGAAGAGTCTTAACTGACCAGAGTTGGGAGGGTGTCACTTATGGGAGAATACAGTAAAATAGATTTGCCTTTCTTCCTACAAATTGGCTGCACTGCTGAGCAAGCCTATGTGCTACCTGTCCAGGAAAAGCCTGACACCCTTAGACCCTGCAGGATAGGCGAGAGCAACACTGTCTGTCACCCATGTCGCTCTGTCTGGGTAGCACATTCATGAGTATTACTGAGTCTACCAAATGACTGTATTGAGATGTTTACTCTTGTTAGGCTTATCTCCATCATTAGATGACCGCATTTCTAGTCAAGAGGCCAATTCAGACAGACTCACCTGTCAAACTTCCATGTAGTTGGTAGCCTTCATCCTCATGTGAGTTTGAACAGGTATCAATTTTCTTAGGTTAGAAAAATGGTCAGAGGTGAGGGCTCTTAGAGTCCGGGTCTCTGCTGGCATTGCAACTGGCCACTGAGGTCCTAGTAGCAGAAATACACCATTGCATAGGGCAGCATTGGGGGGTGGGGCCAGGTGCCCTGCGGGTAGTCGACAGCAAGACCTGTGTTTTCATTTAGACAGAAAATGAAGACCTGGCTTGTGCAAACTGCATCTCGGTCCCTAGAGAAGAAACCAGCCCGATATTGGTGGCCTGACAGTTTGGAAGTGTAGAGAGCTGCCCTTAAGTCTCTGGAGGATCCCAGTGGTTAGGTAGGTGGGACCCGAGGATGAGCAGACTCCCAGGTGAAGTCTGTAAACGGAATTCTTTCATCTCTGGCTCTTTTCACCTTGCTGGTGCTGCCTCATCAAAATGTCTCCTAGAGGAAATTAACCAAAGCAGCTGAGCTTGTGCTGGCTTCCCTGAGGCACTTATACATGTTAGACTAGTGGTCGCGCATGCTCTGATGCGTCAGACTCTGATAAACTAGTGACCGCGCATGCTCTGATGCGTCATACTTTGACCCTGGTGGCAGGTGAGACTTCTAGAAACCCCTCCCTGCTTCCCACTGCCCATTTCTCAAGCGAGCTTTGTTGCATGGAGTTTCATAGTTCACGATCTTGGCTTCCGGTGCAGGGCTTTCCACTAGCTATAGTCAAAATCATAATGCACAGAGCTTCAGGAGCTCCGGGCTCCTTGGCCTGTGTTGTGGTCGACTTTTCTTTAGTGCAGAGAAAGCAACCAGATGCAGGGCGTAATTCCCCACCCCAAGTGGCCTTCCTGGGCAAGGAGGTATTTGAAGGACTCACTTTTCCATAGTGACTTTACATGTGAAAGGTATGCTTTCACCTTTGTAGTAATTAGGCAGTATTATTACAGTTGCGGCAAGTTTTAAAAATTGTAAGGCAGACACCAGCTTGTAAAGGCCTCATATTTGAGATTGTGCTTTCTTCCCAGAAGAAAAATGTAAAAATAGCAATTAGAGTTAACCTGCAGAGTGACAAGGGCCAGAAGAATGGTTCAGATTCCATCCAGGTTCTTCAGTTCCCTAAAATCGTTAGGGGATAGTCTGTTCTCGGGACTTGTTCAACTCAGTCTAGGACATCAAAGAGAATGTAACATGTGAGATTAAAGTAAAACCACTCATCTTAGGCTCTGCTCC
The DNA here is from genome assembly GCA_028551405.1 of Uromys caudimaculatus. Classification (NCBI taxonomy): domain Eukaryota; kingdom Metazoa; phylum Chordata; class Mammalia; order Rodentia; family Muridae; genus Uromys; species Uromys caudimaculatus. The sequence continues at coordinate 5,424,918 of CM052714.1, forward strand.
TTCCCTGTTGGACATGCATCTTCGGCTTCCAGAGCTTCCATGAGTCAGGACAGCGTGTTTAAGTGAAAATCTTTCAGCAGACCCACAGTACCCTAGGACTTAACCTCTTTACACGAGAAGAGCTCATTGTCTGGCAGCCCGAACAGTTTGTTAACTTTGTCCTCTGTTTCCAAAAGCCAGTCCCTTTTTGGGCAATCTCTTGCCTTACCCTTGTGACCCATAGACTCTTCTGTAACAGGCTTGTCTAAGGTTAAGAGGACATTTACCGTCAGATAGAAACATCGAGTGCCGAATATCTGATGTCCACACTTTACCCTGAGACCGTTTAGCACTGGCGATCAGTGCTGAGACAGCACAAACCCCAAACTTGGATTGTATTTAAAACAGTAAATTGGAGGGGGGATGTTGCAGGTAGATTATTCTAGACTTTCTCAAGGCAAGTCAGGGGAACAGGACAGTGACACCATAAACTTTAAGCTGGAGCAAGGTGCATCAGTTCCTTAGAGTTAGAACTAGCTCAGTGTTGAGTCTCGGGGATCCCAGGAGGCTGCTTGTGTTTCCTCTGGCCATGAAGCAGTACCTTCTCATTTAACTCGAAACCTAGTTTCCTAAAATCTCTTTGAGGATCTAATATAGTCAGGTAATTGAACGAGGAGGAGACTCCTGAAACCCCCAGGAGACTGTGTGGAGATGAAGTGAAGCGTGGGACAGGGCAGACAATAATTTAAACTAACTGTACACTTTGATGTAAATTAACTTCTCCAGAAGTGAAATCGTTTCAGACAGCCTTTTGAAGGCATCTGTGGTGTGTGGAGTGCTTGGTCCAAACCACATTGCTAACAACAGGCTATCAGCTGAAAAAGGCCAAATGTCCTAATGTGGTGTAATACAGAACAGCTTGCAAGCATGGGTGGGGGGTGGTACCAAAGGTTTGGAAGGGGCAGGGCTGTTGGAAGTAAGAAGAGTTAACAGAACCCTGAAGAACTAGTCTCTTACAGTCATGAAGTGCCCACTTTGGCACATGCTTGATGCAGACTCCAGGCAGAAACTCCGTGGCTATGCAGGGAGCAGGGAATCCTTTGCTTTCTACCTCCCTCCTTCCCTAAAACAAAAGACATTAAGCTAAACACACACTCAGGGTCCTTTTAACATTTGCATGGCCCTCTGGTTTTAGACTCTGTAAGTGTTGGAAAACTGGAAATGTGCACCACAAGATATATGTCTCCTTGTAAAGGAAATGCTGACAGTTAAATTATCAGCTGTTACAAACACAGGGGCTTAATCATAAGTGAGAGCAGCCAGGCATCACCTACAGTATAATTGATAGCAAATTCACCTCACACTTAGGAGATGTCTGGGTTTATATGTCAAACCAAGACGGGCAGAGCTGTTTCTGTATCAGGCTGAAGTGTTTTTATGACTCCTAGTGTTTAGTATATTCTATTTGAAAGGTGTGAACAGGAGAAGTAAATTGATATGTTTGGTTGCATTTTAGTGCTCGTTTGGGGGAAGATCTGTAAGCCGTGAGGGTTTTCCTTTGTGTTTTGGAAACCAGGGACAAGTCAGTTTTTATGCAGTTCAGTATGAGGCATCTGACACTTGACCTTTTGTCCTGTTTCTCTTTCCTAGGATGACTATTTCAGAAACTGGAATCCCAACAAGCCGTTTGACCAAGGTAAAAGACGCGCCATCCTAGCTGCACACACAGCTGGAAATGTCAAATTGTTTTCCCGCCCTTGCATGCAGAGTTGATTGTCTCCATCTCTCAGAGGCTACCTAGCTGTCTGATTTTATTGACTTTTGGTCTGAACTAAGTGGGGTGGTAGAAATTATTTTATCAAATTGGGTATTTGTCTGAGGCTATTTCCAGACAGATTTAAACTTTTTTTTTTTTTTTTTTAAAAAAAAAAACTTGAGCCAGCCAGTACAACTATTGATTAGTTTTGTTTTTTTTTAAAAAAATGGGAAAGTGATTATCAAGCTTGTGAATTATGAGGCTGGCTGTACCCAGCAGTTTTATTCATAGAAGGTTCTATACTGAAAAATGTCCCCGCAATTCAATGATGGGAAAAAGAATATTTCTGGGAAATTTTCAAGGATATTTGGAATCATTTGTTAAATGTGTCCTTTATGGTTCTCATTTCTTAAAATAATGTAGTTATTTTGTGTGTGTGAATGTGTGTGTGTGTATGTAAGTGCACGTGTGTGTCTGTGTGTACATGTGTGTCTGAGTATGTGTGTGTGTCTGTGTATGTATGTGTGTTCACATGTGTGCATGCGTGTGTCTGAAAAGTCAGAGATGACTTTCAGGAGCTGGCTCCCTACTTCCCCTTGTGGGAAGGAGTGATCACACTCAGGTCATCTAGATCGGTGAGAAGCGCTTTTACCCGCTGAGCTATCTGGACAAGCGCTGTCCATCATGGCTTCTAAATAGAAGCTGTTGCAGCATCTAATCATGGACAAATAGACGTTAGCCTTGTCCTTCTGGGTCCTCGCCACTCATCCTAGCAGCCATGGAGCTTGTTACATGGGGACAGATGTAAGTCACTATGTCCTTGTGTGAGTCGCTAGGACACAGTGAGGGCCCACTTTGAATTGCTGTTCTGTTCTTGCTATCCCGTGTGTGGCAGCACTTGGCATAGACATCACTGCAGGAAATGATGCTAAGTTGTGCAATGGGTATGTGTGTGCCATTAAGCCTGAAACCCAGAGGAGACACGGCCTGCTGTGCATATTTCCAATGGCTCAGAATTCCGAGTCTCAGCTTCAGTTCACTCATGTACCCTGGACTCTACTTCTCGTCAGCAAAACTGATGTTCAGATTTCCACATGTGTTTGTCCCAAACCTTGAGGCAGTGCAACATTTTGTTCATTCATGCCCTCACACCTTCATCTATCATCCACCTTGAACATTTACTGAGCTCTCACCGTTTGCACAAATGCCAAGCCAAACGACCAAGCAAGGAGCCACTGGACCATGGTTAGTTTCCCCCAGAGCTTTTCAGAATGAGGAGCAAGAATGGGCGTGATCTCAGTGGGATGCGTTCATGGCCGCAGTGCAGGTGTGTACAGGGAAGCATGCATAGCTGTGGAGAAGACTGCGGAAGGAGGCTTGCGGCTCGGCATGTTGGAGGGGATGGGTAGAGAGTTTGTGCAGACAGCTTTCCTTTGGAGGATTTCCCTGGGTTGAGGGTGTGTTAGCCTTCCAGGGTCCTGTTCCTTTGTAATTAACTACATCACCTCAACAATTCACGGTAGCATGTACGAAGGCATTAGTCCTTTATGCTAAGCATTTCTTTAACTTTTCAAGTGTTTCCTAGAAGACTAACTCTTCATTTATGAAGACTAGTCATAGATGCAGAGTGACTCATCTCCTGCCTATGGACGACAGAGAGTCCATCTGGTGGCCTCCGCTTCAGGCTCCCTGCTATGACTCAGCTCAGCTACAAGGTACCCTGAGCTGACGATGCTCTATGCTCAGATGCATTGGTGGGTGCTTGTCCTCTAAGGATCTAGTCGCCATCCGAGTTTCTTCCTCCCAGGGCTTTCAGACACGGAGATTGCATGGAAGGAAGGCACATCTGCTTTAGTAATACACACGAGAGAAGAGACTCTATAAAGACAAGTGCCTATGCCTCCTGCATAGATAAATGATTACTCCCCTTGCTCTGATGACCACAGGGACTTTGAGTCCCAAGGGCAGCACAGCATTAAAGCTTAGGCAAAAACTCCAGACAAGGGTTTGGCCATTGTCCTGAACAGAGCTCTGACCTGCACTGCATGCTTAGAAACTCAGATCTGCTGAGACGAACTCTCTCCCTATACCTCATGATGCTCAGGGGCACAGCTAAGAGTCCTACTTGGTGGCTCTGTGTGGCTGCTTTGGTTATTTGTATTCACAGCCAGGGAAGGGTGGTAAGTTGAGGGTAGCTGTCCCTTAAAATATCAGCTCCAGCAGATATCATCAATTACCCTGTGTGCTGCTTAACAGAAATGGATAGTTACTGATGGCACTGATGCCACACAGTGAAATAAGAACCTCAGGCACTGACCACATGGGGCATTTCATCTTCTGGAAAGTAGGACAGTTATGGAACGCCACAGAAATTGTCAGAAGCATGAGGCCATTTCCGTTCTGTCCCAGCGTGCTTTCTGCTGCTGTGATAAACACCACGACCAAAAGCAACCTGGGGAGGACAGGGCTCATGTGACTCATAGGCTACAGTCCATCATGGAGGAAGTCAGGCCAGAAACTCAGGCAGGACCCTGGAGGCAGGAACTGAAGCAGAGACCATGGAAGAGTACTGTGTACTGGCTGGATCCCTGTGGCTTGCTCAGCCATCTTTTTTTGTACAACTCAGGACCAGCATTCTAGGAACAATACCACCTGCAGTGGACTGGGCCCTCCCATATAAATCATTAATCAAGAAAATGCCCCACAGCCGTGTGCAAAGGCCAACCTGCTGGAGGCAGTTCCTCAGTCAGACTCCCTCTTCCCAGGCAACTCTGTGTCAGATTGATAGAAGTTAACCAGCACACTTTCGTGATCTGACAAAAGACTAGAAAGACAAAGCTGGGGTTGTGGCCCCTGGGTGTAGCACTTGCCATGTGAATGTGGGGCCCGAGTCTTGATCCTTAGAATGCACAGACACAGAAGCAAACCTGCTGTCCCTGGGCTCCTGAAGCTGATAAGAGGTGGAGACAGGAGAGTCCTCAGAAGCTCATGGGCCAGCTAGCCTGGTGCACACAGGGGCAAAGAAGAAACGGCCTCAGGGAAGGCGGGATGCAAAGACCAACATGTAGACTGCCCTCTGACTGCACATGCCCACTGTGGCACATGCCTTGTGACACTCACGCGCGCGCGCGCGCACGCACACACACACACACACACACACACACACACACACACACAGGGCAGACAGAAAAAGCAGGAGAGGGAGAGATTAAAGGCACATTTGTATCAAGTAGACATTTACTTGGCACAGAAAGAACTTGCGGAATACCCTGCTCAGAGTTCAGAAAGGCTGTCTAATGTCTAATATTGGTCACAGGGACAGAACCAAGGAGGGCCTCTCTTGTGGGACATACTCAGTTTCACAGGTGTGGAGTGTGATGTCACTGATGGTGACATGCCATGGGTGGGACCAGGGGTGAGGTCCGGCTCATCAAGACACTCATAAGCTGGTACTTGTTTACAGGAACGGCATGGCTCCATCATCATTATCGTGACTTTCCTCAGCTTTGGCTTGGCCTCACACAGTCTGTGCCTTTGGTCTGTGGCTTGGGCTCTCTGATGCTGCATAGTTAATCTTGCTAATAGTAATCACTTCTAGTGCTGAGGGAATGGGCTCCATGAGGACAGTCATCTACTGTACTGCCAGGAAGCTGTGGCATTTTGGGGAACAGGCCTGGAGCAAGAGTGGGGTCGAGGTGTGTCCAAACCCCAGAAATCTTGTCCTGAGATCAGCAGGAGTAGGATTGCCCCCCACCCCTTGCCTTGTGCCCCTACCTTTGCCCTATCACAGGAGGTCATGTGGCCAGGTTGTTTCCTTTCCCCTTATAAGGTCATGTCCAGCAGCATCTGGAATTCCTCCTTATGCAAATGAGGCATCCCCAGCACCCTGGCCTGGACCAATGATGTACACTCACTCCATAGCCCCTACTTACCCCCAAAGGTTTAAATAGCCTTTGTTCCCCTCCCCTCCGCAATTAAAGATGCTGCTCTATGAAACCTGCCTCTCAGGAAGTCTGCTCTTGTCTCGCTCACCCATGCCCTGAGGTTTCCATCACCCCCAGCCATTCCCACCATTAAAGGGAAGGGGGCAGACTGAGAACTACAGTTCATAGGGTCCAAAGGAGAAAGATAGAGTTCATGGAACTACATACTGTCATTAAGGAAATAAAAATGTGTCTTTGGGGATTCAGAGTGAGGGATTAAAAAGCCATGTAGCAAATTCTAAAGAGTTACTTTGAAGCTTCCCAACCATCCTTTTAGAAAAAGAACAGGGAAGCGTGTTTGCAATATTGTTTATGGGATATCTGGTGTGTTGTTGTTGCATGGGAGTTTGGGAGGTTGTGTGTCTGTGTGTGTCTGTGTGTGTCTAGGTAAAGACATGCTCACTTTAGCATGTTTAGAATGCAATTCTGATGAAGCGAAGTTGTCTCGGAGTTATGGAGCCCAGATCTCGGTGCGTATCTCTCCTGTAGCTGTGGTCCATTTAGGAATAAGCCTGCCAGTTGATGCCGGTATGAAGTCCCAATTGGTGGACAAACCATGTTGGGTCTCAGAGACTCAGCATGGAACCTGTTAGAGACAAGTGCACTTGTTTATAGAGAAAGGCACCATGGGTGTATCAGGGACAGCACACAGTCCCTGGCTTTGAGGGTGATGCTACTTGGGCAGTGAGTGTGTATCATTCTTGTCTAGCAGCCCAGCAGGACTCACCCTTGGTGATCTCAGATGACAATAGAACGATAGAAATGTCCATGAATCTATCTGCAGATTTTAAAAAGGCCAGGGAGTCAGGAGCCCCAGTCCACGTGCTGTTGACTCATGGCAAGAGAGAAGAAAACCCTAGAACCGAGGTAATCTGTTAGGCCAGCTTTCCAACAAGCCCAAATGTTGACCAAAAGCACAGAACATTTAAAGGGAAGTTTGACAGCTAAGAGGGGCGGGGTCTTCCCATTCTCCGGCTGCCCTTTGGGTCCAGGAGCCCAGTAGGTGCCACACCATGCCCTTTTGCAGGGCTGAAAGAGGAGCGTGGACAAGAAGGTTCACTTATGAAATTGTTTGGAACTTTCCATTTGGATGAATCTGAAAATTTACACGCAACCAGACAGAGAGTCTCTGTGGCTTTCTTGTTGGTGTGGAATTTAACTTCTCCCTCCACAGAGTCTCTGATTTGCATTCATTCAGTCTTGAAGACCAAGTCTTAGGTCTTCATTCACCTGCCCTGAGCCTGGGAACTGCTATATTTCAGAAGCAGCTGGCCACGTTTGTGGGAAGCGACACACTAGTTTCCCCCAGCTTCCTCACACTTCCAGGGACAGCATCTCTCTTTTGCCGGGCAACTTGAGGAAGATTTCCCCTAACCCAAGGCCTCTGATTCTCCTGCACCCTACCCCACTCTCTACACCTCACTCCAGCTAGATGAATTCTTCTCTCCTTGTTCTTGTATGCCTTAACTCTGACAATGAAATAACCAACATTTTTTTTAAAATTGGAGTATTGATTTTTAAATGTTGCAACTAGATTCTGGCAGGGAAGAGAACATTATTAATTCAAATATTGGTGTTCTTGGATTTAACTCCATCTCATGGCTTTGAAATTGGATCAGATGAAAAGTTTGGTCTTTCCTCTGTCTGACTTTGCCTGTTTTGCCTGTCTGAAACGAACCATCAAATGTGTAATATTGAAATCCCCTGGGAATCTCTCTCAGTCCTGTCTCCAATTTTCATTTTTCTAAAGGTGACAGCTTTCCTTTCCATGTCATCTGAGCATATGCACAAGGCGTTACATTAAATTATGTGTTTCACAGTGTCTCTGTCTTTAACCGGCTCACAGCATAGAGTCTGACTTTTTTGTTTTTGTAGCTGACGATTTCGTGGTTCTGTTACAATGTAGCATTTCTGCAGGTGCTACTGGTTAACTCTCGCCCACTGATGGATGACTTCATTGCCTCGCTCTTGATTTGTTTTTGGGGTACTTTTTCTTAACCTTCTCAACAGGTACACACTGACTCTCCTGTCAAGCCTTTAGGCCTGCAGATAGTGGCATCTCCTAGAGGGGAGCCAAGGTGGGATGTCATTTTGGAAGAGGGAACCTCAGTTGAAAAAAATGTTCTCACCAGATTGGCTTGTGGGCAAGTCTGTGGTACATGTTCTTAATTAATGATTGATAAGGGAAGGCCTAACCCATGGTGGTGGTCTTGGGTTGTATAAGAAGGCAGGCTGGGTAAGCTAAGGAGCAAGCCAGTAGTTAGCACTTCTCCATGGCCTCTGCATCAGCTCTTGCCTCCAGGTTCCGGCCATGTTAGAGTTTCTGCCCTGTGTGATGAACCATAGCGGGAGTCTAAGCTGACATAAACCCTTTCCTCCCCAAATTATTTCTTGTAATGGTGCTTAACCACAGAAACAGTAACCCCACTAAGACAAACACAGTCATGCCATACTAAAATGGCTAACTTTGGCAATCCCATGGCCTCCCTTAACTCGAGGTTGCCTGACACTGATAGAAAGGTTCCTCAGACCCGTTCATTCATTAAATTCTGAGAGCATCCTTCTGTATATGTTTTCTCATAGAGGAAAGAAAAATGAAACATTCAAAACATAATGCTCTTCTTTTAAAGTTACAAGCTAACCAATGAGGTATGAATATAACTTTAATAAAACCAGTAGAATTAAATGGGCCCTTTAACTACCAGGGAGGGGAGAGGCATTTAGTGTGAGCAGAAAGTAAGGCCCAAGCAGGGGCTGATCTCTTACCTCAGGGGTAAGAGACCTTGCAGGGGTGTGGAGGACAGGGAAGGGGTGTGGAGGACAGGGAAGGGGTGTGGAGGACAGGGAAGGGGTGAAGGGCCTTCTGGTTAGATCTTGGCTGTGTCATTACTCAGTGGCCCCATTGATATATCCTTTACTTCCCCATCTGTGGAGAGGCGCTGATGTGTGGTTCCATCTACACAGACATTTGTGAAAGTGATTATTACGCTCACAAGGCCGTGGGGCTGGCTGGGTGTAGAACGTTCCTAATGAACCTGTGTTCCTTCCCGTCTAATTTGCTAGGTGGACTTGTGCAGAGTCCCCGTCCTCCCCCAGGGCTGGGACAAATGGGCACGGCATGCTCTGGGACCCTCTGACCAATTTGGTATCTTACCCCCAAATGGGGTGGGGGGGTAGTGGAGTCACAAGGGCAGTAAAAACCTCATCTTGTGGTCGAGAGCGCTGTCGCTTCCTGTTTCCACAGAAGAGCCTCCATGGAATGTCCATTCTTAAGTCATGCTGATGGCTTCCCTCAAACTTATTTTATATTAGTTTTTATTCAAGAGGGATGTGCTAATATGATTCTGCCTTGCAGGTGGGCCCGCAGCCTCTGGATTAATTATGTTGTGTTTGTTGAGCCACGGTGAGCCAGCTTTGGCTTAGATGAAGTCTCAATAGAGTAAAATATGTCAGCTGAATTTAAAAACCCATCCATATTGCTGGTTTACCTTCCTTCTTGCAGAGTGTAGAGTAGATTCATGGTTTCCTCCATTTGCACAGAAAGGAGATGGCTGCCTAAGAAAATGCTGGTCCATGCCTGAAATCGAAGCATTTTGCTTGTTAGTACCCTCATCTGTATTACGTAGCATGTGATTGACGGAGACCGAGTAATGTTCCTTTGTCATAGTCACCGTGCATGCAGGGCAGATAGCATCTGTGGGGAAGGCCCTGGCTTTGCAGCATTGGAGACAGGCCTCCATTTCTAACTCTGCCTGTCTGTATCCATGTGCGATAGGGCAGGCAATGGCTTCTTGAACCTTGGTTTCCTTGTCTCTCCAGAGCTTATGGGGTTTATTATATCTATGATGTGAAGAATCTACAAAATTGATCCAACCTCTCTATAAAGAACACAGCAAGGGCCAGAAAGCTCTGTCATAAGATGTGCTATTAATGTTTCCTTCTGGAGCCTCAGGTGTGGGAGGATCTAGCTGGCCTGTCAATCACCGAGTCAAACACATAGCTTGTGGGTGATGCTCTCCTTGAGGTTTGTTAGACTGACACCCAGTAAATACAGTCAGCTGGAGGGTGCTGGAAGGGACCCCAAAGAAGCTTTTAGGGTCAGGGGAGCTCAGGTCAGAGGTTCAGCAGCCATTCCTGGGTGATGTGTGGCAGAAGGTCCTAGAGGAAGTAGCTCATGGCTTCCTAAAGGTGGGCACGCATGTGGAGGAGGGCGGCAGTAGAAGCACATGGTAAGGAGAAATTTTTTCTGATCATGGCCAGTCACGATGGCCAGAATAGAGTCCACCAGTGTGAGGGACTCAGAGATATTACAAACAAGCGCATCAGAGTGAGTCACTCATAAGCAACTGAGCCTTATTGCTCCTGCTCCTGGAAGCCTGAGCTCAAGGTGGCAGTGCGGGGGAGGGGCACTCCGGTAAGGGCCAAGGTGGCAGCACGGGGGAGGGGCACTCCGGTAAGGGCCAAGGTGGCAGCACGGGGGAGGGGCACTCCCGTAAGGGCCTTTTTTCAGTTAACAATGGAGAACTTTTCCTCCAGTCTTCTCAGGAAGACAGAGCAAGGGTGTCTTCTGGGAACTCATAAGGTGCCATTGGTCACCATCAGAATCTTACCCTATCTCCCAGAATCCCCACACCTGGAACTCTCATACTGGGCCTTAGGACATCACTATCAGAGCTTGCAGGGAACACAAAGCTGCAGTCTCTCACAGGCATGATGCTCCTCTTAGAAACACTGCTCTTAAGAGACACAAGGCAACCATGCTCTGCTGCTGACCCTGATGTTTCTCTCTTTTGCCTGCTTAGCTCTGAGCTCTCGTGCACCTCAAGCAGGTGACTAAATAGGCAGGTAGACCCGGTGCCATGCATGTATCGCAAGGTCTGTCAGGCTGCTGGGATTATCAAGAGTGGTGACAAAGGAAGGTGTTTGTGTTTGTGTGACGTTTCCATCTCCACCACTGGCAACATGGGTGTTTAAGATAACACTGGAGAGCCAGCTGTGCTGGCTTCACAGCACTGGAGAAGGAGGAGGATTTTCACAAAATTGAGGCCAGCCTGGGCTACACAGTGAGTTCTAGGCCAGCCTGGGCTACAATATAAACCTCTGTATCAAAACAAACAAAACAACAGCAAAGGAAAACAGCACTAGATGAGGTCATTGTGCCTCTGGGCTGTTAATACCTGCTGTCCTACTGGGAGCCAGTGGCTTTGGGTTAGACTTTGTTTTCTTGGTTTAGGTGTGTGTGTGTATGTCCACATGTGTGTGTGGGTATGTGTATGTGCATGTGTGGCATGGGTGTGCATGTGTATGTAGTATGATATGTATGTGTGTGCATGTGTGTGGTGTGTGTATATGACACGTGTGTATGTGCTTGTGTGCAGTGGGGTGTGTGCATGGCGTGTGTGTGTGTGTGTGTGTGTGTGTGTGTGTGTGTGTGTGTACGTTTGTGTATAGTAAGGAGTTCATTAGTTCCTTTGGGATTCTCTCTAACCTGGAACATTTGGGTCTTCCAGAGGTAGACATAGTACCTGGCTGAGTTGGAATGCTAACTGTGCTCAGAGAGCAAAAGGCACAAAGGAGCTCAAAGCTGAAAGCCTGCAGCCTGAGCAGTGGACAGCTGCACTGCTAGTTCCAGGTGGCCTCCGGTGTCTCCTAGAGATCTAGGGGTGGGTTGTTTAAAACTCTCTCTCTCTCTCTCTTTCTCTCTCTCACACACACACATACACACACAGACACACACATACTCTCTCTTTTTCTCTGTGTGTGTCTCTCTCTCTCTCTAACACACACACACACACACACACACACACACACACACACACACGAACAACAAGAACACAGTGTAGTTGGGACCGAGAAGCCTTAGTGCCCCTAGGTATCTCAGCAGAGCCTGCTTGAGCTGGTGAACACTGGTGGAGGAACTGAGTTTTCTGGCTACCTGGGCACCAAAGGGCTGGTCAGTGCCTGGCTGAGTGGAGCCATGTGCCATTGCTCCAGCGATTCCTGTTCCTCACTTCGGAGCACGTTGAAAATGTCAGAGGCAGCCTTTGTCAAGACAGAAAGACTCCAGTTAGGTGAAGAAATGACTGCTTTAGTTTCATTTCTGTCACTGTTATAAAAACATCCCAACAGAAGGCAGATAAGGGAGAAATGAGTTTATCTGAGTTTACAGTTCCAGGTTCTACAGACCCTCATTTTGGGGAAGTCAAGGCTGGAACCTGAAACAGCTGGTCACATCATGTCTCCACTCAAGAGAAAATAAAAATGAGTGCATTCGTGCTGAGTGCTGGGCTAGCTTTCTCTACCCTTAGACAGTCTACAGTCCCACACCAAGGAAGGGTGCTGCCCACTGCCAGACTAGCTCTTCCTCCATCAGTTAAAGCAGTGAAGGCTATCCCTCACGCACACACCCACAGGTAAACCTCATCTAGACAAACCTCCTTGAGACTCTCTCTTTTTTCAGCTGATTCTGGATTGCATCAAATTGCCGATTCAAAGTCACTATCATATTTGTCTGCGGTGTCTTTGGAAACATCCCAAGCCTGCCTGTGTTCTCCACTGTCTCTCACTGCGTTCTGCTCCAGCCATGTCCACCTCCCTCCTCCCTACCTCTAAGACTTGGTGATGAGTGTGCTTGCTACCTCCTCTTTGCACCTGATTGGGGGAATGTTGTTTTCCTGCAGACACCTATTTAAAATGTTCTTTTATTTTTTAAATTTACATTCCAGCCATTGCCCCCCCCCCCAGTTCCTCATCCCACTCTTAACTTCCCCTTGCCTCCAAGAGGTGCCCCCCCCACACACACACACCAAGCCTTCCCCTTCCCTGGGGCCGCAAGTCTCTTGAGGATTAAGCGCATCTTCTCCTACTGAGACCAGACCAGGCAGTCCTCTGCTATGTATGTGGCTGTGAACCAGCCTGTGCATGCTGCCTGGTTGGTGGCTCAGTCTCTGGGAGCTCTCTGGAGTCTGGGTTAGTTGAGACAGCTGGTCTTCCTATGGGGTCGCCCTCCCCTTGAGCTTCTTCAATCCTTCTCCTAATTCATACATAGGAGTCCCCTACTTCAGTCCACTGGTTGGGTCTAGGTGTCTGCCTCTGTCTCAGTCAGCTGCCGGTAGGGCAGACATGTCTCTGAGGACAGTCATGCCAGGCTCCCATCTGTAAGCATATAATAGCATAGTAGTATCAGGCCTTGGTGCCCCCCCCCCATGAGATGGATCCCAAGTTGGGCAGGTCATTGGGCCACCTTTCCTTCAGTCTCCTCTCCATTTTTTGTCCTTGCAGTTCTTTTAGACAGAAACAATTCTGGGTTATAAATATTGACTGTGGGTTAGTAACCCTAGGCTTCCAGTTGAGACTCTGTATATCTACTGGGAGTGGACTCTTCGAGTTCCCTTTCCCCAGTGTTGAGCATTTTGGCTAAGGTCACCCCCACTGAGTCCTGAGAGGGTCTCACCTCCCAGGTCTCTGGTGCTCTCTAGAGGATTTCCCCTCTTCCCTTCTCCGAAGGCTGCATATTTCTCTTCATTCTCCTGGCCCTCTGGACTTCTCTCCTGTCTTCCCCCATACCTGATTAAAACATTCTTTTTAGGTGTGTGACCAAATGCTTGAGAGCCTGACATGTCTTTATTAATTTTTAAAAATTGCTTCCTCGGTTTCATTCACTGAAAGGTAACATGCAGCCATATATAAGTATCTTCTTTAAAAAAAAAAATGACCCCTGTGGTTTTTGGAAGTAGGCTTAGGAGGGAGAGCCTTGTTCTGCTAGTATCTGACAGTGACAGAGATGTTACTTCAAGAACTGTCTGTGCAGTAATGATTATAGATCTATAATTAATCCAGCAGTACTGAATACACAGTCTTCTAAAGGTCTGACTTGACGCACGGTTAAAATTGCAGAGATGGAAAAGAATAGAAGGCCCGCACCTCCGTCAGAGATTGCTCTGAGGGGCTGATTCTGGTAAGTGTTTAGACGGGGAACAAAGAGTGCTGGGCTCTTCCTGGCAGGAACAAAGCATTGAATGATCTCTGTTGCCAATTAATGGAAGCAAATGGATCTTCTGTCTTCATCCAAGTGGCAGCTGAGCCAGACTCCTTTACTGAGATGCCCAGACGATCAGAATCTGACTCCTCAGTACACAGTCACCTTCCTGCATGCTGAGGTAAGAGGTTGGTCACACCATAGGAGAATGGCAGATGAAGAGCATATCCTTCATAAACCTTAGAATCCCAGGCAGCTACATGTGTCATCTGGATTAACAACAAAGTGACATGTGCATTTTGTGTGCACTTCCCTTGCACATGTGAATACACACACATGTAAACATACAGGTACATACATGCATGCACATAAGCACACGTGCATGCTCAAACATGCACACACACATGCATAAACATATGCGCTACCAGGCACAGGCATATCCATATTTACACGCACACGTGCACACATGCATGCAAGTACACACATACATAGAAACAAATGTACACATTCATACTCTTATTTTATAAATAGGTACATATTTGGTACCTATACAGATACTAAGACCTTGATAAAAAACCCATGCTTTATTTAAGGACATAATGAAATGCCTGCTGGGCCATGAAGTAAAGTTCTTAGCCAACCATGGGACTGCTAGCATGGTGGCCATGTTCAGCGGGTAGCAGGAAGATTCAGTTCATGAGAAAAAAAGTTAACCATTAAAAGAATTCCTTGTGAGGAATTAGGGCATGTTGAGAAGGTACATAAATTTAGGATTGTTATGGTAGATTGTTTTCAAATAAAAACGAACACAAAAAAATTCATGCCTTTTCTTGGTGATTCAGTTAAGACAAATTATTTATGCAAAAAATACCCATGGGGAAAGTATGATATTTGGATATAAACCATGCAAGTGTTGGCAGAACTATGCTAATAATTATGATTTTTGCCTTTAGTAAGGTTGATCCTGAGTCATTTTTTTTTCTGTCTGTGATTAGACAGGAGGAGAAATTCACACTTGGGAATGATAAAATTATATTGTCAGATTATGCTCAAACCTTTGTCATCCTGTTCTCATAGCTCAGCCAGGTTTCTCCATGCTTAATTGGTTTCATTTTATGTACAGTTTGTGAAGCAGGGATGGGTGTTGGAACACAGAAAGATGGGTAAGCCTCAGCTTCAGTCATGTAGCAAATGCGGCATGGTGCCCACTCTGCAGATACGACAGCCAGACTTGTGCAGGTGCAGGGTCACCAGGGGTGTTTGGCTTCTGTGCTAGTTAAACTGTCACGTTGACCCAACCTTGAACTACCTGTGAAGAGAGGTTTTGTGAGAAGTTGTTTACATCAGGTTGGCTTGTGGGTATGTCTGTGGTGAATTGCCTTGATTGTTAATTGATATAGGGAAACCTAGCCCATTGTGGGCGGTGCCATTCCCTAGATAAGGGGTCCCAAACTGGATAAAAGTTAAGAAACTGAGCTGAGTTGAAGAAAACAAGGATAGGATGACATGATGTGGCTTCAAGAGTTCCCACCTTGACTTCCTCATAATGATGTAGATTGTAGCAGTTTGAATATGCTTGGTTCATGGGAAGTGACACTATTAGGAGATGTGGCTTTGTAGGAGTGGGTGTGCCTTGTTGGAGGAAGTGTGTCACTGTGTAGACAGGTTTTGAAGGTTCCTAGTGCTCAAGCTCCACCCAGTGCAGAAGAGACAGTCTTCTCTTGGCTGCAATCGGATCAAGATGCAAAACTCTCAGGGCCATGCCTGCCTGGACATTGCCATGCTTCCTGCCATGATGATAATAGACTGAACCTCTGAAACCATAAGCCGGCCCCAATTAATGTTGTCCTTTATAAGAGTTGCCATAGTCATGGTGTCTCTTCACAGCAATGGAAACTGTAACTAGGACACAGTGTAATTTGGAACCATAAGCCAAATAACTGCTTTCTCCCTGAAGTCACTGCTTTTCAGGGTATTTTACCACAGCAGTAGGAATGAGCAGCTTTCAAGGGTAACTTCGTATGGCAGGCAGGAGTTGGAAAAGGATAGATTTGAGCTTAGTCCAAGTACGATGCTTTCACACCTCGAGCCCCCTACTGCAGATAGACTGAACACTGGGTGGGGCCAGGGCGACCACTGGTGTGGCTTCTGACCTTGAGACTCTGTAGTTCTATGAGAGGAAGGCTATTGAGAGGAGAGGCTGTATTTTATGGAGTATTTCCTTATAGGGCTCCCTGCTGCCTTTGAGGGTACATTTGGCTTACCCAGTCTTCTCCAAATAGCTATGAAGACTGACTACCAAGTGGGGCAGAAGGTCCCAATCAAATCAGCATTCACTGGGGACACAGAAAAAATAGCTGAATAACTCTGATGTGGGGAAAAGTAACAAACCTAATCAAGCTTAGGGCTTTGGTCTCAAAGGCAGCGCTAGCCTGCACTTGCTCCTGCAAATGGGTCTGTTGTCCTTGGTAAGAACGGCAACACAGTAAACGGCCCCAAAGCCATAGTCTCTCTTTCTAGAGTCCTCAGAACAGCCCCAAATCCCCAAATCTGTTCTATTTCTTATAGAATTCATGTGACAGCATTGATGTATTCTGTCAAGAAGGACATGTGTTTACCTGATGTTCATATGCTTTGAGTAAGAGGTATGACTAGAGAAGGGACTTAGAGAGCTTTCATCTTCAATGAGTACCCTCTGAGTGCCTGGGGGAACAGATTAGCCTGGTCTCTAACCGCAAGGAAAACTCAGGCCCTCCAGTGGGCTCTTGTCCTACTCTGAAGGGTAGAGTCACTTTGACAGATCCATGAGGCAGCCCCAACGGGAACTTCACTTATGTACTTCTTTCAGCTGCCTTAGCTCTTACTGACGGAGAAAAGTGAAGCGTATGCTGGGATTAAGTGTGACTTACATCTTGATCTCTCAGGTACCATAGGAAATACACTCTGTCAGGGAGCACCACCACATAGGGAGGACCTGTCCACATAGGGAGGACCTCCAGGCAGGAAGAAATGCCATGTGTCTGGAGAGTTGCTCTAGCGGTTGTGTCTGGTCGACATTGACCTGAGATACCCTGAAAGGACCAAGGGATGGCTTCTGCCTCCAGAGACAGTCAGGTTCTGGATGAACAGCAGCCAGGAGAAGATGGCAGCTGTTTGGTTAATGGTTCTGTAGGAACTACTCTAGAGTAGTCTCACTGGGCTGGAGAGATGCTCACCTGTTAAGAGCACACACTGCTCTTGCAGAGGACCCAGCTCTGGTTTTTAGCGCCCACGATAGGAGGCTCACAACCACCCCTACGGACAATAATTTTGTTGGTCTCTGCAGGCACTTGCAAGTATGTGACGCATGCACACAAATGTAGGTACATACACATTCATTTTTTTAAAAATCAAAGCAGTTACCAAAACAAGAGCACCCCTGCTGGCTACTGTGTGCTTGTTTTTATGACTGTATCATCTGCTTTTTCCTTTGGGTTCACTTTTCTTGATTCTGTAGCTTCTTACATATATTTAATTTATCAAATATACTAAATGGAGAAAATTACCCTGATGTCATAATGGTCTAGGTAGTGGAAACTGGAGACTTGCAATTAAGCAAGCAGATTACAGGTCTCCCATATTGGCTCTTGGGCTGTTCTTTTAAGACCTTATTATATAATACAATTCATCTGTAGCTTACCCTGGTATTTACACAGGCTGTTAACACAGCTGAGCCAGTCCCTGGCCCTGGCTCACATCCTGTCCAATTCTTCCTTGAGGTCTCAACTTATATACCATTTACTGGAGGAAACCATTGTACTGCCCTAGACCCGATTAGGCCAATCTCCCTCAATGCCCTGTTAAATCACATTTGTACCAAGCACATTTTTTTTTGTTGTTGTTATAGTAGGTTGTGAACCTACTATGTCACGCTTTAAAGGCCTTTTGCTATTTGCTTCAACTGTTTCTGTGTCCCGTGGATACAGTGGAAAGTAATTCAAGCATCACTTTCTTACCAGCCAAAAATTAGAGTCAGAAATGAGACACTCTGATCTGGTGTATAGAGACATGGTAAGCAGGAGAGAGAAGCAGCGCTCAGGAGGCCATGGAAGGAGGCTTCCCTCTGAGTCAGTGCAGCCAGGAGAGCTGAGCCTTCTTTTGGGAGTGGCGGTATGGTCTGGACTCATTCCCAATATCTTCTGTTTAATGCTTTGCTAGTTTACTTACTAGAAGCCTTGTGTCATACAAGCATCTAAAAGCCCATTGGGGACATCATTCCTCTGTCTTCTGCTTAATTAAGTCTCAGCCAGGAAGTTCCCAGGGGCCCGTTCATTATGAGAGGACCCTTCTAGCAGCTGTCTGGGTCTGCAATGAGTGCCCAGGGAAGGGAGGCTGTTGGGGGAACACAGGCGCGTTCGTGGTGACAGTTTGCAGTCCAACAGTTTGAGACTATTACTTGGCCTTTTCACTGCTGGACATAAGGCCAGATAGGAGAAGTGACCGGCTCTTAAACGCCCAGCTAGTTATTGGCCAATCAGGACCAGGATGCTGAAGTCCCTCTTGATCTTGTGATTAGCTCTATCAAGACAAGTGGGTCTTCTCTCTTTTTAAAAATGCCGAGTCCTGCTGTGCAGACAAGTTTGTGTGGGATGTGAGCTGGGAGTAAGGCGTACAAAAGGTGACCAGTGGGGGATGTTCTTTCCCATCCAGTGGCTCAGGAGTGTAATCGCTGGTTTACAAAGTGCCCTGGACAGGAACATTAGTGTCTCTGGAGAACTTGATGGACATTTGTTCTCACGCCTCCTTCAGAGCTGCTGGATCCGAGGCAGTGGGAGAGTGGTGAGCAGTCCCTGTGAGCAGTCCCCTGGGCCTGCTGATGCTCACTTACATTGAGAATACTGACAGAGCGGAAAAAGGATGGGACTCTTGCTGCATCAGCTACTGCTGTGCTATCCTCTAGGACTTAACTATGGCCTAGGACTTTCCTGGGGCAGTAGAGTAGGTAGGCAGTACCTCACCTGAAGAATTATGGGACGAATCAAAGAGAAGCCACTGTAAGTGAATGATTTATATACTTAGCCAAGGAACCAACTTGGGGGCTTGTGGTGTGTTTCTGCTCCTTAAGAGTGGGTCAGCATTGCTATTGATCAATCGTGTGTTCTGCAAACTGGGCTGTTTCTCCCGTTGGCTTTTAATGTAGCCCTTTTCTTGATGTTCACAGGCTCTGCTCACATTCTCCTAAGGTTATAGATGGTCTTTATGCTCTTCCAAGATCACAGGCGGTCTTCATGTTCTTCTGAGGACCTCTTAGAAAAAGATCCTACCTGATGTGCTGCAATCGGGGGTGGGGATGAGCTGGTGTTGCTGGAAGGGAGTGTGGAGCTGAGGGAGCCGTCAGCAAGGTTGACAGTGGGACTCAGCCTGCTTCTGTGACACCATGCAAGGACAGAGCCACCAGCAAGGTTGTACAGTAGGATTCAACCAGCTTCTGTGACCACATGCAAGGACAGATCTAGGCCTTATAAACAGACTTGGTTATAATCTGAGCAGGCTTAAGAAATGGAGATTAATCAGAATCATAACTATAGGTAAAACGCATCACATGACCGGCAATGGGAGGCTTGGTGTGCTTTCCTCTAGGCTCACACACCTTGGCTGACGGATTCTGTCTTCACAGCTTCTCTGGGACTGGGACTTTTACTGCACCTGCCTTATAGAAAAGGAAGCCGAGACTCAATTAATTTAACAAAATCTTTTTTTTCTCTGAAAGGTCAAATATAGATATTTTAGACTTTGCGGTCCATATAGTCTGTAGCAAAAACCGGATTTCTGCCCTAAAGGCAAATGTCCATTTCGTCATATGCAAATGAGAGGGCGTGGCTACCATCCATCCCAACCTCATTTGTGCTAACTGGACTTGAGCTTCCTACGTTTTAGGTTATGAAGTAATGTTAAACTTCCCAAATATTTTAAAATGCCGAGAAATAGTCTTAGCTAATGGGTTGTACAGAACAGGAAGGAAATCAGATTTGGCCGTGGGACACAGGTTGCTGACCCCTGGGTTAGGGCTACCTGGAGGCCAGGGTCTCCACAGCTTGTGCTGTGCTACACATCATCGGGAGATGCCCCTTGCTTATCTCTAACACCAGCCTGGATGGGAAAGTCTGTCAAGGTTTTCATCGAAGCCCAGTTTTTATTTCCTCTGAACCTTTTCCTCTTTAGCTCAATGTTAATTATAATTTGGATGGGGCATTCTGGCTTTTGAACTGACAACCAGGAAATGCAAGGGTTTTTTGTTTGTTTGTTTTTAGGTGAAAAAAAAATCATGTACAAGGTTTAAAAAAAAAAAGAAATCAGTAAGGGTCCTTTACCTTCTCACCTCTTTTACCCTGTAACGGGTCTTCTCTTGGGCCCCACAGTCTGTAGGTTCTCAGGCACTCTCTGGGGTCTAATGCGAGAAGCAGTGCTTACTTCATTTTAATTCATACTCACTTTTTCAAGTCACGCATCTTAGCCCTCCACAGAGGCTATTTAATATACAACATTCTGTGAGTTCTAGGCCTGAAATATACTTATTTATCCATTCCTCATTGTTGCATCTGACTTCTTCCCTGATTTTTATTTATTATAAAGAAAGTTGATGGAATAGTCTGAGATGAAATCGGTCGTCCCTCTGTACAAACTCCCGTAGGCTGCATTTCGAGAAGTGGAGCCCTGACATCAAAGGAAATTCTTGGCAGAGCTCTGTTCTTATCTGTTTCCATTATTTACAGTTTTTTCTTACCTGTCTTACATTAACTTCCAAGCAAGTTATTTGCCTGAATGGAGAAGGTCTGCAAAGCACAGCATGGAGGGAAGTTGGATACTTTGCGTCCTGTAACAGTTCCCACAGCCTAGTGTTTCTTGTTTGCTGAGTTAGAGCTTCAGTCCCCTTAGCACTCGGCAACACTGTGTGATTTGAAGGTCAGAATTTCGTCCTGATCTTTGACATCTATTTAAAGAATAACCACCTTTTTCTAAAGAAAAAAAAAAATGTGTGGTAGGCTTGCCTGGCTAGGATTCTCTGTTCCAGGAGCAACAACGGCTTTTGAAAACTTGTTAATCCTTGTAAGTGTTTCTCAAAGCCCCCGAGAGGACTGCTAGTGGCTTGCACACCAAATGCCACCTGCTACCAGTGTCTTCACTGAATGCTCTACACAAATCATCCTTGAAATTTACAAAATGACCCTATAGAACTGGAACTATTCTCATCCCCATAATGGAAGGGTAAGAAGGGCCCAGGTCGCACAGCAAAGAAATAGCGGAGACTGGCTCTGCGTTCAGCGCTGAGTGTGAAATGCCCATTCTGGATCACCTTGTCATTTATCACTGGTCATCTCAACACTGGACACATACTATCTATCTAGTTCATGATGCAAGCTAGCCAGGCACTGTGAAGGAAAAGAGTATGGTGAGAGTTGGCCCAGTCTTCTCAGGTAGTTTTGTAAATAGTTTTCTTCTAGACTGTGAATTCTAAGGGCAAGAGAGTAGTGACTGACACTGCTGCGCCTCCCGAAGAGAGGTGCTCAGTGCACAGGAATGAGCTGAAGCAATGAACGAATTTGACACACACACCTAGAGTAACTGGAGAAGACATTGGGAAATAAAGATTAAGGGTTGGCAGATCTTGAGAGATGAGGAAGGAACGCAGTGTAAACTCTGTTTCCTCGTTTAGTCATGAGATCAGAAGAACAGTATATTTTACTTTAATACATTAAAAATGCCTGGCAGGGGTGTAAAATGGTAAAAACAACTTGGATAAGGGCTCTTTGGCTAGCAAAGTAGCCACTGTTTTTCAAGTATTCTGTGAAGCCAGTCTCTGGTGGGAAGGTCTGTGTGAGCTCTGTGTATTCTTCTGTCCTCTGTTGGCTGTGCATGAATAAGCCAAGAAAAATCTCCAGTTCTCATCAATTTGCTGTCAGCCTGGGGTAATTTCTGCAGAAACGGAGGCCCCTTACCTAAGGGGGTGTCTGAATTTCCCTTTCTGTCACCAACCTGCACAGGGCCTGAGCCTTTAAGCCAACGGTTCTCAACCTGTGGGTAGCAACCCCTTTGGGGTGGGGGTGGGGTTCAAACAATCTTCTCACAGAGGCCACTTATCAGATATCCTGCACATCAGATATTTACATTATGATTTATAACAATAGCAAGATTATAGTTACGAAGTAGCAATGAAAATAATTTTATGATTGGGGTTACCACCTGTGAGGAGCTGTATTAAAGGGTCACAGCATTAGGAAGGTTGGAAGCCACTGCCCTAAGGGATTCCTATAGGTCTCAGAGTGAGCAGTGAGTGTGCATGCTGGGTCCTGATCCGCTGCCCCTTCGTGTCTATTTCCAGTTACCATGTCCTCACAGATCCTCAGTCTTGTTATTGACCTGTGCCTCTTCTTTAACTTGGTTGACACTCTTTGGATCAGTCTGGGTTCTCAAGAGAAACGGAACTAATGACTTTGACCATACATCACACACACACACACACACACACACAGAGAGAGAGAGAGAGAGAGAGAGAGAGAGAGAGAGAGAGAACGCACATTCACTGGACTGCCTTACGCATGGTATAGGTACTCAGACAATGGCTGTCTAATGACAGGCAGGGAATCTGGTGTTCGTTCAGTTCTTCAGACTGATGTCTCTCTCAGCATTCCTCCTCTGGCCCTGGCGTACTTAGAGGATGCTGGAGAGCTGGTCTTCAGTCTACATTGGAATCCTGAAGAAGGTGGATTTAATAACGGCCATAGCAATTGGACAGCTGAGCCCGGCAAGAGTGGACACAGGCAGAGTTTCCTTCTTTGTGGCCCAGATTTAGGGTGTCTTTTCCTGCTTCAATTAATCTGATTGAGAAAAGACCTCCCAGAGGTGCCTAGCACCAGGATTAGCTGACTGTAGACATATTCGAGTTGACAACTAAGATTAGCTACCACAGTCTTTAATTCGTAAGACATTTTCACAGGTTATCTGTTGAGAGAGCTTAATTTTAGATCCTTCCTAACTGCAGGCTCATGGTCCTCCAACTTTAGTGCTGTGCTTAAGACAAAGGCTTGATACAAGGCTGACCAGCAGCTCCGTTCACATGGATTGGGTCCAGTGCCATGGACTGGGCTTCTGAGCTAGGTGCTGCCGAGACCCATCTCAAGGACCTGTGTAGCGCGGTTTCTATTAATGCAGTTGAAGTTGTCAGAAACCCACTTGGCCACTTTGTGATTTTCTTTGGGTTATTCCTTTATGCATCTGTTCCTTCATATGCCCCTTGTCAGAGAAGGCTGCTCAGACAATTTCAGGCAGAGTGTGTTTTCAGAGTAAGGTCTAGAGTAGTGGGTGGGAATGGTTGCAATGGCAGACCCCAAGTGTGAAGATCCCCTCAAAGCCCACTATCTATACAGAGTCAGGACTGAGTTTAGAATTTGGTTACCAAGAAAATAAACAACACAGTTAGAGATGTGTGGACAGCTGAGGACCTGGGAGCCTCGTACTGTTGGCTTTGGGAGAAAGCCAGGATGTTGGGCAGAGCAGGAATCAAACTGATTTTCAAATGTGGAGCTAGTCTTAGGGTCATAGGCTATAGGGACAGCAGCCGTCATTCAACACAAGGAGAGTTGGATAAGGGCAGCAGTAACAGTCATCAGGCAGTTCACCGGTCTCAGCGTGGCTGGCACTGTAAATAACCCCGTGAGCCCCCTTTGTAGATGATGCAATTAAAGGTGAATAGAAGGTCCCTAAGGTTACCTGGCGATTACACGCGGACAGGGCAAACTCAAATATCGATCCGTTTCACGTTAAGCCCTGGATCGTGGCCACTTCTGCTCTCTCAATAATTAGAATTCTCTGTGGCAGTGGGCTGCTTGCTGTGAGGGTGGGAAAGGTGTCCTGTGGCTAATTGTTCAAGTAGAACAAGGAAACCAGAAAAGTCACTCTTCGTCTGTGTAATAGGTGTTAATAGTTACAAGTGCTAATAACGTTGCTAAGAGAAGTGGGACATTAGTTAAACATTGATTAGGCATCTTTATCCTTCGGCTTCTGTGAGCCTTTAAGATGCTAATGTCGTTGTGTTTCTTCAAAGGCAGGCAGCATATGTGTGATTCCACACGCATTTGAGCCTAGACCTCATTCCTAAGAAACATCTCCAGGCAGGCAGGCTCCTTAGCTGCATTCATAAAGATGTCTTCTGTGAGAGAGTTCAGGAGTGTCAAATTCTGCTGCTTCCCGTTGTTTTACAGCTATGTAATTTGTGAGAAAAGGAAAATGGCTATGCCTGGTCATTCTGGAGCCACAGGATGGACAGCCATGATGTGTGCTGCCTAACACCGGAGGGCACAATGGCAGGCGGGCAGGCACCTGGAAGAGGAACGGGGACACAGTGGATAGGCAAACTGTTCCCGCAAAGAAACCAGAAATCCACTCCTGAGGATTCCACCTTCACGGACGCCTCCGCCACGCGTCCACACCAACACGGCCCTGTGGAGGGAATTGCTCTGTTCTTGAGTTTGGACGGAGACAGGCTGGGTTCTAACCCTAGCCCATTGTCTGGCCACAGCCCCCTCCAGGTTGTTAAAGTTACTATAGCTCTGGTTCCAGAACCATGCTGGTGCCTTGGCAAAGTGAAAATCACCATCCCTATCCGAGGACCCTGTTACCTGGGACCCTGTCACTTGGAGGTTTCTCATTCCTGCCAAGATCCAATGCTTACATGGCCTTCAATTTCCCTCTTATTTATAAGGAGCAATATTAAATGCTTAATTATTTCCCACCTCTGTTTCTGTCTTTAAGTATTGACTAGAGCAAACAATTGGTATAATAATCATTAGGTGTATAATTATTCCTTATAAACATTATACAAGGCCTGGGAATGGCCTTGTAAAGCTACAGATGGTAACGGGGAGACACACTCATGTCTGAGCTTTTTCCATTTCTGAAACCAATTATTTTTCTAAAATTGCTTTCCAGATTGGCTATTAAGTTGAAAAGATCATTGATTTTTTTTAAATGCTGGCATCAAGGAGAATTCTTGGTGAAATAGGATGTGTTTACTATTAATTGTGTTAGCTTTTACCTGGAGGCTGAACACCAGCCATGTTTATTTCTGCTCCTAGTGGGAACACTGGTTATGTTAACTATTCCTCCTCAACCTTGTGGGAGGCCAGGGTGATGGAGAGATGGGTTATCATTTTATTGGGACCTGTAGAGTGGCACCTTTAAATGTTTTACATATATATATATGTATATATATACATACACATAATATGTATATGTATAGTATATATATACACCTTATTCCCATGAACTATTTTTTTAAGTAGAAATAAGCTTTACAATGGATGTTAAGTTATAATAGAAAGAAACCAAACAACAACAACAACCAAACAAACAAACAAAACCCTAGTACTTAAAAATAGAGTGTCAGAAGTCTGTTTGAAAAAGCCCCACTTGTCCTCTCTGGTGTATAGGGTTGATCTTTAGTCTCCTAATGGAGGACACTAGGCCAAGGTCAGACTAGTATGGCAGGAGTTGGGGATAGAGTGGGGACAAGGCTGCCCAGATAACAGCAGGTGTCTAGAGCCTTCCCCAAAGGGGACGTGTAGTTATAGACGGGGGTCTAGAAGCTCAGGTCCTTTCCCTTAGATGAGAGGGCAGAACTAAGCCTAGGTTGCCAGGGTCAGGAGTGGCGCTCTCTGTGCCCAGGCAGGATGCCCCTCACTGGACTCAGCACCCGCCCCAGCTCACCCCTGTTTTATTTGTCCCATAACAAGAATTTCCATTTCCACTTTAGCGCTTTAGAAAAGAGCATCTAGAAACCCCTTCTAGTTTACACACGTCGTAACTATAAACCAGGGCTTTAGATAGCCTGGAAATGTATTTTCAATTTTGGGTTTGTTTTTCCTTCTGGAGTCTTTGACTTTCCAAACCAAAGAGTGGAAGGGACAGGCTTGCAGGGATCTGGAGGACTGTGTTTCCAGGTACTGCCTCTCTGAGCTCCAGCTCACATCCGAATTTTGCAGATGTTGAAATTTAAGGGTTTGTTCTTATAGACGCCACTACTTGCCAGCAGACTCTCCCAGCCCTTCTTCTAGGCTTCTGTGTATCAATAGCAGGCACAGCAGTCTTTTTATAGGCAACATGTTATTTTTATGTGTCTGACTTTATTACACACGGTAGAAAACCATCTCTGACACTTTCTATACTCACTGAATTTTTATTAGCGTCCTATCTTTCATCAATAATAACATAAGCCGCGACACTCTTCTCCGGGATGTTCGCTCAGATTGCCGCCACTGCCAGGACGGAGAGCTGTTACCACCTTATTAGAAATAGTTTGGCCCTCCTTGCTTTTTATCTCGTTAGATAATCCTTTAATCCCTGTTCATTGCCCATAAATTCTGCCTCTCCTTGCCAAGGCTGTTAACACAAGCCTGCAGAATCCGGTGAGGTGGGTGAGGCTGGTCCGCTAGTCTATCGGTTTTGAGTTATTACAGGATCATTAGTTCTGGTGGCTGCTGAGATGAGAGCGGGAGGTCTCTCACCTGAGGCCAGCCGTGCTCATTCATAATAAGGGATTTAGCAGGCATTTATGCAAGCAGAAAATTGAATCAGCAATGCCATCAGCACATTAAATTACGGCATCTTTTTTTTTTTTCCTACAGAATTCCTATAAAAATGTAATCGTGGATTCGGGGCCGAGCTGTTATTTCTTACGTTGAGGGCTAGTTTAGGGTTCTCTGGTAAGACAGGGACATAGGAGGCTTTCTACATGAGTAAGTCTTCCATTATCTTAGAGATGTCAAGGCAGCCGGTTCTGGTGGGTACCCACATGTGAATTTGTCTGTCCACATTCAGATAACAACCTCTTAGTGATGCTGGAAAATGACCTATAAATGGGATAATGAGACTGAAAACACACCCAAATCGAAAGGCTCCAGGCTGCGTTTAAAGCGGAAAGCACTCTCAGTCTACCTTTGTCACCAATGCTTCGTTGTCACTTGAGAGGTTTCAAAAATAGCTGCCTCATAGGGGACATCCAGAATCCTGAGTGTGCTCTCTCCCAAGCACTAGCTGTTACCCGAAAGAATGTGGTGCTCCAAGGGGGTCAGGGTCCAGTTGCACTTGGGCGAGGTACTTCCCAGGGTGTGTTTGATAACAGTTTTCAAATAGTCAGGCCACAACAGAGGTTTGTATTGCTTTTGATGTCTTTAAAATGCAGTTTTTAACTAGGCAATAAATTTATTGTCCGTTCAGAAATGTGAATAAATAGGGAAGAGTCTAGTAAAAAGTCTCCTGAGCCCACTTCGCACTCCGTAACCATTGTTATTAGCTTCATTGCGTTTCCTTCCGGAGGTGATTTAATAATGCCTGCTAACACACGTGCCTGTCTGCTCCCCTTCCCGCTAAAGGCAGAAACAATAGCCCCGTTATGTGCAATGTTCCCTGACCTACTCTTTTGGTAAGGAATAATAGAGCTTCGAGACACTTCCATATTTATTTATTGAGATCATCCCTGGTTGCTTTTCCTACAGAGCAGTATGGTGTTTCAGCCTGCAAGGGCAGCTGGATTTACTGAATGTGGTCTCCATCAATTAACATTTGTGTGTTTTCCAGTATTGTGATGCAGTCAATGAGACTGCAGTGAATAACCTTGTATAAATGTCCTTCCACACATTAAGTGCCAATTCTTCAATATGCCAGGTTCCCAGAAGAGGAGTTACTGGATCAGAGGATGTATATATTTATAATTTTCATGGCCATTGTCAAATTTCTATCATTTTATTTAAAAAATCAGTATCCAGAAATAAGTTTCTAAACAGCCTTGCTAACACACACACACACACACACACACACACACACACACACACACCTTTCTTTCATCCGTTTTTTTAATGGGTCCTTGCCTTAGTTAGGGTTTTACTGCTGTGAACAGACACCATGACCAAAGCAACTCTTATAAAAACAACATTTAATTGGGACTGGCTTACAAGTTCAGAGGTTCAGACAATTATCATCAAGGCAGGAACATGGCAGCATCCAGGCAGGCATGGTGCTGGAGGAGCTGAGAGTTCTACATCTTCATCTGAAGGCTGCTAGCAGAATACTGACTGCCAGGCAGCTAGAATGAGAGACTCATAACCCACACCCACAGTGACACACCTACTCCAACAGGGCCACACCCACTCCAACAAAGACACACCTACTCCAGCAAGGGCACACTCACTCCAACAGGGCCACACTTTCCAATCCTGCCACTCCCTGGGCTGAGCATACACAAACCATCACAGTCCTAAATCCTTGTTAATTCATAGAAACCTTCTACAAAGAGAGGCAAGCCTTTTGAATATAATTTGAATGCAAAAAAGAAAGAAAGGAAGAAAGGAAGGGAGGAAGGAAGGAAGAGAAAGAAAGAAAGAAAGGAAAGAGAGAGAGAGAGAGAAAGGAAGAAAGAAAGAAAGAAAGAAAGAAAGAAAGAAAGAAAGAAAGAAAGAAAGAAAGAAAGAAAGAAAGAAAGAAAAAGAAAGGAAAGAAAGAATCTCTTCTTACTGGGAGTGTTTGCCTTCTGATTTCACAAGGTGTATTGTCAGGGAAATTTTTCACTTTGGTGTGTCCACGTGTATTGACTTTGACGGCTTCTGGATGCATGGCCTTAGAATCCATCTCCCACCGTGGGTTACTAGGGAACACTTCCATTCCCACCATGACATTTGGTACAATTGGAATCTCCCTCCTCGGTGGATGGTGAAGCAGGTTTCTTGAGCGTCACCCTTCTGTCCCGTGGGAAACCAACTGCACGTCCCTGCCCACAGAGCTGGGCGACACCCCCTCCGCTCCACGCTGCCTTCCATTTGTGCTCTGGTTTGTTTCTGTACTTGACATTCTGATCCTCTTGTTTGTCTTATGACCGTATCGTGGAAGCACCCGTGCCATGTTCCTTTAACCGTCGCTCCACAGTATACGTCGTTATAGACAGGGATACGCAGCGTCGTTATCCTTCCCACTATTCATGGTCCTATGTATGTATTTATCTACATGTACATAAAAGAGCTAATGCTCATAATCCTCCAACTAAAAACATTGTTTTCGTGAGGGTCACGTTAGCATTTACAAATTTCCTCAGGAGTTAATGTCTGGGTGATGTCATTACAGGTTTGTCTTTCTGAGGATGTGGTGTGTCTTGCAGTCTTTGCACAGGTTTTTTTGGTGTTGGTGGTGGTTGGTATTCCTTAGAACAGTTTGTAAATTTTCTTCTGATGGGTCTCAGTCACCTCCTTGGTACTTAACTCTCTGTTTGCTAAGTTAAGTGGTATTATTTTCTTGCACTAGCCCCCAGATTATTTATAGTTTCAGGTCAGGAAGCTAGGGGTATCTGCAAATTACATTTGTATTTTGCCTGTTTACTGATGTAAACTTGGTTTTATTTATTTATTGACTTGATTCTTTAAAACTTTCTGGATATAGAGTCAACTTTTTTTCACCAGTCTTAGTGCAATCTATTTCTTTAAGTGTTTATACTTTTCAGATTTTTTTAGTTAATTTCATTAATTCTCTTTATATAATATGAAAAATGAGCAGTTATAATGAATTTCTTGTTTGGGTTCTGATTCTTATTGAAAAAGAGAAACAATTTTCTCTACATAGAGGGTGTGGCAGATATCAAATTCTGTTTTTGTTTGTTTGTTTGTATTTTGTATTTTTTCCTGCACCAAGAAATTGTCCGCACTCACTCACTGGGTGCCTTCCAGTTGACTTCAGCTCTGACACTGACTTGGGGTCAGGTCAGGTTCCAACATGGCTGCTTCTGTTTCAGATGATGCCAGTATCAAGTACCAGCTTAGCCCCTGTGCTTCTGACGACTGGGCTGCCCATTCAGAGACCTCTACATTCTCTTCCTGTGTCTTTAGTTTGCCATAAAGGCTTTTACAATATCTGGGGCACTGTCTCATGTACTTTATGCATATATTATAAAAAGCTAGGAGTACATAACTCAAGCTCTGGAGCAGCCTGTCCCTGTGGAGTTGAGGAACACTGGCTTCTTGGCACATGGATGCATTTACCTAGCCAGAAGCTCTTAGGAGATTCCCAGAAGCTTCCTTACATGGGCACATGTAATTGATTAAGTCCTAGGCCATTGGCAATCAAGTCGATCTCTAGCCCTATACCTTTCCCTGAAAGTAAGGGCTAGGGCTGGGAGTTCTAGCTTCTAATCCTGTAGCAGTCAAGTGGTTGGTTCCTCTGGCAACCAGGCCGGTCTCCCATGGTCACCTCATTAGCATAAAGCAGAGTGACTGGTTAGTACGAAGACTGAAGACCTCTTTTTACTCTGACCCTTTGTAAAGTACAAGGCTCTGTTACCTCTGCTCCAGGAACCAGAAATTAAGAGTGAATGCATGCTCCTTTTTATAGTGAACTACTGTGTTTATTTGAGTGTTACAGTAGATATAATCCTAGCTTTGAGGTTGAGATAAATACATTTTTTCATTTCAACGAAGAACATATTCTTTCTGTTTCACTGAGTAGCTTCTGTTAACATTATCAAGAACGCTGTAGAACATAATACGTCCTCAGTGATTCTGGGAAGATTATATGATTTTACAACCAGAAAAAAAACATGGTCTAGTCTGTAGAATTACTAGTGTAAGAAAATCTTTGTGTTATGATAGAAACTCTACTTGGTCATAATATTTTATTGTACCCTGGATTCTATGTGGCCATGGTTTTGCTGTGATGTTCACTAATTAGATTCATCTTGAGGTTTCCTCTGCATATAATAGTTGTGAGGTTTTTCTCTTAATTTGAAACAACTTACGTTTGCGTTTGCCTATGAAGGGCGGCTTTCTAAATAACTCAGATTGTGCATAAGATGATTCAGAGTGTGTTTGGCATAATAAGTAGTTTTGCGGGCTGTTGTGTATTCTCGTTTGTAAGTACAAATGTTAATAATGAAGACAAGGTTTACCTCTCTTGGGGAGCCAAGGATGGGAAATAATTTAACATCACTACTAGTAAGAAAAGTTATTACTTAAGTGAATGAATTGGTTTAATCTATAGCTGGCTGTATTTATATATGCTGGCTCATTTTAATCCCCTATGCAGCCCGTGAGGAGTTCTTCTTCTTCTTCTTCTTCTTTTTTTCAATTATAGAAGATAAAAATAGGTTTGAGAAGGTAAGCAGGTTCTAAGGCCACACAGATAGCAAGGGTTGGGATTCCACTTAACGCTTAGGTCTGTCCAATCCCACCTTTCGTTTTTTGTCACTGTGACACCCTTATTAAGTAAACGTAAGTTTTTATAGGAAGTCGGGAATATGAAAATATTTCCCGAAGCAATGGCTTCCAAGTGTAGCCCTCTGACCGTCTGCTGAGATATCTCCTCAGATTCTCTTCTCGAGCTTCAACCCGCGTCTACTGCAGTGGGAAACGCAGGGAGACCCCACAGTGTAAGCTCTGAGGAGCCCTCCAGGCAGTTCCCGTGTGCGCAGGAGTCTGAGAATCACATACATTCCCTCCCCACTGCGACCTGAATTCTAGGAGTTATTAACTTGTTGACTCTGAATAAGGGAAAACTATGACTTGTTTCTCTGCTTACCCCCTGAAGTAAAGGCTAATCACCCTGTTGACACTATGTAGTTTGTTCACAAAGGGGAGTTTTTGTGAAGTCTGCCTCCCTGGGAGGCTTGGGGCTTGTGAGATTCAAAGTGCCTGTGAAATGTCAGCTGAGCATCGCTTGCTCAGAGGCCCAGTCAGGACAGAGAGGTCTTAAACAACTAACAAGACTTTATCATGGGAGTGAAACTGGTTCATGACATACTCGGCTTCTGTGCCTGGCCTCTTTGTGTGATGTGCACGACTTCCTTGGATGAAGTGGGTGGCGGTGTGAGAGGGACTCTGGAGGCAAGCCCAGCAATCTCAGCCCTCTGAGGAGTACATGCTAGGAATGAGGTGATATCACAGTGGACTGCCCACTTGACTTCATCTCCGTATGATGCCACCCACATGAGCAATAGATAATTGGTTTAACCTAAGTGCTTAGCCCAATTAATGATGTCCCTGCATTTGCCAGGTGCCTGTCCTTCCCTCTGGACATTGACTTCATCTAGCTGGCCTTACAGATTTACAAGGCCAAGCTGCTTACATACTAATTGGGTCAAGGCATTCTGTCTTCCTTATTTGTCATAGGCAGGCAGGCAGGCAGATCTGATGCCACCAGTTTGAGGCCGTGAAGATTCGGTGGCCTTTCCCATAACCAAAGACATAAACAGCTGAAACTATGTCTTAGCTACACTGAGAGATCTCGTCTAGTTCTAGAAATTCCCAGGCTTGAGGAGTTTTGTGCTTGGTATAGGTTTCTCTGGGGTGGGAAAGTCTGTGTTTGGCTCTGGATGATATGACAAATGGGGACTGTGGAGTGGGAATGGGCATGAGGGACTCAAGAACATCACTTGTCCCCCCAGTCCAGGGCACCTACACCATGATCCTCTCTCTGCATACTAGAGAAGAACTCAGAGAAGTCCAGGAGACCTGCAAGTAAGGATGTGTGCACAGCTCAACTCAAACCTCCGTAAGATTCACACACCTCAGCTGAATCATAAAACCAAGCTGCTTTTTCCATAGGCTCCGTCCCCCTGCCTTCCTTGGCAAACTGCCCTCTCTGGTAAATCGGGGTAGGAGAAGACAGTCTTCTCTTTTCATCCGCGGCTTCCTCTTACTACTCCCAGGACCTGGCATGTGCCCCTGGGCAGCAAGCAGATTCCTGTCCAGGTTCTGACCATAGCCTTTTCTTCTTACCAAGCCATTGTCAGGCCACCTTGAAAGGACGATCGAAGCCAGTGGTTCTTAACCTTCCTAATGCCACGATTTAACCCCTTGTGTTGTGGTGACCCCCCAACCACAAAATTATTTAAATTGCTACTTTGTAACTGTAATGTTGCTACTGTTACAAATCGTAACGTAACTATCTGTGGTTTCTATGGTCTTAGGTGACCCCTGTGAAAGAAGTTGAACCCCCAAAGGGTTGTGACTCACAGGTTGAGAACCACTAGACTAGACTTAAGGCCCAGTTGGCCTAGAATTGATTCAGGACCATCTGGGTAGAAATGCGAAGGTTCAGGGTCAAAAGGCCTCATAAAAGCCCC
Source organism: Uromys caudimaculatus (assembly GCA_028551405.1). NCBI lineage: Eukaryota > Metazoa > Chordata > Mammalia > Rodentia > Muridae > Uromys > Uromys caudimaculatus. The sequence goes on from CM052714.1 coordinate 5,457,746, forward strand.
ACTGTGTTTGGAGGGAGGGGTTCATAAGGAGCCATCCAGAATAGGACCCTCCCTCCCTGCCTGTCTGCAGACAGTGGCTAGCTGGTGTCAGGCTTCATTCACCCAGGGCTCAGTCAAAGGCGAAGCCATAAATAGTCTTGTATATACCTGCACATATCCTGTACAGATGCTCATCACCAGAGTTGCTCACCGGCCGAGCCTTGCTGTGAGTTTCCCTTTGTGTGTGGCACTTGCTCCAGTCTTCACACTCCCAAGCACGGACCGCATGCTTCTAACATTTGTATCTGCCTTGCTCCGTTAAGTAAATACAGACCTGGGATTTTTGCCTATTTGCCTTACTGTGGCACAAAGCTTGATATTGTATGAATGGTTTTCTTCTGAATCTTTTATGTATGTAGGAGGATGTCTGTGAGTGAGTGTGTGTGTGTGTGTGTGTGTGTGTGTGTGAACGCCCATGCTGCATGTTAACACACAGTTATATGTATGCTCACAACTTTTCACAGATGTCCACATTCATCTATATGTTTATGTATCTTCAAACCTAGGCATCACTTGATCACCCTCACCTCTCTGACACATACCCAAGTGTGCTGTATGATCGGGCAGGTTTTTCTCGTCATCAGCACCTGGCCAATGTTACTAGGCATGAAACCGTGGTCGGAATGAAGCTTTGGATTGGGGTCTGTCTTGCATCTTAAAATGAATGTGTAGTTGTACCTATGTCTACGGGAAGCACTGTAACGCTGCGGTACACACCATGGTTAAGGCAGTGTAGCGATCATACCTGTCATTTTATATGGTAAGCATTTCTCTGTGCTAGGAATAAAAACCCCTGTTAGCTGTTTTGACCTATCTAATCTTACAGTCACTTCTCTCTGCAGACAATCACTAGGCCCCACCTCCTCTGTGTAACTGTGTCCTGTGCCCCACCATTTCCCCATTGTCCCCTAGTGTCCTTATCTGGCTTGAGTTCTGCTCATTGACCATGAGTAGATAATAAAAACTAGTTAACTCACATTGACTGACAACCATAATGCAATCTGTGTTTAAACAGCCAGACATGTGTTATGTCTTTATCAGTGCCGTGCTCCCTCTAAAGGTCGGTAGTTCATCGGTAAGGAAGAGCAGCTGACCATGGGGCCCTCATCTAGATGGTTCAGGACTAACCTTCAGAACATTGAAACCGTACTCCCACAGGGAGCCCAGGCAGAGAAATGCAAGTGTTTCTGGCTTCTTCTGTGAGCCTCTCTCCCCCTTTACTAGTAAATGAGCCCCTGGTAGTTTCTGATGTTAGGGCAGCCCCGTCTAGAAGGAGGATAGCTTGCTCTTCTTGGTGAATATGCTATTTGGTACAGAACATCATGTGGTTAGTGAGACACTGACAGGCTACAGCCTTTGGGGAAAGGCCATTTGATAACAGAGTCTTCTTCTCTTTGAATCTAAAGATATCCCACTTTGTAAAGATCATTTTCATTGGCATGTTTGGTATTTCCTGGTGTGTTTGTCAAAGACAAAACCTGACATGACCGTGTTACTACATACCGGGACTCCTGTCACTCTTACTTGGCTGGTGTGAGGTTTTACAATAGTCACTATCCCCTGGCTACCCTCTCCTGGGAAGGAAGCTGCCAAGTCTGACACATAAGCAATTTGGAATTCTACTGAGAAAATTTCTCACCCTAACACTTAAGCAGACAGACAGGTACTTGGTGACTTCTGGTCTAGACAAGGTGGCAGGTGCATCCTCCTCCCTGCTCGGTGTGACCATGTCCCCTGCTGCTTGCAGAGGAGCAGATATAGGACTCTGAAGATGGGGGGCAGAGGCTGGAGGAAGAGCTTGGGATCAAGGCAGCCACCTCTTCCCCTCACCCACCAGACCTGGTTTCCTCTGACCCATGGCCTAGCAGCAGAAAGGAGCCCAGGCAGGCCCAGCCCTTTGGTCCCTTGGTACACCTTGACATCACTGGGTGAGTCCACCCAGTCCTGGCAGCTGAGGGAAGTGTCGTGCTTGCCACTGGGTCACAGGTTCCTTTGTCCTCTGAGTTATCCCATGGTGGCCAAAGATTCTCATTCCACATGTGGGCACCCTCTTTCTCCCTGAGATCTGAGAATTCCTTTCCTTAGCCACAAAGGCCATCTGGGAAGATACTGGCAGAGGGTAACCCACTCCAACACACACTCAGAAATGCCTTCTCATCCCCATGAGCCACAGACTCTCCTTCCTAACCCAGTGATAACAGGTGGCCTGGTCTGGAGAAACCCTCTGTCTTGAGAAGTCAGACTTAATTGTAGATGGCATAATTGTCTGTGAAGAAGATTCCAGGTCAAACTACCTGATAATAAAGTGACAAGACCCACCCTTGGGCTAATACATAAGCTCAACACGGTGACAGGATATAAGATCAAAACACAAAATCAGTGGTGTGTCTCCAAACTAACGAGGGACATGTGAAAAGCAAAATTAACAAAGAAAACAGAATATTTAGATACACACTTAAGGCATGTAAAGTCTACATGCTAAATATCATAAAAGACAAATGAAAGAAATATCCTAGGCAAATAAAAGACACATGCCATTCATGTTGGGACACTGAACAAAGTTGCCAGCTCTCCCTAAGCTGATTTACAGAAGTCCCAGCAAGGCATAAGTAAGGATACTGTATAGCTTGTCTGGAAAGACTCAGGCTCTAGGCTAGACACGAGGATACGATCCGGCAGGAGGCATGGCTATAGGGCTGCACATGGCTGCACAGCAATGCAAGTGTGTCCGGCGCAGGGGTCAGCAGGAAAGCCTGGTAACCAGACAGATCCCACAGATAAGCTCAACACTACGACACTGACAAAGGTGCAACAGAGGACCAGCAGGAAGAAAGGAGGGAGGGAGGGAGGAAGGGAAGGAGGAGGGGGAGAGAGAAGGAAGGAGGAAGGAAGGAAGGAAGGAAGGAAGGAAGGAAGGAAGGAAGGAAGGAAGGAAGGAAGGAAGGAAGGGGGAAGAGAGGGATGAGGCTGGGATATGAACCTCCACTCAACCATCTCTGTATCTCACGTACAAATTCACTCAAAGTGAATCACAAGGCCATTTTTAACATTTCAAAGTTATTCTTTTTTATTTTATTTTACATATACGAGTGTTTTGCCTGAATTTATGTCTGTGCACCGTATGCATGCTTGGTGTCTGCAGAGGCCAGAAGAGAGCATTGGATCCCTGTGACGGTTTGAATATGTTCTGCCCAAGGTGTGACACTATTAGGAGGTGTGGCCCTGTTGGAGTAGGTGTGTCACTGTGGGTGTGGGCTTAAGACCCTCATCCTAGCTGCCTAGAAGCCAGTCTTCTGCTAGAAGCCTTCAGATGAAGATGTAGAACTCTCAGCTCCTCCTGCACCATGCCTGCCTGGATGCTGCCATGCTCCTGCCTTGATGATAATGGACTGAAGCTCTGACCTGTAAGCCAGCCCCAATTAAATGTTGTTCTTATAAGACTTTCATTGATCATGGTGTCTGCTCACAGCAGTAAACCCTAGCTAAGACACTCCCCTAGAACTGGAACTACAAAGGGTTGTTACCTGTCCTTTGGATGCTGGGTAAAGAGCCCGGCTCCTCCAGAAGAACAGCAAGTGCTCTTAGTCTTTGGTCTGTTTCTTTAGCCCTTTAAGGACAGTTTTAAGTGAGCAAAAGACACAGAGAACTTCCCTGGGGAGGATTCCCAGGTGACAAAGGAGAGTAGACTTATGTTCAGCATCATTGGCCATCAAGAGGGTGCGAGTGAAAGTGTAGCAATGACTTACACCCCACCCCTATACCTGCCAGAGCAGATACAATGTCTGACAGTGATGCTGGCAAGGTTGTAGTGTTGCCAGGTCTCCTAAGTATTGCTGGCGAAGTCCCCGGAATGCAAGTCTGGTGCAGGTCAGTGATCCCACTCTTACACAGTTATCCCAGAGAAACACAAACCTCTGCCGGAATAAGACCGTGCATATAAACGTTTGTACCCATTTATTTGCAAAAGCTAAGCCCTACAGTCAGGTCCCTCACTGGGTGAGTGTGGTCAGAGAACATGTGGTGTGCTCATGCCCGGGAAACCATGCTTGGTGATAAAAACAGAACACATTATCGATTGGTGCTGTGACCTGAGGGAATTTCCAGGGAATTTTGCTGAGTTAAAAAAAGACTTTAAAAGGTTACATACTGTGGTTCCATATATATAACATTTTCTGGGTGCTGAGATTTTAAAAATAGAAGGTTAGGAATCGCCAGGGATTCTGGGTGGCAGGAATCAAGAAGCAGGCTCAGGAGACAGACGTGCCAGGGTAAAAATGGCAACACCGGAGTTCTGCACGTTGAGGTGACTGTGTGTTGCTATGGTGGGTACAGAAATCTATTGACACTTTTGCCAAAATGCAGAGTAACTGGCCACACATGTTCATCCACACCGTAACTGCGGAAATCTGAATAGTATTGGCGGACTATCTCCCTGTCGGCGTGTGGCCAAGGTTCTTATTTTTGGAGACTGGGTAAAAGGTCACAAAGTTCCTTTCGTCTTTGAGTTTTTCTTACAACTACATGTAAATGTTCTGTGTCCCCAGTACAACTTTCAGTGAATAAAATCGTATTATGGAGCAGTATCCTATTTAGCAAACTTTGAAGCTATTAAAAACGATGAGTCAGGGGCTGGAGAGTTCAGCCGGCTGTTAAAAGCACTTGCTGCTCTTACCGAGGACTTGAGTTCAGTTCCCAGTGCTCAGGTGACAGTATGTCACCATCTGCCATTCCTGTTCCAAAGGACCTGACTTCCTTTCCCAGCCTCCACAGGCACTAGGCACACTGCATATAACACACACATAAGTAAACCTGTGTTTAGATGCTGGATATGGGGTGGGGGCATGTCCCCGTTAAGTGTAGCTCTTGCTCGTTTGTTTTCTCCTCCTGTCAATCATTTTGCAGTGGGTTGCCAGGGTGACCTTCCCTCCAAGCCTCTGGGTGTACCACTCTCCCTGTAACCACACTGTGGTTGTGTGTTTATGGATATGCGTCTTGTACAGAATCAGAAGTTAGGTGCCTAGGAGACATGAGCCAAGCAAGTTTCCTGTGTACCCTCATCAGCTATTGGTCCTGGGAGGTGACCTCCTGGGATTGTTAGCAGTCGTTTGTAGAGAAAGAAAGATGGGGGTGCACTCAGAGACCACACTACCCAATCTCGTCTTAGATAAGTAAAATACTAGGGAGGCCTGGGCCATCTTTCTACAGAGGCCAGGGTGGACCTTCATTTTCTAGGTACTCTACAGTAGAGGGACAAGGATACTGTCAGTCTGATACACCCATCCTTGAAGGTCCCTGTCATGGACATCCTACTGTCTGTCTGTCTTTCTCTGAGATGCGCCTCTTCTCTGTAGCCTTATGAAGTATTAAGTCATTTTCCAACAGAATCTGCCCCCACTGATCCTGGAGAGTAAAACTTGGTAGCCAGAGAGTGTGTGTGCCTAGACCTTGGTGTGGGCCAACTCTTATCCCTGCTGCCCTGAAGGCAGCATTTAGCCCATTTAGCTGTTTGTTTTTTTACTGAGGTAATGAGTGATGGAATAATGTGTTACTGGGCTGACTGAGTTCCTCTTGAATGTCCTTCCCATGCACTCAAGGGTTCCACTCATGCTCTTCTCAAGGACAACATGTTTCTGGACTCGCCTGTCTGACTCACAGTTCTTAGCTCTAGGCAGAGTGTCAAGCAAGTTCAGCCACGCTCTCTTCTTTCCTTTCTACTCCCTGCTGAGCCTCAGGAAGGCTCAGTTTCACAGTCTCTTGTGTGTCCAGTGAGTATCTCCTGATGCTCCAGGACCAGCTCCAATTGGACCAAATTTGAACCCAGAGAGGCCCAGAGGCTCCCCAGACTTGGGTGTGCAGTGTCTGTGTGTGAGCTCATCTCGTTGCTGGAGAGATTGATGTAAATCACAGGGGCCAAATCCTAACGAGCTCATGGATCATGGCTGGTCTGTGATGGCAGAGGTCTATTTGGATTACCCTTCACTTATCACACTGCATCCAGGTTAATGCGTCATCTTGGGTAGAACTGCCATGCAGTAAGTACAAAGAAAATAATATATTTGTACACGTTTTTTCTCATCCTCAATGAAACACATTTAAAATGTTCCCAGAGGTGCTTGACACTTTGATACTGCAAACTGGTATCACCACTGATATCAAACGCTATCCCAAAGATGGTGGGTGTGTCTGTGTTGGGTAGAGTCTTGTGTGAAGCTGTTTCTGTGGCTAATTCTCTCTGAGATCTTACCTGCATGTTCCAGGTTGATCCTATGACTTACGTTAGAATCTTCTTGTTCATTGGTCTTGGTCCAAGCCTTCTCAGAGCATATACCCTTGTAACTCCAAGGTCTTGTTTCGTTCAGGGATGCCCACAGCAACTAGTGTTGATCAACGAGGAGGAAGAAAGAAGAAGAAACAGGGCTTATTTGCTCATCATATAGCTTGGTCTCAGCTTTCTCTGGAAGTAGGCTTTGTGCTTTGACTGTACTGACTGTAGCTGGGGGGAGGCCCGGGTACAGGCTTTGTCTTCTCTATAGGTAGGTGAATCTCACAACAGGCTCTGAGGAGTAGGACAGAAGGAGCCAGAGGAGGGACGATCTGAGAGGCTGGACCTGGCAGGCCACATCTGCTACCATGGCCTGTGCTCCGGAGGGTTGCTGTGCTAGTTGCAGCTCTGTCCCTGAGAGTTCAGAGATAGCTCTTCCTCATCTGTTCCTCAGAGCCAATGGTCTATTGCAAATCCATGGCCTTTCTTCTGAGTCTCAGGTACAGGTTTCTGTGTAGGCTTCCTTGCTGTCCTCCACTGTGGTGTGTATATCTGGGTGTCCTCTCTATCTTCTACTGTGGTGTGTATATCTGGGTGTCCTCTCTGTCCTCGTGCTGCTGTGTATACAGGCTTGTTGCTTTCCCCAGAACAGAAGGTTGGCTGGTAGGTGCCTCTTCAGTCCTCAATCCTTGCCCCAAATTGGGCCACCAATGCCAAATTCCCAAGGATTCTTAGTTTTTATTTCCTGATGTTACCAGAGTCAGAAGATCACCAGGATTGTAGACTCTGTGACACCATCTGGCCTTTTCTATCCCTAAGGTTTTTCTTTATGAGGCAAGGCCAGGTCAATGACCAGAGGGAAGTGGGCCGTAATGAAACACCCATGGCTTCCAACGTCTCCGTTTTCTTTTGTAAGCAGTTAACACCCTTTTTTTCTACAAAATAAAACTTCACCCTGAATCAGAATGTAAACTCAGTTAAATTAGGATTTCCACACATCCCTGAGCATCCACCGAGTGACAGTAAATTTTCAGGTAGTTTCTGGGATCCCAGGATTTGGACTAGAATCTTCTGACTTGCTGTGTGCTCTGAACTTCACCCCTTACAGCTGCCCAGAACCTGTGTGGCCCCTGATCACCAACCTTGTTAAAAACTTCTAACTCCAAATCCCTCATCTGGTGGATAGATGAACGTGGAAGGCTTTGAAGAAGGTCAGGAACTGCGGAGGGTCAAATGCCCATTTATTCTTTGAAAATTATTTGTCAAGAGCCTGTCACATTGAATATTTTGACAAGTGCTTCATTAGATGTGATTTTTGGCCTTAGAATTCTTCCACAGTGTGGAAGCAAATAATGACTGGCAAAGACCATTGAGAGGTGAGGCATAAGGGCACCACTGGGACCGTAGTGGCAAGGTATAAATTGACACCTGCTGCATCCTAGCAGGTAAACATCTGGATTCACCGGTATGGCTGCCCTCCACACAGGGGCACCAGCCTATTTGAAGGTCCTGAGGAAGTGAAGCCTTGAGCTCTGGATGGGGTCCCTAGACCAGAGAGAACAAGCCCAGAGAAGAAAGGATCAGTGGGAGCAGGAGACTCTGATCGTGCAGAGCTCATACATCTTGTTAAGGCATTTGGACTTCACTGCAAATGGGGGGGTGGGGGTGGAGGAGGGGTGTGGCACGGGTAAAGCTCAGCTAGGGGGTAGCGAAGCATTAAAGGCCCAGTCTGTGTGAGCAACACTTTCCTGAGCCTGAATGTGGACGCCTTGGCGGCATGGCACTTGAGCCTCCAGGGCAGGAAGGTCAAGCCACAGTATGTGTGGTTAAACAGATGGATCTGGTCAGTAGCTTAATTCTGGCAGCATCTGGATATTATAAAGAAGCAATGACATTGCCTTTGGAAATGTCAGCCATCATTTTCTTTCTGACAGGAGGGAAATAAAGGCTTCCCAACACCAGCAAGAATTAGCATGAAATGTACCCATCAATGTCTCAGCAAAAGAGTCCTGTGCTGCAAAACTGTTAACAGGGAGAAGCTGATGGTAATCGAACATGTGGGTGTGAAGCCCACACACGGCCATGTTTCAAACCCCACATCTTTATAGGCTCCAGCCTTGCTCTGGCTGTTCCTCTTGGTCTGTGACAATGGGTGCAAGGTTCAAGGTCATGCTGTAGCTAGCTCATGCTGTAACAGTTGAGTAAAGCATTGGCCATTGGTGATTAGGTCAATCTCTAGCCGTGAAAGTAAGGGCTGGAGTGAAAGGGTCTAGCTTCTAATCACATAGCCACTGTCCCACAGTCACCTCATTAGTATAAACTCAGGAGTGACTGAAAGCACCTTAGTGTGAAAACCTGGAGACGTAGAGGCATGTGCCACAGTGGGCATGTGCAGCCAGAGGGCAGCCTCCATGTTGGTCTTTGCATCCCGCCTTCCCTGAGGCCGTTTCTTCTTTGCCACTGTGTGCACCAGGCTAGCTGGCCCATGAGCTTCTGAGGACTCTCCTGCCCCCACCTCCTATCAGCTTCAGGAGCTCAGAGACTGCAGGTTTGCTTCTGTGTCTGTAGGTTCTAAGGATCGAGACTCGAGCCCCACATTCACATGGCAAGTGCTATACCCATGGGTCACAACCCCAGCCTTGTCTTTAGTCCTTTGTCAGATCAGGAAAGTGTGCTGGTTAACTTCTATCAATCTGACACAGAGTTGCCTGGGAAGAGGGAGTCTGACTGAGGAACTGCCTCCAGCAGGTTGGCCTTTGTTTATATAGCCAGTTTGTGTTGTAGCCTGTGAGAGTACAGGAGAGTTAAAGGTCATTTTTAATGAGGATGCACACGTGTAGCAGAGGAGCTCTGAAGGGAAGTGATTCTAGGGAACATGGTGTGGTGGCCCAGTGCTGCTTGGGGATTCTTAGTACCTGCTGGTACCTAATGATGCTGGAGATGATGGTGATTGACAGCTTTCAGGGTGCTCTGGGTCCTATTGTGAAGCATTTTGGACTTCCCATTAGGCTCCTACAGCAAATACTCTCTGATGGCAACATTTCCTATCTCTCTGAAGAGCACCTACCTACTTGGCTCACTGTCACGAAGCCAGCAGTGGTAGATATGGAACCCATGCAGGGGCATGCCTCTGACCTTACATCTACACCTCTGCAGATCAACCTGGGCTTCCTGTGTGGTACTCGGGCTTGCTTGATGAAGGGCTCTGGGGCTCTGGTGTGCGTACTCTTCCTTTCATGAGCAACTTTACAAGAACAAGTAGGAACTAAGGAAATGAAGTGAGCCGGTGAAGGAAACCACATACGCTTCAAATACACTGCGCATGCCTGTGAAACTGGGCGGGGCCTATGCCTCCCACCAGTGATGCAGACCACCTGCATGCAGCACTGAACTGTGAGGGAGAGGGGTGAGGGGGCCTTCGTGAAGCCTTATCTGTGAGCGTCTCCTATCATCTTAGCAGAGAGCTTCTATATTTCAGCACAATGCTTCCAGACTGGTTGCTGATTCCTTTTCAAGTCTCTTGTTGGTTCTGGAACCTGCGGGTTGGTGAGCGTCTGTGCACCCTGGTGGGAACTGTCTATACCAGCTTCTTCCTCGGCCAACATGATTCAAGGCTTTCTATTTGGGCTACTTCACCCTCATGGACTTTAACCTCACAGTCTGTATCTTGAGAGCATGACAGTTCCTCCGAGAAGAATCCGTGCCCACCTGTGGGAGCTGCAGGTGCCTCCCTGCCTCTGTAGGCAGCCGTCCTGTTATTTCTCACTGACGTGCAGATTTGTATTGGAGCCATGCAGCCATGGTCTACCCTCCGTAAGATTTCTCTCTCCCAATTAGCTTGTAGCCAAGTTCCAATAATACGTTAAGCCAAGAGATCGCCTTGTTAATTTCCCTGTAGAAAAGATGTGGCAAAGCTGCAGGGAGGCTGAACTGAGCCTCCAAACAGTGCTGAGCTAGGCTGTTCCTGCTCTCAGATAATCAGCTGCTCCCTTGGAGAACAGCTTTGTTTAGCATCTGTAACAACGCTGGGGCTTTGCAGGGAGCTAGAAATGCCATTATTAGTCAGAGAAAAGCCACCCCAAGAGTCTACGTCTGCTTCGCTCCCTACCACACAGATGAGATCCTAAGGGGCCCGACTTTCTCACACTCAACCTCTGCACAAACCTGACATTGTCAGTCAAGGCCCACGATCGGCCTCTCTATCGCTACCTTTATCTCACTGTCCAGATGACCAGCCAGCAGGAAGATTGTCCCCATGGCTTGTACAAATCTTCTGTGGCTGAGTTATTCCTTAAGTATCTGGCTCACTCTTTCTCCTTGCATAAACACGTGATCACGTAAGAGCTATGGTGCGTACTTAGGCCTCGAGAAAGTGGAGCTGACATTGGGAGTCATCTCATTACGTTTGCCCAAGACAGCCGCTCATGTGTCTCGAATGGACAGATCTTGGAATTAACTAGCCGACTGGGTATTGAATTGTGAGGAGAGGGAAAAGTTAAAGACATAAAGAAAATGGCTGAAAGTACATAAAAATGGTATATCAATTCTTATTGTGCTTTCAGTGCTTGGGGCGTACACCTCTTTAATGCATACACATATGTTGTCTGTCACACTTTTTACCCCCATGGACACAGACGTAGGCCTGTACAGGAGTGTAACCTGCATTCTATTGTTCATCATGAGCAGAGCCACCCCAGGTTATAGTTTTTACTTTATTAAACTTGCTATCGGAATCTCGTTTCTCTTATGTAATGTCACAGCAGCCATGACTGAGGGAAAAGCCATAACAAATGGTCAATGAAAATGTGAAACTGGCCGGGCAGCGGTGGCGCACGCCTTTAATCCCAGCACTCGGGAGGCAGAGGCAAGTGGATTTCTGAGTTCGAGGCCAGCCTGGTCTACAGAGTGAGTTCCAGGACAGCCAGGGCTACACAGAGAAACCCTGTCTCGAAAAACCAAAAAAAAAAAAAAAAAAAAGAAAGAAAGAAAAAAAAAAGAAAGAAAGGAAAAGAAAAGAAAGAAAGAAAGAAAGAAAGAAAGAGTGAGAATGTTTGTTCCTGCACCCAAACTCTCTGCTGTCCTGGCCTGTTTTTATCTTTCTCATGGTTTTTTTCTTCTGCAGCACTGATGCTTAATAAATTACATAATTTACTTTTGTTCATCACGCCTGTCTACCAGTAGAATGCTAGCCTTATGAGATAACTGCTCTGACAAAGGACCTGGTTCAGTCCTCAGCATCCATATCTGGTGACTCAGACCTACCTGTAACTCCAGTTTCAGGGACTTCTATACCCTCTCTGGCCTCCTCAGTCGCCTGATTATATGTGGGGTGCATACACACACAAGGGCATATGTAGATGCACATAAGTTTTAAAAAACTTAAAAGTCTTGTACACCCCTGAGCAACAGTGTTCCCCCTGTGAGTCTTTTGCCCTCTAGATCTGTGCCTGGGGGAGGTGCTGTAGGTACTTAGCAGATTTGTGTTGAGTGAACTTGACTCTCTAGGACCATTTTCCTCAGGAACATTTTTATGCAGACACATACAAACATTGGTGTTTTGGCAGATGTGGTGGTGTGTGCCTTTATTTCCAGCACTAAAGAGGGAGAGGCAGAGGCAGGAGGATCTCTGAGGCCACATAGAATGTTAAAGAAAAAGTTTGTTGTATTTTCCATGTACTCAGTTTTCTAATTTCAGTGTTTTCATTTGTTTTATACTGAGTCTTTGGTTGAGGGTCTTCTTTAAACGTCTATACTGATCTGCATTGATCAACACACACAGAAAACCAAATACACATTTGCTAAATGCTCCTTTGAGCTGCGGGCATTACCCTTTGTCCCCACATAGGCTGTGATACTGAAACTGAGCAGCCTGGTGACAAGCTCCAGCGGCATGTCTGTGTCTGCTTCACGGTGTCTGTGTCAACATCAGCAATGACCTTACCTGGAATCCCCCCTACATTCTTTATAGTGATGCTGGGAACCAAATAGACACACATAAACATATCTCCTTCGTGTGCCACTGAATTTGCTCAGATCTTTTGTGCGAAACTCTGTCCCAGCAACCTATGTAGATGGCATGACATAAGCTAACAGTTTACAACACTCGATGGAACAAGAAAACCAGTGACCTCGTGCTGTCCCATGTAGTAAGAACAGTAAGGTAATAGGCGGCCATTAAGATGCCTGTCTGACAGGAGTCGGCCCACAGCCCGTGCTTGGTGCCTGCAGCCTGGAGCACGTGCTGCCTGATGCCTCATGAGGAAACCTGGCTGTGGGCACTCCCAGAGAGGAGTCCGCTCACTCCTCACTGCAGGCAAGGCGTTGCTCCACAGAAATATTTCTGGTGCTAATTTCTTGGAGAGAGAAGATCGAAGTTCATTCCTCACGTCCATACCATCCAGGAACGAAAATATGAATATTCATGCGAAGAAAATGAATTTAATTACAACCTAAGCAAACGTCATAATGAGTGGTTCTGATAGTTGAGACCCCCATGGCTGTAGCAAACTTAGCCGTAAATATCAGAATCTGTTGTCCTCTTGGTTATGGACTGAATGTATCAAGGCTTTAAGGTTATTTTTTCTCCATTGGAGCAGATTCCTTGAAACAAGAAACCCTGTCCCATACTGTACTTGGTAGCTTTCTTTTAGTGGCCTGAGAGACTGGCACATGGAGAGTTTGGTATGGCCAGAACTCTTGTAAGCATCGGGCACTGGCCTGGACTTTAATAACACAATGGTCTGTGTTCTACATGGTGTCTTTATATACTATATATTTGCCTTCGGATGGACAGAAGTTTGAAAGTTTTTTTAAACTATTATTTTTTAAATATTCCCAAGTCAGACATTTAAAGTTTGAAATTTCCAAGGTAATGAGCTATTTAGAGGAAGATTAGTGTGGCTTCCCTTTAGAAACATCAAATATCTTATAGTTTCATGTGGATAGTTAGATTTTTGTTTCACATTTTCTCAAGGGAAAGCACACTTTTTTTTTTTTTTTTTTTTTTTTAAAGCAGATGTGGTTTTGTTGATGTCTTAAGCAGATGTGTTTCTGGGGCTGCTGGTTTACTCTGGTGGGGGATGACGTTGTTTTAAGAGAATAATTATAAAAATGATTTTAAGATGTGGGTGTTGAGGCAAGTATCTTGACAAAGCAGTTGAGCCTGTTGTTCACTAGTGTCTCTCTGGAATGTAACTCTTGTCTAATCCGCAAGTGTCTTAGTCACGAGGAGGCTCGAGGAGTCTGATGGAGCCAGCAGGTGTCTTCTTTCAGATTTTCTTAGGCACTCTTACACCAGGTGAGAACCATGTCCTTAGTGTCTCCTGAGCTCCAGTCCCTCATCGAGGTACTGGGGAGTTTGATGAACATGACTCACCAGGGGCTTCTAGTACTCTCAGAGTACAGCTTAGTAATGACACTAGAGAGCCACGGTGTTCACAGTGTTCAGAGGCTAAATTAAATGCCAGCCTCCATGTGATACTGGCCACATCGCTCTGGTAATTAGACTCATCTGCAAAGTAGGATTAAAATGGCGACAACCTCACGTGGTTCCTTGAGAGTTAAGTAATCTTAGTCCATGCCTAGCAAGGTGCCTACTTCCTGGTGCTACTTAGCAAATGCTGCTGTTTGGGCAGATAGGCACATAGGCTAACAATGCACACGTGGGACTCTGCCATGCAGGGCAGTGCGAATACGTCAGGGCGAGCATGCAGACAGAGGTGGGAAGGGGGCACAAAACCAACCAACAGCTTTGAAGTTGATTCACTTTTCTCTGAAGGCTCTGCTTCTGCACTTTCCACTTCTGTTCCCCAGTCACTGGTTCTTGTTCCTAGTGCTCCAGAGTCAGGAGCAGTGGGTAGCCCTCTGGAGGGAGCAAGGGGCACTTAGATACTTTAGGTTCACTGTCTGGAATATTTTGCTAAAAGAGATGCGATACAATATGTGGGTGTCCTGGGGCTTGGACATTAGGACAGGAGTCTCTTAACCAGTGTGATGCCATGAAGGTTTAGGATCTGTTGACCCTTGAAAGCAGAGCAACTCGAAATCATAGTCGCAGGACCTCATACACTTGGCACATCTCTAGAAATAAAGCTGCCCTGGGTTATCGTCAATAATCTAGGCTGGGCACTCATTAGGGACTAAGATCTGGACTTGCTATCTAGTCATCAAGGGTCTTATTCTTTGAATGAATGAATGAATGCATGAATGAATGAGTGAGCAAGTAGAACAGTGGACGACAGAGTAAAGGGGGAATCTGTCGGTCCCTGGCGATTGGAGAACACTGGTGGAAGCACTTTGCCAGTTACTGTGTTTGCACATCTTCCCATTTGTCTGGCAACGAGGCAAACTTTCCCAAGGAATCCCACCTGAGATTTTGTTTGGCAGTATTTTGAGCTTCCATTCATTTAAGAGAAGAAAAGGCACGGTTCTTAATTGGTGTAATTTTGCCTTCATGAATTCGGAAACGCAGCCCCTGGAATAATGAGTTCCTCTTTCAGAAAGAAACATATTTGCACAAATGCCAACCCTTGGCTCATTAGGCCCATCCTGCAAAGAGATGCACGGCTTTCCCTGGGGCAGGCCCTGCAAGGCTTCGGGTGCTCTTGCCTTTTCTAGTCCTGTGCCCCCAATCAGTTTCACCTCATGTAACTAAGAGTTAATATGAAATAAAAGGGCCTTGGAGACCCCACTGCCAGGATTCTGCTTGCTTGCCACTCTGCAGATGACTCTAGCTGAGTGGTTTTTATCATCTCTCCATCATTATCCCTACCTCCACAAAGATGCCAGCGTGCTGTGGAAATGGGCCACGGGCAGGTCGATAGGGAGGCTGTTGCATTTTCCGGGCACAAATTTGTCTGTCATCACTCTGGAGAGACTCGAGGTAAGTCCCCAGGCACAAAGCTGAGGACAGGACAAGCTACTTGTGAGGTACCTAAGGTCCCAGCCAGGACCTGTGAAGGTGGAGCACCCTGCTGAGAGCCCTCATCTCTGAGTGTGGCTGGCTACTGCATGCTAAGGGTTCTCTCATTTTAGTCCATCTTCTGTTGCTTAACAAGTTGTGTGAGATTTATAACGAATACAGAGGCATTTACCTCACAGACAAGGAAACAGCCTGGCATTGGCATTTGTTGAGAAGAGCATGATTTTTGTTGTTTTGTTTGATTTTTGAGATAGGGTTTACTCTAAGTAGCCTAGGCTGGCTGTAAATTCAAAATTCCCCTGCCTTGATCTCCCAAACTCTGGGATTACAGGCATGTGCCGCTGCTCTAGACAGAGAAGAGCAAGCATGCTAAGTCAGGTTTCCCTTCTTCTTCTTTTAAAGCTGCCAGTGCCATTCTGGGGACTCTTCCCTTGGGCCTCATCTAATTAGTCTGTAGAGATGCCACCCCTGCATGTCATTAACATACAAGTTTAAGTATATTCCCAGTGCCCGAGACGCACCAGGACACATGCAAACTGTGCTCTTTACTTGCTCTATGTCTGCCTCTGCCCAAGTGCCTGGCAGCTGGGTACTCAGTCCTGCCCTTGATGGTATCTGCATGTCTCCATCTTCCTCACATGGTGGTCTGATGGAGTCCCTCCTCAGGAAGCTTGGACCACCTGACTTCATCTGCTTCATGTATAAGGGATGAGTCTGGCCTCAGTTCCAAGAGCTGGTCTCTGCTGTGCCTCAGGAATGAGATTGATGGCTTATCCTCCAGATGCGGCTGAGATATACCAACCCATCAATCCCCCCGCAAAGCTTAAAGAAAGCTAGCTCCTGCAGAAGGAATTAAATGGACGGCATTATTGTTCTTTTGTTTAATGCATGAGTTTTCTGTTATTCCCAGTTCAAATATTTGTCAGCCTGACAAAAAAGAAAGTTAATTTTTCAGCTTTACGAATTATTCACTTCTTTATGAAGGAAGCAGAAGTGTCATTTTATAGAGGCCCATTAATTGGGTGACGGGTAATATCTAAGAACCATATGTCAGGGCTGGATTTGGAACACCCTCCTCCTGGCACGTGATGCAGTCATCTTTAGTCTATTTATCTGAGTCAATTAGAAAAGGTGCAGTTCTTCTTAGGGGAAAAGCTTGCCATGAGTGTGTAAGGCCTGAGAACAAGAGCCTAGGTTCCACTCTGTCACTGGCATGCCGTGTTAAACACATTACATCTCCTCTGATGGCACAGTCTCCCCAGGCAAAAGTGAATATAAAAGATCAGCTTTTACTCTGAACTCTGATTACTTAAGAAACAGATCTCTGCTCACAGTGGGGAAGGATTCTACGATGTATTAGTTATGTCTGCTGCAGGTAGGGAAGGAGTGAGTGCATAGCTGACCCAGATAATGCAACACTACCTCTCCTGACCTACTTCTAAACAGTGGGCTTTTCAGGTGAAGTGGAATATGACAGAGGAGAGTAGAGTAGAAGCCATTCATTCTGGTTGGGAATTGGGTAAGCCATCTCATCCCTATGGCCTTTATTTCCTTATCAAGGAGGAGAACGAGATTGCTTCATGATGGACGAAGACATTTTAAGTAGTTGCCATAGCAAATGATCAATAAAAATGCTACCCAGCCACTCTTATTCATCCAAGAAGTTCAGTTTATACTTCCTTCAGGAACAAGAGCTGACTTTGCAACCTGATTTTTGGTTCCAAACTATGTTGTGATTTGTTGACATTGTGGGTATGAAGGACAACCTTCTCTACAACAGTAGAGAGATACAGCACAGCCCATCTCTGACAAGGAAACACCATCTTTCGATGCATGGACCATCTAAGATAGAAGACGGCCTAGAGTTCCTGTTTTGTGGATGCCTTGGTGCTGTCGATGGAGGTGTCTGTCCAACGGGGCTGGGTGGAATGGAAGCTAAACAGGGCCTGTTGTTGAACCCCAGCGTATTCTGGATCTCTGTCCCTTTATCACGACTCCATGCTCAGTTGAAGTGAATGCAGCAAACTAGGGGGAATTTTTGCATGACGGCTCATGCACTGCCTCTGTAACTGCTGGCCCTGGAGAGCCGCGTAGGCAGAAGCAAAGCGCTGCTCCGCTAGGCATATATTTATTTATTCATTGTGTTTGGGTAGTGCCTCTGGTACCAGCAAGAAATTCTTGACTCAATTGAGTTTCGCTTTCTTTGTTGGTTTGTCTTGATTCCCGGTGGCCTCCCATAGGCCTCCCTGACATTTTTCTGTTCCCAGTGTCATGTCTGAACTCTTTTCTGCCGCCCTTCCTCCCTTTAGCAGTTTTCAGAATTCTCCCTCAGAACTGTCTCCTGCTCTCCCACTAGACTCACTGTCCCTGGGCTTCTGAAGCTCTATCTAGAGTCCATCTTGTGGGTACATCTGCTTCCCACTGGGCTTCTGGCCCCAGGCCCCAGGATGAAGGGCTTCCTGCCCTAGTGTTTCCATACCGGGCTGCTTTCTCCAAGTTCCAGAGTTCTTCCTCTCGCCTCAGCATGCTTCCCCCTAATTCTTTCTATTCGTAGTTCTATTTATCCTGAAAGATGGCTGATGCCTTCTCTTCAAAGCCTTCCTCAATGGCAACTTTGTAACAAAACTCCGGAGGAAGAGCTTGTAGTTTTGATTTGCTTCTGCTCTCATTCCCTGCTCAGTTTAATAACGTGTCACGTGATCCTTGGAGAAGCATCCCGTGTTACACGAACCTTTGTCAGAAACAAGTAGTTCATGTTGGAATATGTCGGTGAATGGATCACGGCTGTCGATGCTCCCTGGGTATTTGCTCTGTGCTCAGCCCTGTGCTGGGTCATCTAGAAACGTCCTGGTTGGTTATTTTGAGGTCCTTGCACAGATGTTTCATTTAGGGTCACCAGTCAGAATGTGAGAAAAATGAGATCAGAGAGGAGTGTTCGAGGCCTGGCCAGCAGGTGATAAAATTGGAACTTAGATACAGACTGTGAGATTCAAGGTCTCCTTTTTCTGATGTAATAAGAGACAGTCAAAGATGGCTAGCAGTCTTTGTCCCAAGACAGTCTTTACCTGCTGAATCTGCTAGCTTTCTCCTACTCCACATCAGAGCCAGCCTCCCTTCCTGATATGAATAGCCCACTCAGTGCTCCCTTCATATCTTGGCTTGGTTATCATCGTGTCTTCCTGACCACAGGCCATTCTGATCCCCGTTTTGTGAAGGGATAAATTTTAAAGTGAAATTGGAAAGGAAATTTGCTCTGTGTGAATGGGTTAAAAAAAGGAGCTTCCTCACAGTCTCAGATGGGAGCATTCAAAAAGAGCTTGGTCCATAGTGCATAGTAAATGTTCAGAAATGTTTTCTTTCATTGAAGTGATAGGTCTTGTCAGCCTCCGTTCCCTGACCAGTGCTTACCCAGTGCCTTCTCTGGGTACCACTCATCTCTCCTTTGCATGTCCATAATACACAGTCGTGTTTAGCATAGCATTCTTTGAGTATGGGTCCAGTTAAAGCGTGAATATTGACTTTCCCCTTGAAACAAATATACACAACCTTAAAAGAGATCTTTGAGGTAATATTTACTGATTAAAATACAGACTTGTGTAAGATGGTTTTCTGCAGCGAAATGATCATGGGTGAGTTAGCTGTGGCGTCTGCCCCACATTCTCTAAGTTTCTGCAAAATCCAACTCCAGTGTACCCTCAGAGCACCTGAGGCCCTCCAGCATCTCCTCAGACCCCTCTATCCTTGGCTATTTGTATCCTGGCATCGGAACGTCATGGATGAGTTGTTAGTTCCTTCTGTTTACCCTTGTGCTTTGTTGATGTGCTTTTGTCTGATTTTCTTAACTGGCTTGAGGGGTAGACCACATCAGTAAATACTTAGTCTGTCAGTCGCTTGGTGGGTGTTGTCTCTGGTGAGCAGCTATGATGGCCGAGTGTGCTAGGATTCAGGGAGGTGATGGTGAGCCAATAAGCAGTGCTGCCTCATTCTGAGTGAAGAATGAAGCCAGGTGCTTCTGTGAGGGCATATTCGAGCTGTGGCAGTGACTGAACTTTCTGGTGTCTGTGTGGCTTTGATGGCTTTGGGGGGGGGGGCAGCTCTGTAAAAGACTCTCCGTCTGGTTTGGACAGACCAGAAGTTCAGTTCTGGTTCCAGCCCTCAGCTCTGTGACCTTGACCATCTCTTCCTCCTCCTCCTCCTCCTCCTCCTCCTCCTCCTCCTCCTCCTCCTCCTCCTCCTCCTCCTCCTCCTCCTTCTCTTCCTCTTCCTCCTCAGAACTTCAATCTTCTTCATTTGTAAATAGGGATGAAAATAAACCCTTTTAATAGATTTGGCAGACAGGCTAAGATAATATAATGTCTGCTTATACTAGTCCATAATAGCAATTTATTAACTATTTACTAATAGTTGTTAATATTTGTGTTCCATTTGTGTGATTAGTGGCCAGCTAAGTGTTATGGTAAGGTTTTGGGAATATAATGGTGGCAAAGGCCATTGATCTATAAGCATTTGAGTCGTAGATGTCTTCTGTCGAGGTCTCTTGGTGCTCATCTGATTGGATGCAGACATGAACATGGGGCAGTCTTGGTTGTTGGGCTGCAGTGATTCTGTTTACCTTGCACGTGTATTGATGGCAGAACATATTGATATAATGTTATCATGGCAGGATTTGGGTCTTGGGTGCCGCTATATCCAACACCAACCATATTGTGAATTACCACGGGAATCTTGTGTGTGACTGTTATTGAAATTCCTTCCTGGGAGAGATGTAAACAATATCTCTCCCTCCTCCTGATGACAAACTAAGCAGATTCTGCTAAAGTTCATGCTGCAGAACCAATGAGTGTGTTGTGCTTCCTTACAGAGCACAGGTGAGAAGTGTAGAGCATGGGGGAGGGGCTACAGAGCACAGGGAGGGGTTACAGAGCACAGGGGAGGGGCTACAGAGCACAGGGGAGGGGCTACAGGGCACAGGGAGGGGTTACAGAGCACAGGGATGGGCTACAGATCATAGGGGAGGGGCTACAGAGCACAGGTGAAGGGTTACCTACAGAGGTCTGAGTGTTCCTCAGTCCAATAGGCTGTAATTGGAAAGTGTTTACCTGACAAGGATCATGGCTTCCCCACAGCCACAGAGCTGGAAGCCCACTCCTCACCTTGTCTCCCCCTCCCCTAGACCACATGCAATGAAGGCAGAGTTGCATACAGCAGGTGGTAGGAAACAGCTACTCAGGTGAGAGAGTCATAGGTGAACTCCCCAGGATGGTGGTTGTGTGGCTCAGAGGGTGGTCATGACTCAGAGTGACACTGTTCCGTTGAAACCTCGCTCACCTCAGAGTGGACAAACAGGGCCAGTCAAGACTGTCCACTAGTCTGAAGACCTGTATCTAGTGACTGGCAAAGACAAGATCCAAGCTGGGTTTCCAGACTCCTGACCCAATATTCCCAGGACTGTGGAGACTAGAGGCAGATGACAGCCCTGTCACACACATGGAAGGGTTGCCTTGGTTTCCCCTTCTGTAAATCAGTAGCAAGAGTTCTTCCTCTTGAGGTTTGATGGAGGGAGATCAGAAGAATGTGATTGCTCTGGGCAGAGCCTCACTCACGTCTGGTGATAGGAGCCCTCGGCAGTAGTGTGGTCAGCATGGAAACTGCCTGGACGCTTACTATGTGGCTGCGTGTTAATGACTTATCCTCTCTAAGCCTGGGTTTCCTCAGGAGTCAGTGGAAACAGTCACTTTGAACACATACAGTTAACGGTGCAGCTCAGCCAGGGCCAGCCGGCTCCGTGAGAGGTGGATGGGTGTGTTTGGCCTCTCTGCTTCCCCCTTTGTCGAGAACACAGGCTGGAGAGGTGGCTCAGTGCTTAGGACAGCTTTCTGTTTTCACAGGACTTGAGTTTGATTCCTATCATTGGTTTCAGGCAGCCCACAACTACCTGTAACTCCAGCTCCAGAGGACACAGCATTCTCTTCTGACCTCCATGGGTTCTTGAATACATGTGTACACACACACACATACACAAACACACACACACACACATAGGTAAATTTCTTTAAAAGAGGGAACCAAGCAGCACTGGTGTTTGGTTTGCCCTTCTGTGCTCTTAGCTGCCACTAAACTACCTGTCTCCTTCCTGGAAGGATCCTTTGGTCTTCAGTGATCTATGTGGTCCACCAAATCCAGCCTTTATTACCTGGACTCTGGGGCTCAGGGCCCAGGGCTTCTTGGTTAACCGTGGTCTAAGCACAGGCTTCTCACCTACCACAATGGCATTGTTAACCAGGCACTAAGCAGGCCACTGTGGCCAAGGTTGGTTCATGGTATCTGTTGCATGACTCCGCCACTGTCAAATCCACGGTGCCTGATATGAAGTGCATGCCCAAATGTATGTTTATTGAGTGAAAAAAATTAATCTTAGAAGGACTATGATGTGAACGGATGCTAAAAGTCCATACTGTAATCAGTACTGCATACTTACAGTAAGCCAGACATCATATGAAATGTCTCCTACGAATATATCTGTAGTCTTGGAGAGACCCCTGGTTTAGTCTACACTAAGAGTACTCAGCATACCATCCTTCACCTTTGGTCATTATGGTGGTTTGAATGAGAATGGCCCCCATAGGCTCATATATTTCAATACGTTGTCTTCAGTTAGTGGAACTGTTTGGGAAGGATTAGGAGGAGTGGCCTTGGAGGAGATGTGTCACTGGGGGGTGGGGGGAGGTAGGCTTTGAAGTTTCAAAACTCCACTCCCAGTTAGCTCTCTCTGCCTCATACTTCTGTTTCAAGATGTACATTATCAGCTACGACTCCAACCCCATGCCTTCCTGCCTGCTGCCATGCTTCTCACTATGGTGAGCACAGACTCACCCTCTGATAGCCTCAAATAATCTTTCTTCTTTAAGTTGCCTTGGTCATGGTGTCTTATCAAGAAATAGAACAGTAACCGACCATCACCAAACTGTGGATATTTCTCCTCACCAGCTAGCATCCCAGGGAATACTGACTACATTTTCAACAATTTAACTCAATCTGAAATTTAACTCTACATGGGATTTACAGCCCATCCTACAGACTCAGGCATCAGTTCCTTACTTTAGTTGCCATTCATAAACCCTGGGTTAAGACGTCTAGTTTTTACTGGTCAGTTATAAATTAAGGTTTCCCCGAAATCCCCATCTCTGAGTTCATTAATTTGCTAGAGAAGTTCACAGAACTCAGGGAACGTCTTCTCTTTAATGCAGCCAAATCTTGTGGCATATGTTTAAGAGCTTTGCATAAGGCAAGATACATTCCAGGAGCTGAGAGCCTCAGTGAACTTCCATGCATTCAGTAGGGTTGAAAGTGGCTCCTTGATTTTTATGGTGCTACATTATGTAGCCACAATTGGTCACAGCTTCGGCCATTGGTAAGGCCATAACATAAAGATATGGCTAAATGTTCCCACCCTCTAATTGGGCCTGGGTTGACCAGCTTCCATCCTAAATCACCCTTTGTGGTCTCACCTAGGTCATCTCAGTAAGTAATAAGACGCTTAGCTCTCTGAAGTTCCCAAAGATTCTAAGACCTATGTTCTGGAAACCGGGGTCAAAAATCAAACAGAATAAAAGATCTTCCCTTAGCCGTGTCTATCACAGTTGTTAGGAGTACTGGCTCAGAAACCAAGCCCAAAGAACTATTACAGCATCATGTGCAGCACCCCTACTCCCTGAGGTAGGTACCATTGCTCCTTTCAATTTGCAGTGTGGACTAGAACCTCAGAGGTACTTACAGACCTGAAAGTCACCGATAGCTGGCAAAGGAGGTAACCCTCAGAGGCATTTTGACTCTGAAGCTTGAACTCTTACGTCATGCTTTAAAAGGCTATGATAAGGGATTAAAGTGTGTGGCTGCAGTGTCCTTTTGTCTCCAAGCTTCCCTTCTCTTCAAGGAGATGGAAGAGTAGAGACTCTGCAGCTCCTTTCTGTGGCTTCCCTGTGCAGTCTTCTTTCTCTGTGGGCTCCAGGAATGTGCTATGTTAACTGCTACCGTGTGTACATCTCCCAGCTATGACATGTTCGCTCCTGAGACAGAGGAACAATGAGCTTCCGTGTTGCTGCTTTGACTCATCAGAGAAAACCACAGTTAACCAGCTTTTGGATAGTATCCTGGGCAACGAACAACCTTAGAATTAAAGCCCACAGCCTCCAATCACGACAAGCTACTATCATTGGCCGTTTGAGGTCTAGTTACCTCTCTTTTAGCTCCAGCACAAAAATGGACTAGGGGAATCCAAACATCAAATTACTGGATGAAAGCTGTAACACAGGATGTTAGGAGAGCCTCCCCTTCCCCACAGCCGCCCCTGCCTGCCTTGCCTGGTGATTGGGTCATCTATGGGATGAAAGCTCAGATTGCCAGTGTTGGCTCATTGGTAAATCTCTCCTGTACCTCTCCAGGTGCCTCCCTTTCCAGACTGGGTGACTGATCTGACTGCAAATGGGCCTTTTACTTTGTGTTCTCCCCCAACACCTTCTTGTGTTAATGAGAGGGCTGTTGGGAATCTCTAAAGAACGGAAGCAAAGAGCTGGAGAGAAGGCTGGTGGTTAAGAGTATTGGCAGCTCTTCCAGAGGACCCCGGGTTCAATTCCCAGCACCCACATGGCAGCTCACAACTGTCAGCGACTCCAAGATCTGATACCCCTACACAGACATTCATGCAGGCAAAACACCAATGCACATAAAATTAAAATAAATAAACTATTTTTAAAAACAGAAACAAACAACTTCTAGATAAAAACAGATCTCTTAAAAACATTTTTAAAAATAGTGAAGTGTTTATTATATATATATATATATATATATATATATACATGTTATATGGGGTTATGGAGAGGTAGGTGTGGGGGAAGGGTGTGCCTCAGCAGGCCCATGCCGAGACATCCCTTCCCCCAGAGGGACCAGGCACACAAGAAGGTATAGTGTAGAAATAGAGTTTATTTAGGGCATGGGGAGGGGAGTTAAGAGGGTAGTAGAGGCAGAGAATGGCAGAGAGAGGAAGAGCGTAGAGAAGTAGAGAGGGGGAGGCCGACCATGATCACGTGGAGATAGGGGGGAAGGGAATGGGGAGAGGTAAGGAATAAGAGAGGCAAGAGAAAGAGATAAGAGAGAGAGGAGGGGCCAGCAGCCCCTTTTATAGTGGGCCAGGTCCACCTGGCTGTCGCCAGGCAACTGTGGGGTGGAGCTTAGACAGAATGCTAACAAATAGTATATATGATTATTGTTAATTCCCCAGCAACTGAGGTAAGATTGCTTTAGTTGTGCCCTGGATAAACAGTTCACTAGGTTTAAAAAAAACCAGACCTTTTAAAAATGTTAAGAAGAACTGTATAAAAGATTTATCATCAACTCCCCAGAAACTAAGGTAAGATTGCTTTAGGTGTGCCCTGGATGTAAGATTCTAGATGGAGAGGCATTAAGATGGCATGCAAGCTCTTCACTTGCTTCTTTATGTTGTCACATTTTCAGAGTTTCTTTGAGATGAAGTCATAAAACCTTGGCCAGAGTCTTAGCCCTATTGTGTGAGAATGAAGGCATAGGTACAAACCCATCTGTGGAAGAAAGCTGACTCTAACCAGCACTATACAACTGTCTGCCTACCTCATTGCTCAATTATCCTATATATAATGAGGTGAAAGTGCTACCCTAAAACTCTATAGAATTGGAAATACGCAGAGAAAATAATGGCCGCTGTGGATCATACATTGGTTTCCAAGTCTCTCAGTCCCCAGCTTTGTAACAAAAAGATCAATATCAAATCTAGTTGCATTGGCAAATACACAAGTTTGAAAAGACTATACTGGCACATTGAGAGCCTGGAAAGTGCTGGAATCTTAATACCTAGGAATATAAACATGGAGTCCTCATATTTAGAGTTCAGAGAAAGTTAGTTTTCCCGTGGGTTTTCTGTGGCTTTGTATTTGTACACTGAGCATTTTACACACACATTTTAAAGTCCACTCTTAGAAGCCATACACTAATTGACGGTGTGGGTCAACGTTTCATTTTCCCGCACTGGTAACCTCCGTGGCCATTTTGGGCTGAAAGGTTGGCTTCTTGTGTTGTATCTCATTTGACTGATATGGAGACTGAAGTCGAAGCATGCCTGTAATGGAGGTAAAATGCAGTCAAGCAGTATGTGCCGAGTCTGATTCAATCAAGCCCGGTGCCTTCTCATCTGTCACACATGCTACTCTCAGGTTCTTGGCTCAAGAAATGATTATGAAAACGGTCTCGAGTTTGCTGCCAATGGTAATGGTAGCAGCCTCCAACTTTAGGGAGGACATTTACAGTGTTTCAATCAGTTTGAGCTATATCAGAGCAAAATCAAACTACCTCCACATCTAAATGGCGCTTAGAAGCAATTCATTTTCAGTGTGCGCATCGTGAAATGCTGGCTCTGACATGGCCTGGTTATTTGGGGCTTTGGCAGCCTTAATAGCTTTGAATTACCTGATGGAAAATATATTTTGGAAATAGGAAATTGTAAACACTCTACAAGTAATTCCTACTATGGCGCTGGATTTGATCCCGAAGGGGAGACATGCCATTGCTCCGTATTTGGGGAAATACAGAGGAGCTTTTTGTGGTTGTTATTTTGAAGATGGCTCGTCTCATGGAAGGAAGGGAATAACATTTGTTGAGAGCCCTTTCTCTCAAGGATTTTGTGAGACAAACATTACTATCTCAGTTTTACAAATGAGGATATGGAGGTCAAAAGAAGCTTCCCTGGCTGGTTGCATTAGAAGCATCAACACTGAGATTTGCTCTGGATCAGATGGCACCATCCTGTGCTCCTCCCTCCCTCTGTACCACAAGCTAGAATTCTGCTGCCTGTTATTTCAGATGCAGAAAGGCTGTTTGGGATAAATCAGATCCTTGGGGGAGGCAGAGCAGGTCTGGCGGCCTTTTTTTAACCTTTCTTGGGTTTCATCTGCCTGTCTGTGAATATACAGACAATACACCACACTCACATGGTCACGTGGTTCCCAAGGTCACAAGCACTGACTCTACGGGGGGGGGGGGGGGGAGAAGGTGAAATTTCTCAACTCAGCAAGTCTGCAGAGGTCCCTCGGCATGTCTGCTTGCCCGCCACCAGGAGGAAGCCTGGAAATGCTGACTTCTCCTTCCCCAGAAATAGTAGGTTATAGTTTTTCTTTATTGACAGACTAACCAGTCAAAACAGTTATGGGCAAAGGGAAAACATAACCTTTAGATTGGGGGCAAGGGAGAGATATCTTGGGAAGTACAGAGTTGTGGTGTAGGATAGACCCCCCCCCTGCTACCTCTGCCTGTGTTCCTGCTCCACAGTCACAGGGTCAATGGTGGCTGAGCAGGAGGTTTGCTGCAGCTAGAGGTAAGCCAAAGCCAAGCCTGGCTCCAGGCCTGAGTGAGGCACCATGGTGGACGGCAGTACCTCCTGGATGGCAGTTACCAATGAGGAATCGAAGGAGACACTTCAGCACTGAGTCCTGCACTTACTACCCTTTGTATAGAGCACACAATCAAGAGTCCAGTGCTGGTATGCTGGTCCCAACTTACATGGCTTGCATTGGGAAGTCCTTCCCACTGAGCAGACCCTGCAGGTCTAATCCTGGGTGGTTGTCATTGCCAACAGTCCAGATAAGTGACAGAGGTGCTGGCCAGTAACAGGCATGCAAAGGATCCTTCAAACAGGCTACTCAGTGTCTCTCAAGAACTGGGGCCATAGGAGACCCTTGAAATATAAGGTTGTGTGGAGATCTGTGTTACTGAGGAGAGGGACTGCCATTCTAAGTGTGTTTACACTTAGGGATCAACACACCGTGCTTGTTTTCCTGACAGGCTCCTGATGTCTGGTTCAGCATGTGGCCCATGGAGCACAGTGCACCCATGGGCTTTCTCACACGTTACTATGAATGAGTCTGCAGGATTCCTGATCTCCCTAGTTCTCACTTTCCTTGATTGTAAAGAGGGCTAATACTTGTCCTCTCTTGATGGAGCAGTTGAGGGTCGAATAAAGCAAGCCCACTGTATAGCATAAGGCATTGCTTGGCACACCGTTACTGCTTAATAAACGTCAGCTCTGGTGATATTTATGTGACGTTTCTCCCACTCACCTTAATTATGCCGGTTGTAACATATTAAAAGAAACTCTAACTTGTAGGATTGTATTAGCATTTCCTTAATACATCTACTACCTTACATCTCATAACATTCAGGAGAGGCAGTTGGGTAATAATACAGTTGGAGAGACAGACCCCGCATGGCAAATCACTTACTTCTTGTGTCCCAGGCAGTGTAGACCAGCTGAGTCACAGCAAGGGGTGGGTGGAGTGGCGTAGTGGTGGGGTGTGGGGTCGCTTCTTCCTCTCTCAGTTGCAAACCTCTCTGGAATAATCTCCATTACTGCCCCTCTGTGTGGCAGGAAGGTTTACCATTTCTCTGTGCGGTTGGTGGTCTGATTCCTATTGAAGCCCATGCAGGTGGTGATGGTAACCTGGGAGCCACAGCTGGGGACCAGCAGTGCCACGGCACTGCCTTAGCCCTCGTGGGTGAGGTGAGATAAGGACAGATTGGACAAGAGCCCATTTCTTTCACTCACCTCTAAATGTACTCTGATTTAGGGGGCTGTTATTGATTGATTGATTGTGTGTGTGTGTGTGTGTGTGTGTGTGTGTGTGTGTGTGTGTGTGTGTGTAGGGGGATCCAGCCCAGCCTGGCAGCCTTCACAAGGACATTGTTTTTGAACATGATCTGTCATTCTGAAGAGAAATCAGAGGATGCCATCTTTAGCATCCTTCATCTGGGCTCCCTCTGTGTGTCAGTGTGGGTGTGTTACCTGTGTGCTTCTTGGTCTGTCTGGCCCTAATTGCTGTGTCTCATCACCTCTGTGCCTCATGACCTCTCAGTGTTCTCATCTATGCAATCGTGGTCAGGCAGGGTTCTGACCTTTCTCGTAGGGCTGTGATGAAGACTGGAAAAGATGATGCCTGTAAATGCTCAGGACTAGAGCAGGCACTCCTGTGTGTTAAGAACAGCGTAGCTATCGTGATGACAGAGTGAAGCCGGCTCAGCAAGGAGTAGAGGATGTTAGCTTCTATCCCACGTGTGGCCTTCATATGGAAACACCACGGAGTGTGTTTGAGGAGTAGAGAGTGTTTGTGAGGGAGAGATGTTATGGGAGTTTGCAGGGATCAGTGATGTGTGCTGGGATTTGGGCTCTGCCCTTGACTTTGTAGAAAGCCATTACGTGGTATTAAACAGCCAAATCTGCATGACAGGAGTGAGTGGGTAAGAGAATGTCATAGACTGGATTGGAGACACTATACAAGGCTGGTTGCACTGGAGAGCAGACGAGGGTTTGGAGGGTTAAAACTTGTTCTGAGGATGGACTTTGTGATGCAGAGCGGTGAGTTAAACAAGAGGTGAATGACGCTGGCTTGTCCATGTCCGCTGTGTCTGTAAGGGGAGGGTTGGCACTATTTGTGGACTTCCTTCCCGCTGCTCCGCACTAAGCCATTTTCATCAGGATACTGGCCCAGTCACAAAGTAGGTGTGCATGGAGTTCTTGAGACCTTACTTAGTTCACTCTATAAAGCTGTGTTTGCTCCTAAGCTGCTGTGCTACTAACCAGGCATTAGTGCTGATATTAAGAATAAAATTAAAAACACGACTAACATCTAATGTTCAGCAAGCCGATATGACTTGCTGGGCGTGCTCTTTTGAGTATGTGTGAATATCTACGCGTGCAGGTGTGTGTGCCTGCACGTCTGCGTGTGAAGGGCACTGGTTGGACTCAGATGTCTTCCTCATTTTCTACCTTATAGTTTTGAGACAGGGTCTCTCCCTGAACCTGGAGTCTGGAGCTCACTGATTGAGCTAGACTGTCTATCCAGCACATCCCAAGTGTCCAGCTCCCTAGCACAAGGATTATAAACACTCACAAAATCTGCAAGCACTTTACTGATCAAGCCATCTAAGTTCCATGGGACTTAACTGATATGTCCCATGAACTATGGGTAAGGCATTGATATTTCTATTTCACAGAGGAATGAAAAAACCCCACAAGACCTGAGCTGGTTAAGTAACCAGAGTTTCTAACAAACGGATGGCATAGGATTTAAATCCAAACCTTTCAGGATCCAGATCAGACTCTCTTTTCCTCTCGCTGCGTCTTGTCTAAATCTCACCAGCTTCTAGGCTTCAGAAGAATTGTGATTTTCCTTCCCTCTGCCAAGTGGCAGACATCCCCAGTCTGCATCATTTAAGAGAGATTTTGGAGAGCGTCCCTGCAGCCAGCCTGATGAATTGACGGGGGGGGGGGGGGGGGGGGCGGCTGCTGTGCAGTCGCTTTTGACATGAGCAGCTTCTGGCTTGCATGAATCGAGTCTGAAAGACCTTACAAACCGTGATGTTGTCGGCCAGGTTAGAGTGAATTACATCTGCAGGTGTCGACAGGCTGGGACAGGCTGGGACAGGCTGGGACACTGTCAACTCATTTACACAGCATCCTGTGCTAAATTCTCAGGGATTGGGGGGCGGGGGTGTTTCTCATTTAACTGATGCATGCAGGTAAACATGGTAATGCTCTCCTAAGGGGGGAAAGAGTGTAAATTGTGGTACTGATAAGAAAGCCAACATACTGAACATCAGTTATTAGCTGTCGCTTCCCAAGACTTCCCTGACTGATGGCAGCAAGATGTTTGGGCCTGGATAATGTCCCTTGTCAGATCCTCAGACTAAGTGTCATGCCTTTGGCCTGGCCTCCTTGTCTTTGGGAAATGTTCTCGTCCCATCTAGGTGGTGAGCCCTGCCATCCATGAATACCACTCTCCTCCGAGAGGTGGACCTATCTCTTCCAGGAGTGCAAGGATAGCTCCGTGACTGCCAAAGGCTGTATCTTAGACGTGACAAAGGTTGGTCTATCATGCCCATGGTGTCTGTTGTCACAGCTGAGACTTTAAAAGCCGTCATTTCAGTTAGTTATTTGTTCAACCAAGGTAATCGTTAGCCTAAATGAAGTTGCTCGAAGAGTAATGTACTCATTAAGCAGAGAGTGGCTGGAAGAAGCTTAGCTCTCATAGTTGTTTCTTAGAATAACTCGAACCTTGGCTAGAGGGTTGACTTTCACCTTTGTGCAACAGCAATCAACATTTAATGAGTTGAGCACTTTGATTTGTGATTAGAGTACATCAAGGCCGTGAATATGCATGACGTTCTTAAACCCCCGGATCGGATCTGCCTTGGTGTTGGCGGAAGCCGCCTGTCCAGCACATCTAGAGGCTCACAATGAATATGGATACAGCTGATTATTTATAGAACCACTTCTATTCCCAGCCTTGGTCTTTACAAAGTTATTTTTGAATTTACTGTGACCTGATTTTTAATTCTGGGGAAGAATGCTTTGCTGCCCTGCTCTCTCTTAGAGTCTGAGTTCCATCAGGGATGGAGCCCTTTCAGCCAAAGAACGTCTTAATCACTCTCTCACTGGCCGAGGAAATGACCTTTGAACTCCAACGAGGCCTCTTAGCATTGTCCCATGCCACCCTTGCTCATCAGTTCTCCTGGCAGCATTTATGCCTCACCAAGAAATTGATGGAGACTGTGCATTGATTGGTGTGTCTGCATTGCTGCATATGCCTGCCTAGAATACATAAAGTCTCCTCTCAGACGGGGTTGAACGTCGGCTTCTCTGGCTCGTCACGTTGCACGGAGTCCTTTGGGATTCTCTTTATTTCCATGATTAGAGCATTTTTAAAAATCAAATTTGTGTCACCTATAGACTCAGGAGTGCCAAATGTGTTGCTCAGATGGTGAGAGCCTCGAGCAGCCACGTGTGCCTTCCCCTCCTGCTCTACTCTTTCTCCCTGGGTTTCACCTTCTTTCACCAGCTGCTGTTGGAAGTCAGGAGGGTTTATGCGGTACCCAGAGTCTTGGTCATCAAGAGAGGCCAAGTCATAAGCCCAGGACCAGTATCTCAATAGAATGATAGCATCCTGGAGCTCACAGCACAGCCCATGCTGTGCCTGGGCGGTTGGTAGTGGATGGCTCTTCAGCATCTCAGCTTGTCCCTGTGTCGTAGTGAGTTCAAGGCTAGAGTATCTGTCCACACCATCGCCTCCATGACAGTGATGCCTGTGTATCCTGCTCTGATAAACTTTCAATGTGAATTTTAGTCCCAGGCTTTTTTCTTGTCCTGGCTGTGGAGCTGGTTAGGTTTTTCAGGGAGGCCCTTTGGTTCTAAAGGAGAGGGATACTGTTCCCATGGCCGGAAAGAGTCAATATGCCCCATCTAGTACCGCTTGCCCAGATCGGGACTCAGCCCCCTTCTCAGTAGGTGCAGACAATCAGTTGGCTTCCCTTTGCATTTTTCCAGAGATTTCCATCGCCTTGCTTGCCGCATGAACTGTGCCTATGAAGCATTTCCAAGAGTTAACACTGGATTTGGCACCAGGGCCTGGATTATATCCCAATGTGGTATCTCTGGGACTTAGTTAATAAGGTTATGTTTATATTACCAGCAAGAATATTAAAATCCTCCCCCCCCCCACGCCTGCTCCCCAACAGCTTGAAATGTTACAATAGTGTTGGTCCCGAGATCTAACAGGAATGAAGCACATTATTAATTTTGAAACATCTAGGTAGAGCGGTCCTTCCTCCCCTTTAGGATTTAATGATGAGAATGGGTATTTGTGAAATTGACTGAATGCTCTTTGGGGAATGCTTATTAAAACCCTACTATCATCGTGGAGTTCTGTAACACTTTCATTATCAGCTGTAATATTATTAGCACTGTTTTGTTTTGTAATCTCCACTCCATCCACGAGGCCCCCAGACATGGGCCATGCCTCCGCGATGGCACGGCCCTGGTGCTTCTTTTGTTCTGATAAAATAATTCTTTCCCTTTTCTGTCACTCAGACCCTAGCTCATGCCACTCAGTGTTGGCCATTGTCTTGCGGGTGGCTTTCTCCCTTCCTGGGCCAACTCAATTGGACAGCTGCTTTGATGTTTATCTTGTTTTTCTCTCCCTACAAAACTACATCCTAAAAACACCAGTGGGCAATTTTGCATTGTGAAACAGAGGTCAGCTTGCAAACTGCATCTAGTTTCGAAGCTGTGGTCCCCATCCTGGTGCCTCAGTTCACAGAGTTATGTCAGAGACAGAGATACCGAACCATTTCTAGGTACATAGTCAAAGCTTGGGGAGGCTTCGTAACCATGCTAAGCATCCACTTCCTCATTTCCAGAGCAGCAGCTTGTCCGTCCATCCACCCGCTCCATACTTAGTGACTAAGATTAGGTGCAAGGCCCAGGTCTTGCTCCAAAAGGAACAAGTGTTTATTCTGAGCCAATTGTGAACCACCAGGCTGTGCACTTGGGTTCAGGCTGTCCTGAATGACCTGTTCCACTATGACATCGATCACATGGGCTTTTATTGGCCATAGAACAAAAAGAATTCATACATCAGTGCGTTTATTAAAGTGCATTGCTAAAAGACATGGGGGGGGGGGGTTGAAGGAAGAGTGCAGCCTCTGCTGTGAGTCTCCCATGCTGTCTGATAGTAGCAATTGGTTAAGTTAGTACATTTCAAAAGGGTTTACCTGGTAGCCACAAGGATATTAAATTAGACACAGAGGTGGGCACTGAGTAGCTACCAAGGGGCAAAAAGTAGCCCAACATTTGCAACAATCCCAAGCGCCGAGATAGCTCTGTAGATGTGACAGCAAAGAGATTGAAGGCCTACTCTGGTAGAGTTTGGAATCTGGAGAGAGCGGAGCAGTAGTCAAGGTTAAAACAGAAAAGAAAAACGTGGGGCTGTCAGGTCTAGTGCCTTGTTCAAAATGTAAGGTTGGAAAGAGAGGATAGTGAAAAAGCAGGGAAGTAAAGTTCTCTTTCACTTCTATTTGGGCGTGGCAGGTTAGGCTGGGCTAGGGAAGTTCTCACTGAGAAGGTAACAATGTCGAAAGACCCACACAGAATAAAGGAGCCTGTCCTAGTTAGGGTCACTATCGCTGTGATGAAACACAATGACCAAAAGCAAATTGGGGAGCATGGAATTTATTTGACTTATGTTTCCACATCACTGTTCATCACTGGAGGAGTCAGGCCAGGAACTCAAACAGGGGAGGAACCTAAAGGCAGGAGCTGATGCAGAGGCCGTGGAGGGGGCTGCTTACTGGCTTGCTCCTCATGGCTTACTAAGCCTGCATTTTTATAGAACCCAGAACCACCAGCCCAGGGGTTGTGGCACCACCAGGCACCACAATGGGCGGTGCCTTCCCCGTCAGTCACTGATTACAAAAATGCCTTACAGGCTTGCCTAAACGGAGCCATTCTCTCCATTCAGACTCTCTGATCTCAGATGACTCTGGCTTGTGCCAAGCTGACATAAAATTGGTAGCACAGAATCTAAGTGGAAAGAGAGAGTTGACTGTATCCGTTGTGTGTGAGAAACAGCTGGGTCATCTAGAGAAAATGGGACAGTAAGGAGGTTGGCCAGTTACAAAAACATAGGTCATGCGTCTGACACACAAGGGAGGACGTTTGACTCTGAGAGAGATGTGAGGTCACTGTGCCTGCTGCTAAGAACATTCTAGAAGGAAACAAAGGGAAGAAGCAGGGTGACCCTTCAGATATTACAAGACTTAATGTAGCACAGGCCAGTGTGTCCAGGAGCTGAGCCAGAGGGTGGCAATGAGGGCCAGGAGATGCTTTTGTGTGGTAGCTTGGTTGGTGTGTCCCTGAGGAACTCTGATGGGGTTGAGCCTAGAAGCAGCCTGTGAGGGAAAGGCTTCAGGATGTTCGCATCCGGTCCAAACCTGATGGTAGGGTATATCAGTATGCCAAACAGAGGGAAAGTCCCAGTTGAGCCTCAGTTCTAGTTAGCCTCAGCTCAATTTGTTGTCTACAGGGAGTCCCAGTTGAGGGGTTGCCTAGATCAGATTGGCCTGTGGCCATGTCTATGAGAAATTTCCTTTGTTGATGACTGATGTGGGAGGGAACTACCATGGGCATGAGCTGTATCAGAAAGGTCTCTCTCTCTCTCTCTCTCTCTCTCTCTCTCTCTCTGTGTGTGTGTGTGTGTGTGTGTGTGTGTGTGTGTGATAGAGAGAGAGAGAGAGAGAGAGAGAGAGAGAGAGAGAGAGAGAGACGGATGGAGGGACAGATGGACAGATTGGACAGAGACAGAACATGAAGCAGAACCAGATGACAAGCTAGCAAACAGCATTCATCCATGGTTTATGCTTTCGGTTCCTGCCTTGAGTTTCCTGGGTTCCTGCCCTGGCTTCCTTCCTTGATGAACTGTCATGTATAAGGTGAAGTAAACTTCTTCCTTAACGTTGCTTTTGGTGGGGGTTTTATGACAGCCAGGTCATTAGTCTGTAGCCATGTCTTAGAACTAAGAGGCCAGATAGGATTGCCTTGGGAGTGAGTAGAGGTAGAGGAGCAGGGCCCTTACAACTGAGAACTGGGGTGCTCTGACTTCAGACATTTGGAAACTGAGGCAGCAACAAACCGGAAATGAACAGGGAAAGCCAAGATGACAGGGAACCCTGGAATCACGGTGAGCAGAGAGGGAGGAGAGAAGTCACCCAACCCAGCACTGAAAAATGAAGCGGGGACCTGAGGGCTATGAAGGATTCAGTGGTGGCCACCAATAGCAACGACTGTGAGGGTGTTACCAGCTATTGTTGTTTCATAGACTGACCTCCTGGCTGCTCATATGGACTGCTAGGCTCTTTTCAACCCAGTTCAGGCACCAGAGAACAAACATACACAGAGACTGAAAGCCCTGTCAAAGAAGAGAATACACAGAGGAGAGGAGAGTCACTGGCCCGAGGCCATGACCACCACCATGTGGGCTGCTGAGACCCTGTTTGCACTAATGGGTGTTCTGGTTCCGTGGCAGGCTTCTCTCTTGGAAACTCTCTGGCTTCTCCTGCCAGGGTGACAGGATCTGCTGATTAGCACTTGGAGGAAAGTGTGCATCTTCTCTGAGAGGCTCAAGATGAATGATGAGAAGCCACTGGGCGAAGAGCAGCTAGAATCCCCACATCCGATGTAAACCCTGGGAGTCACTGGGAGGTGTTGGGCACACACCTATGGTAGCACCCGAGAAAGAAGGCTTTATAGATGGTGATGTGAGGCTGCCAAATGCCTCACGGTAGACAACAACCTATGCCAACCACCCGAATGCATGCATTTAGTCACTGAGTGTTCAGAAAAATCACACATACTAGCTGGAGAGATGGCTCAGCGGTAAGAGAACTGACTGCACTTCCAGAGATCATGAGTTCAATTCCTAGCAACCAAATGGTAGCTCACAACCATCTGTAATGGGATCTGATGCCCTCTTCTGGTGTGTCTGAAGATAGCACCAA
Source organism: Uromys caudimaculatus (assembly GCA_028551405.1). Lineage (NCBI taxonomy): Eukaryota > Metazoa > Chordata > Mammalia > Rodentia > Muridae > Uromys > Uromys caudimaculatus. Next base: position 5,493,373 of record CM052714.1, read on the forward strand.
TGTACTCACATATATAAAATAAATAGCTGATTACAAAAAGAAAGAAAGAAAAATCTGAACAATCAACAAAGAACGCGGTTTGGGTTTTCCTCTATCCCAAAGACTGTGTCAGAAAACCATATAACCTGAATATATAAAAAAGTAAAATGGTATAAAGAAAAATGGGTAAAAGTCATGTCATAGGTAAAGTCAAAGGGATAGTAGCTGTAGTGTATAGAAAGTATTTACAGTCAGTAAAACTAAGGATGGGGCAAACCCGTCAAAATAGTCTATAGAGTACAGGAAGAGCTATTTAGCTATGTCGGCTTTCAGAGAAGCATCAGATGAGACAGGACGAGCGTTTCCTGTTACTAGCCAGCATTTGTAATATGACAGTTCAGACCATCCCCGCTGCCTCTGACGTCCCTGTAGCATCCCCTCAGTATGGCAAGTGTGGTGCCAGGTTCAGGGGGCACATGGATTCTGGAAAACATTCTCTGATTATTGAAAAGTCCATAAACAGAATCTCTGCACTCTGTTAAGTTCAATTTATCCTTCCGGGGTCTATTCTAAGCAAATAGCTTGAAATTAGGTCAGGGACAGATATAGAAACACACTTATCAACACCATTTATAAAACAACATTCAATGCAAATTTAGCCAATGAACTATTTATTATGGAGGATTAATTTTGGTATTACAAGAAAATGGGAGTTTTACAGAACCTTTTACATTATGTTTCTAATGTTGTAAGAAAAATGGAAGAAGTCAGAATATGATAGTTTGCCTGGCGGGTGTGGGCCAAATTTTGCAAATGGAAACTGTCAGTGTGGATGTGAGAGAGCGCGTGCTCAAATGCCCACAGTGTGGGTTTAGGTGGCCTGACCTCCATGTCAGGCCATGTAAAGACTTTAGATGGTCCCAATGAAAGGCTACAGCCAGGCTGGCCAACATTACCTCCTGGTTTTCTGGCTATATTGGGTAGACACAGACCTTTGGGGGCTTACCTGAGGTCACAGAGTTGTTAGGAGGAGAAACTGGATAGAACCCAGTTAACAGGATCTTATTTCCTGCTCCATATTACCTTTCAATAAAAATGTGTTAATCAGGAAAGAAATGAAAATTTATAATATCTTTTCTTTCTTTTCCCATGGTGCTAGGGATCAAACTCAGGGTCTGATATATGCCAGGCATGGACTCCACTACTAACCTGTAACCTAAGACCCAAGATGTGCTTTAAAATATAACACTATGGAAAAGCCACAATCCTATGAGTGACCTCTTCCCCCAGGTCTGTTGAGAGCCTGGTGTATCACCTGATACCTGTATCAAAGCAATTGTATGGGTGTTCCCAAGTGGGAGCCGACATAGGCTCTAAATGACCTGGGGACCCTGAGAGGGGGCGGGGGGGAACAGTGCAGAGAAGACATACTGAAGCCTGTGCAGGTTGGTGCCTGTGCTGTTCCTGCCGGGTACATGAGGACAGGCTGCAGCAAATTATTTAGTTTGGCTAACCAAGGTCATTCTACATGAGAAATAAAACCACAGAATTGATGGATGAGCCCTTGGCTCTGTGGCTGGCGCTTCTGACTCCCTCATTCACATGTTAGATGTGGAGCTCGTCCCAATGAACTTGCAGTTTGTGTCACTCCATTCATTGCGTTTCACAAACAGAGCCGAGTCTGACAAGAAGACCTGGCTTCTCTGTGGTGTCCAGTGCCTTGTGTCCTTTGTTCAAGGAACCAGAAACAAGGGCGGGGACTGCTGCAGGCCTAGGTGATCCTTGTGGAAGGATCATAGAGATCTTTTGCAAAATGCTGGTTCTGTCCTGGGACTGGGAGGATAGTAGGAAAGGAAGGGGAGAACTGCCATTTTAGGGGTGAGTTGCATGGGCCTGGAGCTGGAGTGTCACTTAGGCCTGAGGTTGGGAGTGTCACATAAGCCTGGAGCTGGAGTGTCACATGGGCCTGGCGTGGGGAGCTGGTAGGAGGTTCTGGAAGGAAGAGAGGACTTGGCCCTGCTTCATCACGTCCTAAAAAGTAGTTGTGTCTTACATCTATGTGCCAAGCATAAGGCAGTGCAGGCCGAGTTCAGAGAAAGCCATCAACACCCTTACCAGCCGCTCCTCGGATTGTTGCTGGGCTAGTGACAGGCCTCATGTTCTTTTTCTCCTGCCTCTGAGTACAAGAGGCACTTCCATTCCATTGTCTAACTGATGCCCTGGCACAGTTGGCCAAGATAATGCATCGTTAGCAAATGGCAGTGATTGAGGTCTCCTTGATGTGGTCAGGAAGAGAAGCCATCTCTGTCTCCTTCCCATCTGTGCTGATGCTGGATGAAGTGACTGGCCCAGAGACTTTACCGGCTTCTGGGGCTACTCTGTCTAAAACAAGCCAGTCGGCATATCAGGCACATGAAAACCAACCCCCCGGCATCCTATGAGTTAAAGTAGCAATTAAACAATTTCCCTTCTGCCCAAGAGTGAGCTGTGTGCTTTTATTATGACGGGGAACATTGTTCAGAGCTCTTGGTACTGTCTTCAGGGGCGGAGAATAAATACGGTGCTGGAAACTGGAGCCCATCTGGGGGTTGGAGGAGCCTGTTGGGTTATCTATAGTTTGTGATGTCATCTCTTACCCTGTCTAATTTCCACATTATTAAACCTCCCCTTCCTAACATATCCTTAAGGGGAAAATAAATTACCTGCACCCTGTACCTATGGCCCTCGGTATTGTTACCACTAATGTAACTTCTTAGGGACAGCCGGGCATTGCTCATATTTCATAGTCTTTTGCACCCCCAAAGCTATGTTGAGCCATCAAGTATTCATGGGTACCATCCAGACCTCATTTTTTCCCTCTCTGCTGGCTGTACCCAAAGGTTTGAGGGCAGAATTAAGCATGGGCTGTATGACTACTTGGGGCTTCCTCTTTACCCCACTCTGCCACTTCTTTAATTGGCCATTTCATCAAAAGAAGGCACCAAGCATGACTTACCAACAGATTTCGAGGGTAGTCTATGGCGACAGCCCACTATGGGTCTGGGGGGACGCCTGTGCCTTGCTTCATTTGTTACAGAATGACACAGGAATGCTTGGCTCTTGATCCGTCCCTGGAGTGGTTGGATGTCTCCCCTCTATTGCCTTCTCCAACAGGGCTCCGCCTCCCAGGTATGGGCAGCAGGGAAGTAGAGTCCAGTGTGCTGCCTCCTTCCCATCAGTGTGCACTCACTAACACCCAAGGCCTGGCAGCACCTCTAAGACCTGTAGCAAGTCTCCCTTCTTGAAGCGTCCTCACTGCCGCTCTCCTCTGCATCCTAATTGGTCCACCCATTCCCATCCTTTCATGGAACGAATCTGAGAAGTCAGTTCCTTGATAAGAAGCAATGCTGAGCAGAATAACCATGATGATGCGTGAGGCACCCTCTAAGTCCACCGGTAGCTAAGAAGCCAGATGTGCTTCCAGAGCTGGCGTCTAACGACTAAGGACTAAACACCATGCCCTCTGTGCGCAATGTTGTCAACTGTCTAGTGTAGCCAATGAGATCTCACAGAGTCATAGTAATGGTTGTGTTTTCTCAATCCTAACACCAAACCTGTGTCCCTCTGCCCTAGTCTTGTGAGGCTGGAGGAGTGCTACTAGCATTACTTTGTGTGGTTTGGTCCAGGACTTTGAAGACAGTTTCTTGAGTGTTTTCAAGAAGATGCTGATGGCAGCGGGTGCATCCCAAGACAAATATTTGGAGCAAGAGTGGCACTAGCCATGGACTTTCTATTTATGGACTCTGTCTAGCCATGGAGTCTCTGTCTAGCCATGGAGTCTCTGTCTAGCCATGGATTCTCTGTCTAGCTGTAGAGTCTCTGTCTAGCCGTAGAGTCTCTGTCTAGCCATGGAGTCTCTGTCTAGCCATGGAGTCTCTTTCTAGCTGTAGAGTCTCTGTCTAGCTGTAGAGCCTCTGTCTAGCTGTAGAGTCTCTGTCTATCCATGGAGTCTCTGTCTAGCCATAGAGTCTCTTTCTAGCTGTAGAGTCTCTGTCTAGCCATAGAGTCTCTGTCTAGCTGTAGAGTCTCTGTCTAGCCATAGAGTCTCTGTCTATCCATGGAGTCTCTGTCTAGCCATAGAGTCTCTGTCTAGCTGTAGAGTCTCTGTCTAGCCGTGGAGTCTCTGTCTAGCCATAGAGTCTCTGTCTAGCTGTAGAGTCTCTGTCTAGCCATGGAGCTGTTGTCTAGTGGTAGAGTCTCTGTCTAGCCATGGAGTCTCTGTCTGGCCATAGAGCTGTCGTCTAGTGGTGGAGTCTCTGTACAGCATGGAAGTAGCCCCCTACCAAACACCCTGGAAGATGCGTCCACGATGAGAGTGTTCTGTGACTGTGTGGGTGCATTAAGTGTTGTTTCTCTACAAACTCCTCCAAGAAGGTTGTGATGAGGGAGAAAAGGACCTCGATAGATGGCTGAGGGTGGGGAAAGAGTCACAGTTGTCTCAGTAAGGATGAGGTGACTCTGCCCTGGATCTGGGGAGGGGAGGGGTCCGTACTGGTGAGGACAGTAGATTCCCAGTAATCCCCAACAATCATCTTCATTGTGGTACAGATAAACGGGGGCTCTCTGTGGATTTGCTCGGACATGCTGCCATCCCCACACATGTCTCTTTAGAAGACTCCATCCCCTGTGACTTATCAGGCCAGAGCATGGTATATTTTTACCGCCTATCTTGTCACAATACCACATTCGTTTTGTTTTCAATTACTGGGATGCACACTGAAAGGCCTTATCTAGCAAAGACAGAGCTTACACCACCTCCCCTGTGAGCTACTGCTCTGCCATCCTGCAGGGACTCTCCAGGTGCCGGCCTGGCACATCTATTTCCTGACGCTCAGCTATGGCCTCCTCTGGTCAGCCTGACATCATTGTGCTCCCTCACTTAATCACACACTGACCCCCACTGTGGTCAGATTACAGCTCCGGAAGACTTTCTTTATTTTTGTGTTCTATTAAGACATAGGAACCTCGGAGGCCTCTAGACGGCATGGTGATTGCTATAGAGCTGTGAGGTACTAAAGTCACACAAGCTAATTTGTCTGCTCTGTTTCCTGAGTTAAAAAGAGAAACTCGATAATTAAAATAATCTCTGAGATACCTTGTCTGCCAGAGACAGAGTGAGCAATGAGGAGGATTTCCAGGTCCTGCCCATGGATCTCCCTGAGGCAATGGAACTAAGGGTCTTCCCCCTTGGAAGTGAGACTATAGAGTCGTTATGGCCACCCCACAGAAAGCATGGCTCCTGATAACACAGCCCTGCCTGGGAGAGAGCGAGTTGAAAGGGATAGAGTCATGGTTTCATAGGACTTTAAGCCAAAGAAACAGGAGGTAAAATGTCCCGGGCCACCCAGGATACCAGGGCAGATGCTCTTGTCTTGCCCTGTCTGTTCTTGCTTCCTCTTCCAGCAGAGGGCATCCATTCCTTCCTCCTCTGTCCAGGTTTTACCACTGACCTCCTCTGTCTGTGCCTCCTGAATTGTTTTTATGTCATCTGCTGTGCTGGGTGCTGAGATGCGATGGCCAACAATACTATGACGATGACGACACACCACATGCCCTATGGTTCTGCTCTAGAAGGAAACGAGCAGTTGTCCACGATAGAGAAGGAAGATGGCACAGGGAGTGAGTGATGCTTTGGCATGTAAGGTAGACCCTGGGGCACAAGAGGGAGCCAGGAAGGGGATAACTGGGCTGTGGGAGGGGACAGGGTTTGGAGCTCAGAGGGTCCCTGATTCCAAACCTCCTAAGACCCCGAGTCTCTAGGTAATACAGGAAGCATTGAGAGTTGGGTTGAAGGGCTATAAAAGACAAACAGGCACACAGGCCAGGGATCTTGACTCTCAAGCAGATTGGAGCTGGAGAAATGATTTGGTAGCTGAGAGTGCTGTACTTGCAGAGGACCTGGGTTCAATTCCCAGTCACAACTGTCTGTAACTCCAGTTCCAGGAGATCAATCTAATGGGTATTCTGGTATTCCCAGGCAATTGGCACCTATGTGGTATACAGACATACATGCAGGTTAAATGCCCATACAAGTTGGGGGGGGGGGAGAGGGAGAGAGAGAGGGAGAGAGAGAGGGAGAGGGAGAGGGAAAGGGAGGTTTTGTTAGGGGTCTCTGTCTTCAATGCACTTTTCAGAGATGCATTTTAGCTTCCCTACTGGTCTTAACACTGGCTTGAGGAAAGGCTCCATATTTGGTGTCATCCACTCCTGGACCAAGACATGGATTTCACTAGAAAACCTGAAGGTCCCCAGTGACGACCCTATGGCTTGTCCCGTAGCTTGTCGAGAGAGTTCTTTACTTAATCTTCTGCTGAGGAGCATGGGCCACACCAGGTGGCACATACAAGGAGCAGGCAGAAGGGTCAGCCCAGCTGGACTTGTGTGAAGCTGTGGCTAGAGAGGATTTCCTGTGCCAGGAGTGTGGTTAGTTCATGAGGGCTACTGAAGCACTTCTACACCAGGCTTGACTGCCTGGCCGGCTCCTCTGGCTACGTGATGAGACTCCTGTCTACCATGAGCTTATTTGGCTTGTGTCCTAAACACAGCTGTGTGCCCTTGGGAGCAAGCCAAAGCCCAGATGCTCAATGGAGATTGCCTACTTTATGTAATAATTGAGGAAAACAAAACCATGTTTTAAAATTGGCAACATCTGTTCTTGTCCTGGGCCTCGTTTCTGCTGGTAGCCATCGAGGCCATACCACTTCCCACACACCCACTGCCCATGGCAATCTGCATCAGTCACAGGGGAAGCGAAACACCAGCAGGCATCATAGCGTGTCAAGGAGGACTCTTATGAGGTAAGTAATACTCAGGGCTCCTTGTTTCACACAAGGGAAGCTGAGGTACAGCTGGGGGCAGGTGACACGGTTCAAACCCCCCAACTGGAAACAAATAGACTGTGACTAAATCCAGACATTCTCACTGTCAGCTGCATGGAGACCTTAGTACCTGCAGTATTAGAAACCCCACCAAGTGCACACCCCCCCACACATACACACATATACACATACATGCACACACGTACACACACACATACACACATATACACATACATACACACACGTATACACACACATACACACACATACATGCACATAACATACACACACATATGCGCACATACACATACACACACATACATACACATATATACACATACACACACATACATATACATACACATATACACATATACATACACACATACACACACATAAACACATACACATACACACATACACATACACACATACACATACACACACTAACTACCACCACCACTACCACCACCACCAAAGACTCACTGAGGACAGACATTTTTAAATCTCGTTTGTAGTCTCAGGAACATCCTCACATGCCACGTCTGCAGCAATCCCTGGGAACATTTCTAAGGCATTCTAGGTGACAGTATCATATCATGTGTTTACATAAGGCATATCTGTTCTTTCAATGGGGGAGGCTAAAGGAGACTTTTATGGTGCCCTTATATTTGATTGAAAGCCACTGACATAGAGAACACAGTGCAGGTCCCTTAGTCTGTACACTAAGAGTTGTTCTTCAGACCCTGAGTAGCTCTCCACTCGTCTGCTCACACCCTGCATCTGGTCTTCATGGTTGTTGGTACTGGTTAGTGATGGTCAAGAGTATCCGATTGAGGAAGATGCATTGAATGTACCAGCTCATCCTGCTGAGGCCATGGTCACCTCTGCTGGCCAGACAGGGCCCTACAGCTCAGAGCCTTTTGGTTGAGGTCTTGAACTAGGCCAACATGCCACTCTGGTCAGAGAGCTGGGTCCAACCATCCAGGACTTGATAATCTAGATGAAATGACAAAGCAGAAACGGAAGTGCTGACCCAGAGGCTGGTGTGAGGAGGGTGGTCACTGAAACAGGGTTCAGAAACCCAGACAGTGAGCAGGACAAATCTCGCCATGCTTGTGAAATCTTCATCAAGTAGATCTGTCAGGTCTCATTCATCAGGTGTCGTAATGCCACTTAGCATGTCCCAACTTGAAGGACACTTTGAGGATTAGAAACACTGACCAAGCTTCCTTGAATAACTGATAGCTGAGACTTTGTCCAGGAAGAGCCTCCCAGACAAAGAGACATATATCTTCGTTCGTGAGAGCAAAGAGAATTTAGCTGGAAGAGGGCATTTCAGATAGAGGGATGGGCAGGAGCAGAGGTGGTGTGTGAGCATAGATGCTGGGGGCTCATTTATTATGAGGACGCAAAGTGTTGGGTGATGGAGAGCCACCGTCGTTAGGACTGGAGAGACGTGCTTTTAAAACCTCACGTCACAGTTGATGGTGTCCTTTGAAGAATGCTCAACACAGGCGAGGCCCGTGCTTTGCATGTCTTCGCTGTACACAGAGAGGCTGTGGTCTTGCCAGTTGTGCAGTGATGAAGCTAGCATCTGTTTGAGCCCAGTGCTGCAACATCATTTTCAGATTATTGTCCTCAGCAGTGGCAGATTCAGCACCAATGATGCTCAGCAGATGAGTGCCTTGGGGCCTGGTCCACTTAGGGGGCATGTCAACTTCATGGCCTGGTCCTGTCTGCCATACCCTGAGGTCTCCAGGGGGATAAAAGGGAACCATCAAGCAAATCCTAATCAGATTTCCCAGGCAAGCATCTGCCCAGTCCGATTTAGATTATCATACATTATCCTCAGCTCAGAGAACTTGTGATGGTAGCAAGATTAGCTCATACTTTGCATTTGCCCTGGGAGTTTACACAGCAGCAGGCCTGTTTGTCAGCTAATGCTGCAAAGTTTCCAGCTCCCAGGAGGACCATGCTTCAAAGTCTGCTTAATGTTTTATTCAAATATCGTGAAGTGGGGGTGTCAAGCCCATGGCAAGTTGGAAGCTTTGAGGATTGAGAAGTTGCCACTGGGGCCTCCCTAGTTTTCCATCATGCTCTCAATAGAATCCCACATTTTAAATCCTGAAGTGGGAATTTGAGAGAGCCCTACATAGTGGGTATAAGAGTTGTCTCGTTGCTATGACAAAAAGCCTGTCCAAACAACTTATGGAAGAAAAGGTTTGGTGGGCACCTGACTTGAGAAGATATAGAAGTTACATTGTATTCCCAGTCAGGATGCAGAAACAGGAAGAAAGATGGGGCAGGATATAAAAAAAATCCCCAAGTCCCACTCCAATGGACTCATTTCCTCCCAGGCAGATCTTTCTCTAGAGATTTCAAAACCTTCTACTTAACACACCCAGTGGGATCAAGTGTCCAAGCATACGAGCCTCCAGGGGCTGTTTTGTATCCTAAGCACACCCAGCCACTGCTTGCATAGACTCATATCCATCTCATCTTGCAAAACAGATTCATTCCCCCTGCCAATGTCTCCACAATCTTTAACAGTCCAACACTGTCAAAAAATCTCAGAAGACTGTCTTCTGAGTTCTATAGTTAGGTCATCGTCAAGATCCTCCTCATGTTTCCACTATAACTGAGGCTGCACCTTCACAGCTTCATACAATGACCTCTCAGGGATTCCTTACTGGGACACTAACCTTATCACATATTGTCTGACTTTCAGAAACCTTGTCTAATGCTTCCAACACCCACTAGCTCTTGGATCTTCATGTCTGCAACATCAGTATCATGAGAATGGCACTGTTGAGTTCTTCTGACAGCTTAAGAAGTTTCCTGGACCCTTAAAGTAGGGTTTGTGCACCTTTGAGGTTGAGTCTGAGAAAATATTTTCCCAAGCAACTGCTTTTGAGCAGTGTCCCTTCTGTGACATTCTTAGTTTCGGTTCTTTCCTTTGAAATGAGTCTGAGTTTGCACTAGCTGGAGATGTTGATAGGGAGTGTCTTATCCTTGGGAATCTTCCTGTCTTCCCAAGTGTAAAGTACATTGTTTCTCTTCAGTTGTGCTAATCTTCTTAACAATTGCAAACACTTCCTGACCTACCTTGTCTGTACTTTAACTTGCTCCTGTTCTTTTCCTCACCAAATCGCACATTTTCCAACTTTGCACTATGCTTGTTTCTCTCTCACTGTAAACATGGAGAAGAGCAATGAGCAGTAACCCTGCCACAGCCTGTACACTGTGTGTCTTGAAATTTCTTCTGCAGAAAGAATTCATCCATTACTTCTGAATTCATCTCACTCAGATTTTCAGGATACATGTGAGCAAAATGTATCTAGGTTCTTTGCCACAATGTAACACAAATGGCCTTTAGCTCAGTTCCTAATAGCATCTTTGCTCCCCTCTAAAACCTCATCTCTCTTGCTAATCCAGTATTTTAAATTCACCTAGATAGCCCAGGTACTGTTTGGAACCCTCCCAGGATTTCTCTGGCTTATAGCTCTGAGCTCTTTTACATTTCTCCTGTAAACCAGTTCTAAAGTCTATGAATCATATGGTCAGGCAACAACCCCACTCCTGGTACCAATTTATATATTACTTACTTTTCTCATTGCCATGACAAAATACCTGAGGAAAGAAAGCCACTTAAGAAAGGAAGGGTTTATTTGAGTGTATGGCTTAAGGAAGTATAGAGCCCATCATGGAAGAGAAGGCATGGTAGCAGGAGTGTGAGAGAGACTTGTCATATTGTGTTTATTGTGAGGATGTAGAAAGCAGAGAGGAAAGAGAGTTGGGCTATAAAACCTCTTGTCAAGCCCCACACCCTGTGACCTGTTTCTTCTAGTGAGGCTTTCCTTCTTAAAGGTTCCACAACCATTGTAGATAGAACCAGCAGATAGTGACCAAGTCTTCAAACATGTAAGCCATGGAAGGCTCTCCACATTCAAACCATATAGTGTGCAGAGCCAGAGTTCCCCATGGGGTGGTGCATCCAGTCTTCTACCTAATTGCTGATTGCTGCTCGATGGCAGAATGAAGGACTTTAAAGTAGATTTTTTGCCTCATACCCATCCCCAGGCCATGGCTGTCACTGGTTATGGAGCAATACACAAATTCACTAGCACAGTTCTTATAAGTCTTCCTGTTCTATTTTAAGACAATCTGTCCTTACAAGTTGTGGTGACTTGAATAAAAGTGGTCCCACAGGTCCATAGGGAGTGGCAGTATTAGGAGGTGTGGCCTTGTTGGAAGTGTGCCATTGGGAGTGGGCTTTGAGGAATCAGAAGCTCAAGCCAGGCTCAGTGTCTCTTCCTGCTGCCTGCTGATCCAGATATAGAACTCTCAGCTCCCTCTCTAGCACCATGTCTGCCTGTGTGTCACCATGCTTCTCTCCATGATGATAATAGACTAAACCTCTGAACTATATGTCAGCGCACAATTAAATGCTTTCCTTTACAAGAGTTACCGTGGTCACAGTGTCTCTTCACAGCAATAGAGCAGTGACTAAGACACCAGTTCACACCGATACCTCTATTTCCTTTTTCCATATACACGCTCATGCTGCCACTTCTTCCCAGAATGCTTTGCTTCAACCCGATGGAGACATTCCCCTGTGTTTTCAGTGGTGTGAGTGGACCCACTCTGTATGGATCTTATTGGAGTCATGTGTGTGGTGGATATCCTAACATAGAACATAGAACTTTGTGTGTGTGTGTGTGTGTGTGTGTGTGTGTGTGTGTGTGTGTGTTATTACCTCTGTCTCTCATCTCTCCCCCATGCCAAACTCAAAACCTCATATACAGGAGGTGCATGAGGTTAGATTCAATTTCTAGCTCTTCACTTTTGCAATGTGAAAACCGAGAACTGAACAGTTCATTGCTGGCTCGTCTGCATTTTCCATCACCCTGGAACCCAAACCCTGGTGGTTTCTATTTTGAGATTGTGTTCATCAGATAGTGGGGAAGGAGATCGCTCAGGAGAGGGAAGAAGGCTCCTCTCAGATCTGACCTGAGTATTCCAGAACTGATGACTTTCTTGGTTTTCTTTAAGATAAGGAGAATGTGAGCATCGTGGCCAGCTCTGGAAGTATGGCAAGGGGACATTGTACAGGGACTCTCCTCAGGGGTGTGACTGAAAGCTCTGGGAGTCTTGGTAGCAGGCTCATTGGGAAATAGAACTCAGTGTTTTAAATTTGGAGATGTCTTCGAGTTAGGCATTCTTCTTTATACGATGATGGTAATAACCTCATAGCCACTGAGGAGATAATTGAGCTATTGAGGTAATATGCCTATTATTTTAAAGGGTAAAAATGTCCTTCTTGTATTTACCCACCCATCATCGTGGTCCTTATTTAAAGTAATTGAGGACAGGCACAAACATTACTATTGAAAAGGGTTATATTAACCAATAGTGTCATCTTAAGTGCACATCTTTCCTTTTACTGTATGCATATACTGCATTCAGCTTGGCAGGCATTATTAGCATGTGCTGTTTGCCCAAAGGATCCCATAGAGCAAAGCTTGTGGGAGGGTTCAAAAATGAGTAAGAGGCTGGCTGTGGAGCTGGGCTCTCGCCTCTGTCATATCTAAGCAGGTAACTGCTCAGCCACTTGACAGTGTTTTCCAGTCAGCTCAGTCACTACACAATTGCGATATGAACAGTTACTTTGTAGCATCCTTCTGAGCACCGAAGGCATGGTCCTGTGTTACTTTCTTGCTTTAGACTAGTAATGGCACAGGAAGTATCAACCAGTGACAGGAAAGACAGAGTGGGGGCTTAGTCTGTAAGGAGCAGGAGGCCCAAGGGTGAGGTGGCTGCCTCTGTTTGGTTCTCAGAAAAGCCCTGTGAAGCAGGTAGAGGTCCTAATAATCCCCCCTCTTTGGCAAAGTCAGGGCTTGCCCAAAGTTCAGAGCTGGCAAGCTATGGAATTGAAGTCCACTTTAAATTCTTGCTACTGGATCTTAGGAGCAATCTTCAGTCAATCTATGCTAGGTGGGGTGGAACAAGGCAGTCTGCCTGATCCTCTGCATGATTTAGGCTGCTCTACATGGGGGTTTTTCCTGAGTGGTTGGAGAGACAGATGTCATGAGAAGGTGATGGGACCCTGGACTCAGGGTGTTCTGACGAAGTGGAAGATTACAGATGACTCCTGCAGGTCAGGCCACCCTGCAAGCATGGAAGTTACCCTGTGGGGGTGTCTGTGTAAGTAAACTAAATGGCACTGCAGACCTTCCAAGGGGGGAGCAAGGTCTGTGCCTTTTCTGCAACGAAATTGGAATATAAATCAGGCGTTCTCCGAGGAACTCAGAACCGCGCCTTTATTTTTAGATCAAATGGGAAGGGGCAGAGCAGCCATGTGCTTTGTTTTTATGCTGCCAACTGATCCCCTCCTTCTTCACCGCACACTATAGATCTGTTTCTCAGAAAACTGGGGCTGGATTCTGCCTTTATGTATGGTCCCGTTTTTGTAATAAAAATCTATTTTTAAAATAGGAAGAAAATAATGCTGGAGCTTAAATAGCTCCAACTGCCTTAGAAACAGCCCCCCCAGACAGTCTCTTCCCACCCAGCCTGAGAACAGAGGTCCCCATTCACTACCCAACTCACTATTATTTTCTGAGGAACTGATCTTTTGAGCCAGGCGCTGTGCTCATCCCTGGAGATGCCAGTCAGATGCTGGCTGAAGCCATACGCAGCACCGTCCCATTAGGCTCAGAGACAAGATTATCATTCCCTCAGATGTGTTCCACACTGGAAGAAAAACAGAATCAAGAAAACATGTCAACTAGGGCAGAGGTAGGCAGAGGTGAAGAGGAGGTGGGACAGTTGTGGGGCAAGATGAAGCAGAGGTGAACAGAGGGGAGACAGAGATGGAGCAGAGGTGCTCATTCTGAACAAAATAAAGCCCTTTCACCTTTCATCCCAAGAGAGCATAGAAGTGGCCATGGTGGGGTCCCAACACTTCCATGCGCAGAGAGTCAATTGTTGGGCAGGTTTTAGACAGACCCTGCCAATCACATGCTAGCAGGTGATGAGTGGTGGACAGCCAAGCACCGGGAGCCTTGCAGTGAAGAATCTGTGAGGTGGTAGAGGCCCCTTGAAGCCAACAAGTTCTCACAGTGAGGAGAGCAGAGAGAGAGGTGGGACCGAGCAATCCTGGGAGACTGAGCCCATCTCTGCTCCCTGCCTGGCTTTGGGTGGGACTTCCAGATGGACGCTCTGTCAGAGATCTCACCATCTGTAACCTTTCTTGCTACAGGACACAATAATAGTTCCTTCTCTTTTTGCTCTATTTTGAAGGAACCACAGATTGTCCCCACTAGCACACTAGCCTACATCCACGGTCTTCGTTTTACTTTGTATTATGAGACAAGATCTCATTTAAGTTATCCAGGCTGGCCTTGAACTGCCTCCATAGCCCAAGCCTGTTTGAAAACCACTGTTGTCCTGTACTGGTGGGACCAGCTTAGGACTGTTCTTCAAAAGAATTTTCAGAGTCAGCGCTGGAAGCCTGCTCTTCCTCTCAGCTCAGAGTCAATCGACATTTCTGTGCAAAGTCTGTTGATTTAGTACACCTCCATTTCAATGGGGGTTATTTTCAATGTGTTAATTTCAAATGAGCTTTGTTGTATAATGCTCCCCTCCCCCCAATCTCCCAGCCCTGAGATTTCCCCTCTCTGGCCTTCTTGAGCACCAGACCACCTAACCCTTCCTTGCCTGTTTTCTCCTGAAGTCTCTCTGGACTCTGCAGCTTCCTGGCTGTTCCGTCCTCCCTAACCTTCTTACCCTTCCCCCCCTTTCTGCCCACACTGAATGCTTGGAGTCCTTAACTCAGCTGTGGCCAGGAGCTGTTTCCAGGGAAGGGGCTTCTGGTCTCCCACCCAGACCTCTTTGAAGATGTCTTTGATAGTACGGAATGCCCCTGGCAGACCTGGATCATTTGCCCACTGGCTGAAATTGCCCTGATTTCAAAGAAAACAAATGCCATCTTTAACACCACCTGGTAGAATTTCTCTGGGAGAAATCTCTGCAGGTTCTAAAGCGCAGCCAGCATTCATTCAATTACTTGGGGCAGCTGCTGCTCCCAGAGGCCACGGATCCATTTCTGCTCCCGGAGTGCTTGGCATCCAGGCTTCTGTCAATTAATTCTACCTTCTAGCCTCTCAGTCTACTCGTTTGTAAGTTACTTCTTTATAAGTTTGTCTCAGCTTTCGGGTGCTGCCTTAAAAGTTCCTGGTAGAAAGGCCGAGATCTGAAATGGAATGGAGAGGAAGGAGAGGGGAGGAGGAGGAGGAAGGGGCAGAAGGGGAGGAGGGAGAGGAGGGGAAGAGAGGGAGGAGGAGAAGGGGAGGAGGAAGGGGAGGGAGGGAGGGGAAGAAGGGGGAAGAGGGGGAGGAGGAAGGGGAGGGAGGGAAGGGAAGAAGGGGGAAGAGAGGGAGGAGGAAGGGGAGGGAGGGAGAGGAAGAAGGGGGAAGAGGGGGAGGAGGAAGGGGAGGGAGGGAGGGGAAGAAGGGGGAAGAGGGGGAGGAGGAAGAGAAAGAGGGAGGAGGGGGAGGAGGAGGGAGAAGAGGATCGGGAGGAGGGGGAGGGGAGGAGGAGAAAGAAGGAGGAAGAGGAGAAGGGGAAGGAGCAAGATGTGGAAGAATCGTGACTATTCTTGGGTTAACAAACGTGGTCACTAAAACTTTATCCGTAATGCCCACCATAAATGCCCTTCTGAAGAATACTGTAAGAAGGGTGAAAGGTCATTGGGTGGTTTTGCATCGGTTATTGGCTCCATGAGCTCTCAGCCATCACTTAGCTGCACTTTCTGTTTTTAAGCAGAGTTTCTTCTTCCCCTGTGCTGCTTTTGCACTGACCTCTCCCAGTAGCTGATATACATTGACAAGAGAATCATGATAGGTTATTACCTTTTCTAATGAGGGATTTATATTTCTAAAGGCAGTGACTGCTTGCAGGCATTATTCATTGATGAACATGCACCTTTCTGATAAGCAAATACTTGTATATGTATATGCATGCATGCATGGGGGATGGTGGCAGAGTAGGCTTTGCGATCACTGCAGCCTGTCAAGATTCTAAGCCTTTCAAGTTCCCGTTGACAGGATGCACACAGCCAGCAATGGCGGTCCCTGCTTTCCCAGCCTCTAGGAGATACAGTATTCTTATCCCTTCCTGCTTGCCCTGTTTTCACTGCCAAGGAGAGAGCAAGTGTTCCTCCTCTGGCTCTTTCTAGATACACAAGGAGGACACCTGTCTCACAGCCTGGCCAGACGACCTTGATGGCAGGTGCTGGAGGGAATTGAGGACATACTGGCCATTTGTCTGATTAAGTAGCAGGATCTTCCTTATTGAGGACAAATGGGACTCTGCCATGGACTTACTGGAGGCTGTTCATTTCAGAGGCTCCTATAAAGCAGTGGGCTGGTGCTGGAATGGCTGTTGCCTGAGATTCATTTAACCATTAGGAAGATTTGGTGGAGGCTTACCACAGTAGCCATTCTCTGTTTGATGCCCAGGTAGGGACATGTCTGTAGCATTAAAGTGAGCGTAACCGTAGTTGAAAACAGCTAGATGGGGCTGGAAGTAACTCAGTAGTAGAGTACTTGCCTAATATATGTGAGGCCCTGAGTTTAATCCCCAGGACCACACACACACACACACACACACACACACACACACACGTATACCACAAACAGACAGACAGACACACACACACACATATAGACACACACAAATGCACATACACATATATACAAACAGATATACACAAACACATACACAAACACACATAGACACACACATATGCTAACACACATGCAGACACACAAACACACATACACATATAGATATATACACAAATATTCCAAAACACACACATGCACATGGACACATACATATAGACATACACATAAACACACATGCAGACACACAAACACATACACATTTAGATACACATATACAAATATAAAAACACATACATACAGACACACATAAACATATATACATGTACACAAATATGCAAACACACACATATACATATAGACACACACATACACACACAATCAGACAAACACACATACACAAACATATAGACACAAACAAATATACATGCAAGCACACAAACACACACAGGCAGACACACACATATAGATACCTACAAGTACACATACACACAGAAACACACAGATACACACAAATACATATACAGACACACATACAGATACACACAAACACACATTCAAGCACACATACATATACAGACACATATAGAAACACACACAGACACACACATAGCAATGCACACAAATACACACATATATATACACACATGCTCACAGACAGATAGATACATATACATACATATATACACTGATGTAGGGAAGTGAAATTCTTCTGTTTTTATTATTATTGCTGATAGATTTAAATTTTTTATGAGCGTTGAACAAACTATAAACTGCCCCTAAATAAGTCGAGGCTTCGTGTTTTTAACTCTTGTGCTCTTTCCCCGTTCCCCTCCCTCCCCCCTCCCTCCTTCTCTCCTTCCCTCCCTTCCTCTCCCCCCATTGATGCATCCACACACAAACCTCTAAACTGTGTTTATCCAACTGCATGAGAGATGAGGAGCTAAGGGGTCATCTGGGAACATCTAAGCATAATCCTGGATGTCAGGTGCTCTGCAAAGCACTCTGCATAGACTGCCAGCAGTGTTATTAGACAACCCAGTAAAATAGCTAAATACTTCCAACTCAGATGAAAAACAGGTCGAGTAGAGTTACGTAACCTACCCAGAGTCACATTGCTAAATGGTGAAGCTGGGATTAGAACTTGGAGCAGCCTCTTAATTGCTATGCCAACAATAACACTCAAAACAATTCAGCAGTTCCCAGTGTAGAGGAAAGAAAGGTCAGGCCATAGCAAACACTTATTAAAACCTGACTGTGCCACTCCCTACTGTTAGGATTTGAATGTGAGGTGCCTCTCTAGAGGCTCCTGTATGGAAGGCTTGGTTTTGAGACAAAGGCTGTGCAGAGTTGGGGATTTGGGGAAGTGACTAGGCATCCTGGATTAATCTGTGGATAGAGGGATAGACCCATAATTTGATGGCATTATTGGGAAATTATGGAAGCTCTTACAAGTGGAGCTCAGGTGGAGGGAGCTGTCACAGGGGCCATGTTCGTGGCGACTGTATCCGTTCTGAGCCTTTACCAGTCTGCCTTCCCATTTCCTGGCTGTCATCAGCCTCTGCCACGCACTCTGACTATCATGGTAGTCCACCCTGCCTCCGTCTCAAATCTTTGACTCCAGCTGACTCTAGATAGAAACCTCAGACACTGTAAACTAAGAGCCCCTCATCCCTTAGGTTAATTCTACTAGTCATTTTGTCACAGCAACGATTAAGTCTGACTGATACATTAGCACAGTCATGAACTCTGCCCATAAACAGCTTACTATAGAGACAGAATATTTACATCTACAAAGGGTAGAGTCCTGTAAAAGTCTAGCCTTATAATTTTACTCAAAATTCTTGTTTTACCCTTCCTGGTGCAACATACCAATGCTTTTAGTATGACCTCTGGTCACATGATTTCCCGACATACAACTCCTACATGTTTCATGCTTCCTGTATTTGGAATATTCCTGTGTTTCCACTCTCAGCTCCCACTTTCTATCGAGGTCCTTGTGCCTGGTGTGGGAAGCAGTTTCTTCTCTGCAGCTCAGATTTCCATGTTAGCTTGTCATCCTTCTCCTGTGATAGCTGGCAATTTCCTCCAGATCATCTTAGAAGCTTCTTGAGGGCAAGACTAAATTGTAGAGCTGGGAAGAATGAGTAAAAAGTCAAAATTAGCTCTGAAAAGTCTTTGGCAGAGGCAGGCCTCCAAACGTTGGGCGTCTGGAGTGCCGGGGAACTGAGCGGGAAAGACGTTGTCCTGGGGAAGAGGCTGCTCTCGGACCCTGGAGATGTAGCATTTCTTTCCCATGTCTTTTGTCTTGCTTTTGGTTGGTTGGTTGTTTAATAAAACAAAGTATTTGGTAACTTAGCTTAAGTATGGGTGTTTGCCTTTGCATACTTCTGTACATCATGTGCATGCCTGGGGCCTACAGAAGCTGGAAGAGGGCCTCAGAACCCGTGTAATTAGAATTAAAGGCTGTAATGAGATACCAAATGGGTGCTAGGAATCAGACCTGGTCCTTTTCAAAAATAAGTTCTCTTAACCACTGATCCATCTCCAGCCCCAGCACAAGGTGCATTTAAGACAAGGTTTGTGCTTAGTAGCTCAGGCTCACAATCCTCCTGTCTCAGCCATCTGAGTACTAGGATTACAGATTACCACACCTGGCCCTGTCACTCTTCTCAGAAGTCTCTCCTTAAAGAATGCGGAGTCTGATGAGAGACCATGGCAGGTAAGGTGCCTCATCATGTACTCCTTAAGGGAGGGACCAACAGCAGCTCAAGCATGCTTTGCCTGTCCATGGACCAACTTTTGAGAAACAATCCCTGAGAAAGAGAAATGCTCACTCTCTGAATCATGGCTGTGCCCCACATTCTAAAATTATCTTTTCAACTTCTGTCTCCACCCTCACCGCCAGATGCCTGAGTCGGGCATGAAAAGATGGTTGAAAGCAGGCCCATGACTTTAAAGGGCAGCTGGAACATGTCTTAAAGGGAAGCAACAAATTTGATTATGGAACTGGGAATTAAGGCACATATGAAAGGTGATTAGGAACCATGGCCACAGGAAAAGCACCCCGCAGAGAGATCTTGCAATTGTCTTGAAGCATGTGAAGTTCAATTTACCACCGAGTTAGGTCAGCTTGTCTTTTCCCTGTGGAGAGCAGAGAAGCCTGGTCAAGCTTGGAGAAGGATCTGAGATGTGGGTAGTTGTTCCCTTCCGGCAAGCTGCTGGGGGAAGCTTTGATCAGGTAAAGAAGGTTTCCCTCAGTAGAAGAAATGCTTGTTCAGAGAAGCAGCGTCATGATAGATATGCCTATGGGTTTCTTTCTGTTCCCAAGGCATTGACAACAGGTATCCCCAGAATTTTGTAACTTTTTAACACTCGAGGCTCCTAGATGTTTTGTAGATAGTTAAGACAAGAAATGTCTCCCGTATTCCAAAGGAATGGGTGCCCCAGTGAAAGAAATGCAATAAATGTACATTTGCTCACATAGCAGAGCGAGGTGGAAATGTTATGATCTGTCTGCTCTGATCTCATGTGCAATTCAGAAGGTAAGCAGCACTAAGCTCTGAAACAAGTGCAAAAGAGACCCACGCCGGGTTGATGCCATGATCCTGACCTGCAACATAGTATCAATTCAGTTTTGTTTTCAAAATACCAGTCCTGGGAAAATGCTTTTAGTACCCTAATCACATTCCCAGCTGATGGCCAAGGAATGGGGGAGGGACAGTTTATTCCCTGTCTTTAGCAAGCAGCTCTGACATGTTTGATCAGTCAGTGTCTCCATCACCAGAAGTGAAATCCAGTGACTTCTTTGGATGACAGGGACCTACAGAGGTGTGGGGAGGGCATGGACAGAAAGCAGAAACCAAGGGCCCTGCTGAAGATACTATGTTGCACGTGGCGCAAGTCCAGGTGCCGCCATCTTGGTTGTAGTGTATTTGATGTTCTCTGAAGCCCTCCCTGAAGACACTGCAATCCCGGAAGCCTGTCCGTAGCTATGCTGTAGCTTAGGAAAAGGAGTGTCCTGGTTTCTTCACACATAAATGAGAGGCTAGCATCTTCGAGAACTACACTCCCACTAACACCACGCATCAGATATCAGACACTAGGTGGAGATGAAAAAGCATGAGATACCCAGCAAGCTCTTTACCATCCAGGCTATGCAGCGTGTGAGTAGCCTTTAGTCACATGAGTACCTGAAGTGTAATTTCCATTGTTTATCTGTCCAGAATTTTCCTCCTGCCTCTGAATTCGCCAGGACAGGGATCTGGCTCATAAGCCTTATATCCCCCAATGTGGCACTCAGTGACTTTCTGGTGATCAATTACATCACCACTTATTGAAGTCTGAAGTGAGTTTGCCTCCATCAGCACAAATAAGAACAGTTAGGATGTCCCTGGGGAAGATGTGTGTATTAGAAACTGTGAGTGTGTGGTTAAGACTGGAATAGCCTAGGGCTTCAGAAACGGAGCCACAATGTCTCTCTGATTGCTGACTTCTCGCCTGTGTACGGTAGTCCTCGGGTCTCCAGTGGGAAGGTTGAGAAAGAAAATAAACTCATCCTCACAATTGCTTTATTAAATAATGCACAGATGACAATGCATGAAATATTCATGGGCAGAGAGCTTGCCCTCCTGCAGGGGAGAGGGGCCTCTGTATAATTGGTTTTTCTACATGGCAGTAGAGATAGCTTGGGCACACTGTTACCATTTGCCAGCACCACATCAAGCCAGGTCTGTGCAAGGCTGAGCCCAAGTGCCTGTTGTCTTTCTAAACACTTAGCACCCACCCTGCTACTGCTGAAGCACCAAGATGAATGGAGGGCATAAGGATGGGTATAGGTATCTTTGCATTAGTCAGCTTACAGAATCAGGTACTTCCTGGGGGCTGAATATGGGGCCTGCTCTGAGCAGCTTCTTAAGACCTGGTGGACTGTTGTGTATCTCTTCATCTCCCTGGAAGATTTAGGAATTTGCATGCTGTAGGCCAGGGCTGAACTCCTGGTTGCTGGTGTTTTATCTCTAGGACTGTTGAGTTCCTAGAGAGCAACTTTACTGTGTGGGCGAAGTATGGGAACCTGCCAGGCAAATGCCAGGGGCTCAGGCTTACATTGAATGTTGAATGTTATTGGTCCCATTAACAGAATTTAATCTAGAAAAAAAAATGGCAAATTGTTCACGGCCTTTTTTACTCTGTCAGGAAGGCAGGACAAATGTAACTAATCTGGTACTCTTAATGGCACTTTTAAGTCACAGTAACCTTTATAATCGAAGGCACACAGATAGCCTATGTTTATGGGAAAGGCATGGTGGGAACCGCACCATTCTCTCAGATGTGAATGCGGATTCAATCTCTAGTGCAAGCTTTGCTTTGTGCAGTTGTTATCTGGTGACTTCAGAGGTCAGGGAACACTAATTGAATGCCTACTATGTGTCCCCATGAGGTTTTCCTCTCTTGTTTTCATTTCCTTTAGATTTTGTCAGTGGTAATATTTTTCTAACAAATGCTTTGGGTTGAGAATAAGCTAAAGCTGCCTGGGTATAAATACAGCCAACTCTTTATTGCTTAGAGACGATGAGTAGACGTCTCTTTATTCAGTCACCATTTTATAGGACACCTGTTATGAGCTGGAGCCTGACCCTTTTCATTGACAGCTGTTTCACATGGGAGCTTCTAGAAGGGGCTTCTGTGTTCAGTCAATGTTGGCTGATGTGTGTCCAGATTCAGGCACAGTGTCAGTGTATATAAGAATAAATAAGATCTATTAGGTTTCCCCAAGTAGCCACAGCTAGGAAGAAAGTTAAGCAAATATGGAAAAGCTCTGTCCACATAGCTTATCCTGTCTGTGGAATGGTTTATGGACCCTAGGTTGTCATCCAGACCTAAGACTTGATTCAGAAGTGGCTGTGTCTATGCCAGGCCACAGGCAGGCATATTCAGCCATGCTGAAGTGCGTTGTAGTTACTTGCTGCTGGCTCTCTATAAAGGCCTCCTGAGTTTGAGATTCACTGAGGGTTCCCAGGACCTGCCCCTAGACGACACGCATTTATAGCCTCACTGCGGAGACTGTCTGTGTCACTAAGGATGTCATGAGTTATGCTAATATATGGCCTTGGGGTCACTCGTATGACCCTCTGGGTCACGGTTTTTGACTGTGCACATATGTGAGTTGCTTAGCGTCTCTGGACTTTGCTTCCCTTTGTCAGAGTAATAGTTTTTCATTTTTTTTTACAGATCAAGTTACAGTAACAAGGCAATCCTCTGAGTGACTTAAACAACAGAAACCTGGCCCACCTCTCATAAAGTCCCTCTTCCTGGCTTGCAAATGGCTGCCTTCTTACTGTCTAATTCATGACCTTTCCTCTGTGAGGAGAAGGAAGAGGGGCAGATAGAACAGGGGTATGTGAGGGGAGAGGCTTTGTGGCCTCCCTTTATATGGACATTCTGGTCACAAGGCCACGCTCTCCTCAGTTCATCTCACTGTAGTTGATTCCCAGAGGCATGGTCTCCAAACACTATAACTTTGTATCTGGTATCCAGAATACAGGCCCTTGCTGGGGTTTGATTCTGTCCAGAGCAGCACCTGTGCCATCTGGTTCTCCCTGATGACATTTTTTCAGGCATCCTGCCCATTGCCTGGTACAGGGGAGAGTCTGTGAATACCCACGTCTGCAGTTACCTGGCTTCTCTCTACTCTAGATAGCTGTGCACTCTTCCAGGCCAGGGCCACCTCTCTGAAACGATCTCTGTAATGGGAGTGCTAGATAAATGTTGAAGAGCAAAGAATGTGGGCTTAGAATGGGGGCCATGAATCTTGGCCTGGCTGAGTCTTAGCTGCATGTCCCAGGATGATGATGGAGCCTCGCTGAGCCTCAGTTTCTCCTCACCAGTGGGATGGAAACAGTCACTCTTCT
Source organism: Uromys caudimaculatus (assembly GCA_028551405.1). Taxonomy (NCBI): domain Eukaryota; kingdom Metazoa; phylum Chordata; class Mammalia; order Rodentia; family Muridae; genus Uromys; species Uromys caudimaculatus. The sequence continues at coordinate 5,516,809 of CM052714.1, forward strand.
GTCTCATGTTGTTTGAGACGAGCCTTGTGAAGATGCCATGTTTCCTCGGGCCAAACACCATTGTATGAACGTTAGACTGATGAGACCTTCACACTGTGATCTGTGGCATATGGGTTAATTGGCAGTATGGAAGTTTGAATATGCTTGGCCCAGGGAGTGGCCCCACTCCTGGTAATAACTTCTTCCTTAGGATTTTACCGCTGTGAAGAAACACCATGACCAAGGACAGCATTTAGTTGGGATTGGCTTACAGGTTCAGAACTTCATTCCATTTCATCAAGGCCGGAACATGGCAGTGTCCAGACAGCCATGAGACTGGAGGAGCTGAGAGTTCCACATCTTGTTCCAAAGGCAGCTAGGAGAAGACTGGCTTCCAAGCAGCTAGAACAAAGGTCTTAAAGCCCACACCCACAGTGACACACCTACTCCAACAAGGCCACACTTCCTCCAACAAGGCCACACCTCCAAATAATGCCACCCCTGGGCCAAGTGTATTCAAACCACCACAGGCAGAGAGGACTCACTAGCTCCCAGTTTCCCCTGCTTATGTCCACCTTCATGTGGACTTCCAGGACCCTAGTGAGTGAGTACCAGGGCAAGGTGGTCACTACTTGACTATCTTGATGAGAACTGAAAAATTAACAAAGAGAAACTCAGAAACTTTCGTAGAGGAGTGACGACTTAGATCAAACGTTTACATAGAACACACAGCTTATTTTGAATGTTGCTAGTCCCCTTAACAGAATTTATTGCAGTGCAGAGGATTCTGGGGGCTGCAACAGTCTGTCTCACCCAGCGCTTGGCAGCATACATGGGGACTTCATAGAACTTCCCAGCCTTTCAGTCTCCAACAGCCTATGACCGTGTACATGTCAAACAACATGGTCTTCACATGTTCACATGGACGACT
>CM052714.1:5517818-5550970 GCA_028551405.1 Uromys caudimaculatus
CCTTAGAAGTCACTTAAAACTGTGACATATTGTTTGGTGTGAGGAAGGTCACATATTAGCACAGTGAGAAAACAACCATGTCCAGGCTGTGTTTGGCATGCAGACTGGGCTGTGGCAGAAAAGCAGCCACCATGCTGCTAGGCCAAGCACTGAGGGACTTAATGCCATCCAGCCTACCGACTAAAGCATAGCCCGTGGAGTTATTTTATGGGATGGAAACTGAGCCTGGGCACCTGACAGCTGGGGCAGTGCTGTCATCAACACAGGGTTGTTACAGAGGTATAGTGAGATGGTTCACGACAGGTGTACAGTACAGCACCCTGCATATACCTTTCTGTGCCAGGAGGTGTTGACCGATATCACTGCTGTTATTGTTACTATTGCCTTGCCCAGTGGCATAGTAATTAGTGATTTAACGAATTAGGGCCTGGACCATCCTTTGTAAAGGATACCTCTGGGTGCTTTTATATGGCAGGGTCTTCTTCTGGTGCAGGAAGGTAACTCAGGTTGCCAGTCATAGCCTTGACTGCTGTTTGCCTATGCTGCTTTTCTGTGGTGGTTATGTCCACACGGCTACTCTGGCGTGTGTCAATAGAGTAGACAGGAAGTCCCAGGATAGCAGAGTAGTTTCCTTCCAATCCATAGCTGTCTCTCTAGCTGATGAACTTGTACTTGGCATATAGTAGGTCCTGATTCCATGTCTCCTGTTTAATACTTCCGTCAGCTTCACATCGTGGGTACAGCTCCCGTTCCAGCCAGAACTGATGGCTCTAAAGGCCAATGGTCACTTTGGAGCTGTTCACCGGAATCAGTGTGAGGGAGTACACAGGTAGAATACCAGGCTGGGGTAGGAGCCCAGCTCTGCAGCCAACTTGTTTCATAACCTTGGACAGATCAGGCTCCTCAGCTCCACAACAGTTTATCTACAGGAGGAAACAAGAAAGACCCTTCCAGAGCTGGGTTGGATCATGAATGGTCTCTGGGTGTCCTTGAGGGACATTCTGGCCTTGGCTCTCATCTCTCTGTCCATCCAGGACCATGTGTTCTTACCCACCTTCCCCCTGGCATATCTAACCCCATGAAGGTTTAAGCAGTAGATTATTCTCAGGATCCCTAAACTTGGTACTGTTGACGTTGCCTGTAGAGCTCTTTGCTACGGAGGACACCACCACTGGAGTTCACACCTTCTTTTGCCCCTTCCTCCTAAATGCCAGAAGCTCACCCTCACTCAAACACACAGCAGCCATGATGATTCTCGGGTTCTCCAGATGTTACCAAACATCTTCTGAGGCCACAGCATTGTTGAGGGAAGCACAGCTCCTCTCATAGTCGCCTTGCAGCTCACGTGACAGGAGGAAGGGAGCTTTGCTGAGGTGCCCAGACGGGAGCAGTTCACTGATCATAGGCTTCTTTTCCCTTAGGGATGGAGATTTAAAAAAGAAAAAGGAAAACAACTTTTTTACCAGCCTGAAAGTAAAAATATAAAACCAACTCCCCAATGTATTTTGCTGGGGACCTGAATTCTCACTGAGATAATCTTGCCTCTTGTACGTCACCAGAGATGACAGGAAATGGGGGTGACAGTTCTCAGCTCTCATTCGGAATATGACAGCCATTGAATCTTATTCTTATATCATGGAAATCGAGAGACTGTGGCACTGAATAATTGATAAAAAAGAGAGCTTTAAGCAGCCCTCCATCACGCCACGTATTAGACGTAGGCAAACCTTGCGGTGTGTTTTCACTGCTGTCAGAAGATCACAAACAAGGCATTTATTATGAACCTGTTGACCATATTTTGTATCAACCGAACTATGTAGCTGACTGGCTTCTCTGAGAGGAGTAAAAAGCACAAGACAGGAGCTCGCAATTGGGTGAGTGACAGCCAGAAAACCTAGTGAAATCATGAATCAAACTGCCAATCATGACTAGCATGCACATGAAAGCAATGTTGACTTAGTAACATGCACGCAGTAATTGTCTTTAGAACCCAAAGAAACAGAGGCTAAATAAAGGCCTGACAGTACGCTCAGGGCCAAGGCATGGGGTGGATTACTGTTCTAAATATTCTAATTTGGAGCCTGCAAGGCAACATGCATTTGGCATTAATAGCTATCTCTGGGGTGTTTAATCCATTGGTTTAAATTATTCAAAGTAGAGGTGATTCCGAGTTAAGAGATCTTTATTTTATTTGTTTGTTTGTTTGTTTGTTTGTTTTGCTTCTTCAACTGTTGTGGGAGATATTTTAAAAAGATGGAATCTATGGCACATGTTTCCGCACTGTGCCCTGGTTCCCTCATCCCCGGCAGGCTGGCCGGCCATGCATTGGCGGGCAATGGCCAACCTGCGTTCATCTCGTGGAGCTCTGTCAGAACTCCATGATCTCTCCACCCAACTCAAGTTTCTCTCCATTTAGTTTGATGTTGGCTACTGGTTTGCTGTATATTGCTTTTACTACATTTATGTATGGGCCTTGAATTCCTGATCTTTCCAAGACTTTTATCATGAAGGGATGTTGAATTTTGTCAAATGCTTTTTCGGCATCTAAGGAAATGACCATGTGTTTTTTTTTTCTTTGAGTTTGTTTATGTAGTGGATTACATTGATGGATTTCTGGGTATTGAACCATCCCTGCATCCCTGGGATGAAGCCTACTTGATCATGATGAATGATCGTTTTCATGTGTTCTTGGATTCAGTTTATGAGAATTTTATTGAGTATTTTTGCGTCGATATTCATAAGGGAAATTTGTCTGTAGTTTTCTTTCTTTGTTGGGTCTTTGTGAGATTTTGGTATCACTGTAACTGTGGCTTCATAGAATGAATTCCCACTGGCAGGTAACTACCACGCCAGCCCCATGCTTCAATACCCCCATGGCCTTTGTGGTGCACATCAGGCAAACCCACATTTTGCTGCTGTACCTTTCTCTCTTGAACCCAGAGGAGCCACTGCATGAAGGGAAACGCCACACAAACTTAGTTCAGAAACAATGACAACTCAATCTCAGCATATCAACTAAAACCTAATCTTGTAAACCTTAGAGTAATTCACTCCTTGTCTGAAGCCCTTCACAGGAGGGCAGAATTAGCATCAAATTACCATCAGCGCCAGGGCTATCCACAACTCCTCTTGAAGTTGATATGCTTTGAATTTTTATGTGTAGGTTTTAGGTCTGCCAAAGCCTGTCAGGAAATGCTTGACCTAAACTGCCTTTCATGTGGTGGGACTTCACTTGTTCATGGTTTAGAGGTAGTGCTCAGGGATGGGCTGAGACCTGGAGATTAGCAGAAAAGTCCACAGGGATGACCCACAGAGAAGATGCCCTTACTTCTGCTCATGGCTCCCGAGTGACTGAGGCTCAGTCCAGGGGCGGCATCAGGAATAAAAGGTCCTTTGGTTGCTTCACTGCTGTAGAGTCACTGCTCTGGGATCTGGCAGTTTAAGACTGCAAAAGAGAGTCATGGAGAATAGAGCAGCGTGCAGCGTGCAGCCTATGAGGAGGGAGAACATACCCCCAGGTAGAGGATTACTCCAGTGATTACTCAAAATTTAACCAATTGCAGAGCACAGTAGTTAGCCTGATAAAGCGAAAAATGAAGCTGTTATGTTGTCTGCTGAACAATGAGGCACTGGGGCTTAGGAACTGCTATAAAACTCAAGAGGACCAATCTTCCTGGAACAGCCTCACCCGGCCACCCTGGAGCTCCGCTGGGGGAAGGTAGCACCGAAAACAGTGGTGGGCTTGTTGGTTTTGTGAAGAGAAGATATGTTCTTATGGAGTCCCGATGTAGACACAACGGGGCCTTTGGGACCAGACAGGCAATTAATGAACAGATAAGGGAAGAAAGGCGGCAGAAGAGTGAGGGACAGTGGTGGCAGCCATGTGGGAAGAAGGGAAACAGAAGCTGCCCTGTGGGGCGAGGGAGGGCAGACCCAGCACTGTCCAGACCTTTCAGTTAAAAGTCACGCTGTAACCTGAGGAGGACCTTGTGTCACTGTTAGAGACCGGCTTGAAATGCACCACATGAGCTGGGAGGACTGTGGGATCTGTACCTGGTGCAGGTGTCTCTGGGTCCACTTGTGGTTGAATTCTTCCTTGGCCCCTTAAAACTCAGCACACACTTGAATGCATTCTACATCTCCGTTATCTGCGACATGGGGGTGGGGGTGAGCCCTGTCACAGCGGGCAATTGGCAGGATTCTATGAAGCCAAATACGCTGGGTGCCCTTCACTTTCTTGGGCTGGTATGCTTGAATAGAGATTGGTCTCCCTCGGCATCTGGAATGGAAGCTGCACAAAGTGGATGCTCCATGAACATCTGTGCCTAAGCAGTACCGAACTACTGGGTATCACACGGCTTCAGAGTGAACCCAGTAAACCTGCTTCCCCTGTTGACAGCCCTGCTGGAATCAAGAGGATGGGTTGCCATGGGAACTATGCTCCAGGATGACTCTGCAAACCTTGCAAGCTAAGCTACACAGGCCTAGGAGAGGATAGTCACCCATCAGGCTGAAACCAGTTTTAGGGCCAAAGCCCAGGTTCCAGCAGCCCCAGTGGGCAATGCTGTACGTATCCCAGCATTCCATTAAAGAGATGAGCAGCGGGTGGACACAGAGGGAAGAGGTTTAATCAGTCTACACTAGGAAAGAGAACACATAAAGGGGTCCTGAGCTAAAGACAAAGTTCAGGTTTAAACAGAAAGAGCTCAGGGCCTGGAAGCAAAGATATTATACACACTTGGGCAGCCCTGGTCAGGGCGTGCTCTGTCCATCTGTTCTCTCAGTTCTGATTACTCCTGCTCCAGGGTGCGGCCTCACCAAGGGGAGAGAACTGCCTTTGTCCTGAGGTCTTTTATTCTACTCCAAGCTTCCCTGTTCCCGGAATCCAAGGTTTAGGACAACTGGAAACCATTAGAAACTTTAGAAGTTCTAGAACAGGACAGCAAGATGCCTCAGGTAACTTGGATCTTTGTGCCCATTTCTAGACATGCTTCTCAAGAGATTGACAGACCCCTGGGCAGAGATAAGCAGAGGACCTGAGGTAAAGGGAACAAAGTGCAGACAGATAGACCAGACTTTGGGGTTGCTTTTGGTTATTGTTGGACCCAAGTGAGGAGTTGGTGCACAAGAAGTCTTAAGTAGTTGCTATAAAGCACACCGAAGGGGTCCTTTCGTGATTGTCTACCACTTGGTGGGATTCTACCACAGGCCCACCTCTTCTTAGCATGCAAAGGCATGTGTGCTCTGGCTGCTGCCCAAGGATCCAGAAATATATTTCAGAGGCCACTTAGTTGTGGTGCCTGGAATGTCTACCTTATTTGATAATGTGGTGAGTCTTTGTTGTACTGTATCCATTCGTGTGGTTGTCTGAAACAGTGACATCATGTGAGATGTTGTCTCTGTGCTCTTTAGGAACTAGTTTTAAAAAAAAAAAAACAAAAAACAGCTGTGTACATCATCAGTTGGCTTTTGCAATTCCGGCTTTGGACAGAGCTACCAAAGCGGGAACCTTGTTAAGCTGGATCAGAGGGCCCTGGAGGCCTGGCATTGTGATGGGCACTTTGAATTAGCATCCTTGGGGCCTCTTGCTCTTGTTGATTGGGCAGAGCCCACAAAGAGTCCAGACAGAGCTTTTGTTTGTCAGAGAAAGGAACACGCCAGGGAGATTTGTTGCCCATTTAAAAAACGATTGGGCATGAAATAGATACTGTTTGGATTACACAGCCACACATACCCTCATTAGCTGGTTCAGAATCACAAAAGGCCTGATGACTACTTTAGTCCCAGCCGGTGGGGTCTGGTGCCAGGAATGTCTGCTAGACATTTGCAAGTGGGAAGAAGTGTTTGGGGAAACGGATATTCCGCCGTTTTTTCTTCCCCTTTGTCTTTTTCTTTATGTTCCTTGAGTGCCAGGTATTGCTTTAGAAGTTGGACCCCACTGAATAGAGGCACAGATCTGTTAATTCACATTTCTCCCCATGGACACCCAGACAATGGTGAAGGCAGTGGATGATCAGGCTTCCAGTACAGGGACTCTAGCCTGTGGAGCCAGGCCTCCTCAAGGCAGACTCACTGGACATCAAGGTTCTCACCGATGCGGTAGCTGTTCTTGGATCTCTTGGGAGGCAGATATTAGAGGCAAGGTGATTCCAGGACGGTGCTTTGGCCTAAATGTAACCTAGAGAGGAAAGCACCCAGTCTGTGCAGATGCGGGTGTAAAGGATGTTTCCTGTAAAGAGGTATCCTGTGAGAAAGAGGAGAACTAACACTTAGTGAGGACTTGCTAAGGCCAGAACTGTCCTGCAGCACAGGGCTCCTGACGGCTGACCGACTCCGATCTTCTTACACTTCCTTCAATGACCTTGCCATCTTGAATCATGAAGATGACCCAGATCTAGAGCAGAGTCAGCACACTTTGCCAACGCTCTCTCGCTAGGCATCAACCTGTTAACCAGCTGCCTGGAGCCTCCCTGCTCCAAGGATACACCTCTGAGAATGGGATGTCCTAAGATAAGTCTTTATTGTCAGTGGTGGGGAGGGGCAGAGGCACAGCTCCACACCCTTACCTGGGCAGCCTGGGGTAAGCAGATGCCCTAAATCCTTTAGGGACTGTGGCAACTCAAGCCAAACCAAGATGTGTGGCTTCAATGCAGAGAAGAATTTCAGGACTAAGCAGGGTGACAGAGATTGGGGATTTTATTAAAGATGCTTCAATGCAAAGAAAGGCACTGGAGAAAAATAACAGAAGTATAGCTATGGGTGGGGATGTAGGCTTCTCTAAAAGAGATTTGCAGAAAATCAAATATGTTCATGTGTGTGACTCCAAGGGAGAGTCCCAATATCTTAGCTTTTGAGATACACACACACACACACACACACACACACACACATATATCACACACACACACACACACACACACACACACACACATATATATATATATATCGAGTTTGCTAGAAACTACCTTCCCCTTTGTCTCTCTTGGTAAGTCAGATCCTAGGATGTCTCTGAGGATGCCTGTGGTGGAATTATAAACCGATGAGGTAAACTAGAGGCCACTGGCATTGCTTAAGGAGTTTCACACATGCCTTTCGGTGAGAATGGAGTTTCTGGACAGAGTTTTGGAGAGTGGCAGTTTACAGCAGAAAAAGAAGAAATGAATCGTGCCAGCATCCCTGAGTCTCCAGTGTCAAGAGAGTCTTCGGCTCCTTCCGGGGCAAGGGCTCTTGTATCGCCTCTCCAAGAGGTTCCCGTCTCTCTCTCCTTACACATTTCTCAGCATCTAATGTCTCTTCTCCTTACCTCTTTCCAGGCTTCATTACTCCTGGTCCTCCCCTTCCTCCTTTTCCTTTCTGACCATCCCTGTTGGTCTATGAGCTCCTGAAGGCAGGAGCTTGGTTTCAGTCACCTCTCAATGCCCACTTTGTAACAGTACTTGGCACACAAACTGGTTTTGTAATCACATGGTGCACTAAGGATTGTAGCCTTCCCTAAGATGTCAGTGAAGATGCTAGACTGGAGATGCCAGACGCTCTCATGGCTCTCCGGCTTTGTGACCTATAGATAATTAGGATATTCACAATGATTTGAACCCGCATTAACGGAGAGCATCCTTTGAAACACACACGCACGTCAGATCACCTGGAATTCGGAAATGATACAGGAGTGTGATCCCCGACCTCTGAAAGCAGAGTAGAGGATTAGAAAAGCCCAGGTACCTGGGTGTAACCACCACAGGGACCTCTTTGGTACTCTAGACACCAGAGATAGGGCTAGGAAGTAGTTACAAGGTAAAGCAGTGCCCTTGTGCTTAGAAGGCTTCCACTGCAGATCTATACAGGCTTCCAGATAGACTTGGAGTCATCGAACAGAGCAATCATTCCGTTGAGTGATATGGGGCCAGGACTAGTTGTATTTCCTCGGTTTCCAGGTATGATTTATTTCTGTGTGTCTTCCATGCACAGTAAGACCCGACATGTGCTTTATGTGGGTCTCTCCTATAGCGTGGTGTGAGGGATGCAGCAGGGAGCGCATTGACAGAGCTGCAGGCAGGACACAGTTGGCTGTGTGTTGTTAGTGGCCCTGGTGCTGTTAGTATTCTGATGTTAATTCTGCTTCCTCAAGAGGGGCTGCCCCCCACCCTCCCCAGGAGTAGTGAATCATGCACTCAGGTGACTTCCTGTGAACCTTCTCTCCATTCTAACTGGTCAAATAAGCCTGTGATTGGGCAGAGGAAGGGAAAGGAGACGAAGGGAAAGGCGACAAAGGAAGAAGGAAGATGGAGTAGAACCACATGGCCTGGAGAAGCCACAAGTAGCAAGGGATCTCATAGCTGGGGAATAGATTACTGTAGTGGTAGATCTGCCCAATCTAGGCGTACAGCTTATAAACATAATAATAACTGAGTTGTGTGGGATTTTTTTGCACAGACTTATTGAGGTTGGAGATTTACTGCAACAGCTGTGGGCAGCTTTGGAGCATGAACCGCTAGGCTTACTAGATGCTTGGTGAGACATGTCAGTAATGATCGAATGGTACGCAGCATGGCGAACAGTGGGAGGAGCAGAAGGAAACAACAGACTGACATGAGACAGCTCTTGTCAAACCCTGGAGTGGGACTGGCAACTGTTCTCTCCTTGAGATGGCTTCCAAGTACTTTAGAGGCTGCCCCAGAGAAACCCCAGCTCCACTCAGCGCTAACTTCGTGATGACTGCTTCAACATTCTTGGTTCAGGGATGAAATTTAATGACCTTGGGAACCTTCCTTACGAAGGAGAAATGAATCTGCCCTAACTGGGGAAAGAAAGAGCCTGGAAATGAACAGTCTCTGATTACCCATTTATAAACCCGTGGCCTAGAGTAGCTGAGAAATTAACACCGGGAGGGACAAAAGCAATAACAGCTTTAATTAGAATATTAAGTTTGATACCTCGGGAACCACAAATGCTTATGTACCTCACCTAGTTTTTGGCTCATGGAAAAAGTTAGCCCCCAAATGCTTTAAACTGTATGGTCTGCTTCTTGAGAAGCCCTGGGTTCTTGTGTTGGTGGAACTGAGGTCTCTAGAAGGAGGTGGCCTGGACTCTTGCTAGAAGGACATAGGATACAGTCTTGATGAATTGCCCTTAATGGGACCCACTTTATGATCCAGACAGAATGAACATTTTGCTACTGAGGCTCTCCGGCTGCTCTTTCTCCCCTCTATCGATTTTCCGTCGTACGCAGCCTACTCTGGAGAGCTCTCTGCTTCCTTCCAGGACCCTCTACACTCTGTAAACACTTTCAACACTTTTCAAACTTTCCCCCGGTCTCTCAGGTCCAGCAAGAGCAAACACCTACTCTGAGCCTCAGGGCTGAGAACACACTGTCTGTCTACTCTTGGAGCCTCCTCTCTGCCAGTGTGCATGAATTTTAATTACACAGTAGACCAGAGATGGCGGTGATATAAGTTTTATATTCTCACGGTAGGGAGATTTGCCATGGTTTGCCTCCCCTGTGACCTGCCAAGCCGTCTGAGAAAAAAGGTTTACACTGCATTGTAGGGACAGGAAAAGGGGGACAGGAAAGGCTGTCCTAGGCACACAAAGCATGCCACTCCTGATTCTCTCTCTTCAGCTGGGTTTGACGCTTCCTCGGGAAGACAGTCAGCAATGGGCTCCATGAGCCTCAGCTCATAGGATGTCATGTGTCATCAGAGGAGCCAGCAGAGCTCCACACTGATGTTCAGCTCCTAGGATTTCACGTGTCATCAGAGTCGCTCTGGGTGGTCATTTGGAGCAAGAACCCTTCCCTCTACTCTGAGACAGGCTTACCTAGATCTTACTGGTCATTGCCATGTACTCCTGTTTCCTACCAGCTCTGCAGAACAGGATAGGCAGACATATCAGTGGGTGGTTCTGACTGAAGACCTGAGAGCACCAACCTTCTACACTAGTTTGCATTGCTGTTTTCTGCCTACCCGAGTGTCCCCAACCTGTCCCACTTATACCGGCCTGGCCTCTGGCCTTTGTCTGCTTATGTTAGCAGCATTTACCTGATTCTGTTTTCCTTAACCAGGCTGATTTGCTTGCACTTGAATGGAAGCTCGGAGGCTACCTCAACCCTCCAACCCCCTTCTCCCCAGCACAAATGTCTCAAAGCTCTCAAGATGGCTCTCAAGCGTAAATACACCATGCGCACAGCTACGGGGCTACGGTGATATAGTTTTCTGGATGTGGCTTTTGTTGTACAATCCCAGAGCATAGAACTTAGGGAAGTGATTTTTGTCTTTATTCCCAGCCTCTTTGCGGAGGAGGCTAGGAGAACACTCTTGTTCCTGACATGGGAGCCCTGTGTTCCACAAGCTGACATTAGCACGCAGAATGTTTCTGGACAAGGTTTTTGAACATCTGAACTTGGTGCTTGTCTTAGTCAGGGTTTCTATTCCTGCACAAACATCATGTCCAAGAAGCAAGTTGGGGAGGAAAGGGTTTATTGAGCTTACACTTCCATGCTGCTGTTCATCACTAAAGGAAGGCAGGACTGGAACTCAAGCAGGTCAAGGAGCAGGAGCTGATGCAGAGGACATAGAGAGATGTTACTTACTGGTTTGCTTCTCCTGGCTTGCTCAGCCTGCTTTCTTATAGACCCCAAGACTACCAGCCCATAGATGGTACCACTCACAAGGGGCCCTCCCCCCTTGATCACTAACTGAGAAAATGCCTTACAGCTGGATCTCATGGAGGCATTTTCTCAACTGAAACTCCTTTCTCTGTGATAACTTCAGCTCGTGTCAAGTTGACACACAAAACTAGCCAGTACAGTGCTCGAGTTTTAATATTTCTTCATGTAGAAATGAGTGTGGAGCTGAGCCTAGGAAGGCCAAATAGAGTCATCGGTCCAAGACTTTGGGCATGAGAAGTGGCCAGGGCTCCCTGCTGTTCTCTGGACCTTGGAGGAAAGCGGAGAGGAACTGGCAGGAGTGAGGCTGGCAGTGGTACCATCCTGTGTCTTCCCTGGATTCTCCCCCAACCTCCCAGACCTCAGAAGGTTGGCCTGCTTCTCCTCTGTATCTGCTCTTAGGAGACCCCAGGCCCCACAGGGTAGGTAGCGCAGCATGCCCCTCCTCTTTAACCTCTCTGATCCAAACCCTGAAGCCCATAACTTCTTGGTGCACAGAAAGGGTGGAGGTGGGTTCTTAATGTGGTCAATAGCCACAGCTGCTGATAACGGCGGGAAAATCAGCATTGGAAGGATTAGTTCTGTGCATGCCTTTGTTCTGGGGAAGGCTCCGTGTTTTATGGGGTTTTGAATTGCATTAAAACAATGTACAGATACAGAAGATAGACTTTCTGTGCCACGGTGATCTTTTAAGCGTGCCACTTTTTTTTCTCTGTAAATATTTGATTTTTCTTGTGCTTGTTATGTACTCTGCTCCTCCTAGGTTATGAATTGGTTCTTTTGTATTTTAAATAATTCTCCCTCGTTTGCTCATTCATGTCTTATGAATAATTTATGTCAATTATAGTGAAAAGGGGCCCGAGCCTTTTTACTATTAAAACATTTTAATTAAATTCCGGCCATCTTGAGGGGCGGGAGGCTGTGGCTTCTCTGTGGACGGTCCCGCTCTCCTCTTTGAGGTCTAGCCTTTCTCGGGTTTTCTTGTTCGTCCTGATCCATCTTTATTGCTGCCTGGCTTGGTGTACCTCTCCCTTTGTGCTGCAGGGTGAAATGTGTATAGGAGCAGCCTCAGGAGAGGGGTGTAAACAAGACTCCTCAGTTCATTGTTTGGGCAGTTCTTTTGAAAGAATCTTTGACTTTTCATATATACGTATATACTGTAACAGCAGCACAAGCTTATTCAAACACCCTAAAACGTGGCTTGTTTTTGCTTGCTTGCTTGTTGAGAAAGTGCTCAAGTAGCCCAGGCCAGCCTTGAACTCACTATGTAGCCAAGGATGACCTCAACTCCGGGTCCTTCTTCCGAGTGCTGACATCATAGGTGGCTGGTACCACACTCAGCATCAGGTGGTTCAGTGTGAGGCTGCTTGGTGCTGTGTCCACCACATTGGTCCCCATTGTGGGGCGCAGCATTAGTGTTCTGGTGGCTCTGGGCATCCCCTGTGGTGTGACACTCATCAGGACTGAAGTCCAACCTCACGGACTGCATGACCATAAATAGGTAACTCAATGTCTCTGTGTCTGTTACCAGTTGATCAGTTAAGAATACACTGATGTCTGCACGGGCTCCCTCATGGCTGAGACAGAATGTGTGACTGTTAACCAGTCCCCTGACTAGTGAGACCTTATAATAAAAATATATTCCTCCTTCCCTTTTTACCCACATAGACTCAACCCCATGCTGCCCTAGTCTGTTTGATGCCTTTTGCCCCTTCTGACACTTTGCAAGGGAAATCAGTTTTCTGTTGTAATCACTGAGGGAAGGTGCTCCCCCGCCCCTTTCTGGAGCGCGTAGGACGGAGTGGGAGGCCGAGGTGAGAGCCTTGGAATGGAGAACAGCTCCCCAGGCTGCTACAGCTCTGTGCCCACTGACACACATTTCCACAACCATTCAAGCACGCGTCTCTCCGAGCTTTGTCTTCTAATGATTAGGTAAATGACCGTGTTGGCCTTGTAATGATTAGGGTGTGTAATGACCATGTTGGCTTAGCAGCGGTTGCTCATAATGTCTTCATCTGTGTGTGAACTGAGGGCCCGTTCTCTTCCTAGTGGATGTCATTAGTTCCAGCCAATCATGGGTGGTTCTTAACTCCTTCATCTTGGAGGCAAGTGGCAAAATCTCTCAGGAACGGACAAGAACCTGTTCCAGCCTTTGGTTATAACCCTAACTTCTGTGGTCTCCTTGTTACAAAAAAAGATTCTCCAGGAAGCAGAGGGGTCTAGCTCCTCTGACGGTAGTCCTAGAACTGGTGCCTGCTGGCGCCAGCCATGTTAATTTGCAGTAGGTGGGCATCTGCACTTATACCTGAGTGTTCCAGAGGTACCACAAGATAGAAAGCAGCCAACAAGGAGAAGCTGGATGAGGAGGAGGCTCAGGCTTGTGTGGGAGGTGAGGCTTCAGGAGAAGCATGGAAAGGAGAAGGTGCCTCTTTAGAAAAAAACAAATCTGATTTTTAGTCTTGGCCTGGCCAAGATTTTTAGTCTTCTGGTACCAAGAAGCTATTTTGCCCCTGACAGTTAATCTTCTTTACTTTCAAATTATGTTTTTACCTAATTTATCATGAATATCTACCTATGCTAGCACATGCAAGCGTATATATGTCTTTAGCAAAGCTGCATGCTACGACACAGATGGTTTGTAATTAGTTACGCCATTTACCTGTAGATGATGTTAAGGACTGAATGTTACTTCATCTCTTCCAGAGTACCATGTTGGAGTCTCCACACCCAGCTTGGCCATATTTGGAGACAAGGCTTCTAAGAAGCTATCAAGGTTAAATTAGATATATAACCTTTATAAATGTTACGGGGTGGGGCACTAACTTTAGAGTTGGTGTCCTTCCTTATCAGAACATACTAGGGAACCTACTGTGTGCCTCTCCAAAGGCATACAGCCAAAAGAAGGCCACATGGGGACAGAGTAAAAAGCCAGCCATCTACAGGCTAGGGAGAGGTTTTCACAGAATCCCACCATGCTGAGAAGCATCAAGGTTTTGTTCTCCAGAGCTGTGAGAAAATACACTGGCTGCTGTGTGTGCTGTGCACAGTCTGTGGTATTCTGTTCTCGATGCCTGGTCTAGTCTGGTTTCTGTTGCTATGACAAACACCATGACCGAAAGCAACGTGGGGTGGAAAGAGTGTGTTTCTTAGTACAGTCCTGGTCCATCACTAAGGAAGGACGTTGCAGGAATCTGGAGGTGGGGATGGAAATAGGAACCAAGGAAGCATGCTGCTTCCTCTTTCTCCGGGCCTCATGGTCTGCTACCTTTCTTATACAGCCAGGCCACCTGCCTAGGGATAGAACCGTGAACAAAGGCCTGGATCCTCCTACATCAATTAGCAATCAAGAAAATACCCTCACAGGCCCACCTGATGGAGGCAATTGTTTAATTTTGTTTTCTTCTTCCCAGGTAAGCCAAGATTGGCCATCACACATCACAGGCAACTGACGCACATGAACGGTCCAGTTGTTTACGGTTTTCCCCTGCTATAAACCATTGAGATGATCATGTTTTCCCTTTGCCTAATTTTGATGTGTCGGATCATAAGCTATTAATTTCCCCCCTTTAAAATTAAAATGTCTCCTGTTGTTAATTTTATGCACATCATAAAGTCAAGAGTAATACAAGCCTTAAACCGTGCAACTGGTTTTCAGCAGTGGTCCCTGTGCCAACACCTCCAGTAACTAGGAAGGTGCTTTTCACTTTCAGGCAGAAAACTGGGAGTCTTCAGACCCTGGCTTTAGGGGAAAGGAAAGGAGCAGGGCTGTCTTTGATTAGCTGTCTTTTTGTCCTCTGCCTCTGTGTCATTATCTGTCCTGTGCCATCCTCTGTGGCTATTCTCCAGTCCTCCGGCACACAAGGTTCATCTTCTGTGTCTCTGAAATTAACTCTGTGTGCTACCTAACCTCATGGCCGATAAGTCTCTTTGTTTGGCCTCAAAGAACTTGGGAAGCCCTTGAACGTGAAAGCCGAGAGTGATGAAGGAGACTTTCTAAGCTGCCGCCCTTCCCAGATTCCAGCAAGATCCAATGAGCACAATTTGTATTCTGCAAGGCTCTGTCGTCAGCTAGTAAACAGGTGCCTTGGAGGGGTGGGGGGAAGTGAGATGCACACGCGGGTTACCATGGGGACAGACAAGCTATATAAATGTCCGGGATCCTAGCTTGAGGAGGTTTTCACAGTTTGGAGTAATTTCTTTGTCAGCCATCCATGAAGACACTCCTAATGAATCACTGGGCATGCCTGTTCTTCAGATGATTATTGTCTGTGGGCACCCCAGGCAGAGAGGCCGATCCTAAAGGCAAGAATGCGCGTGTGGACCATCATTAATTTGTACATATTTTGTAAATTGAGTGAGATGTGTGAGAGAGCTTCTGGGACTCAGCACAGTGGGCCACAGTGCACCCAACTTTTAGATAAGTTGTTGGCTTCCTGGACTCAGAGGGTAGCCTTTGCTCCCCAGAATCCTGTGGGGCTTGATGAGCAAAGGGAGAGGGAGTAAGGCAGTTAGCTCAGTGAAGGCAGGAAGGATGTTTCTGAGAGCCTTATGCACTCTATCTTAACGCAGAGGTGGCTCATGCTTGTGTGAAATCTGTCTGTACTGCTCCACTACACACAACACATAGACAGGGCTCCCTCTTCCAGCTCCAGTAGACTTAGAAATGAAAAAGCATCTCAGGGGTCACCAGGACCTACCATCTTGACAGTTGCTCTGGAACTTGGAGACTGTGGCTCCCACACAGCTGTCAAGGCCCTCCGTGGCTGCGTCTATTTGCCTTCTCTGGGGAATGTGGGGTACTTGCCACCACTACCAGCCTGCTGCTAGCCTGATGACACACAGGTTCCAAGTGGGCCAGACCCCTCCATCCCTGGAAAGAGATTCTTTTCCTCTGCAACCTCACTCAAACCCACTTTTGCACCTGTGCCAGCCTCTCCAGGGAGTTCACCAGCCCTCTGCAAGGTCAGATTCCCCCATCTGTGTCTTCTATTCAGCTGTGAGCTCCCAGGAGGAGATACTGGCCTCTGGCCTGCCAAAAGATGCTTCACACGGGGTAAAACTCTGCTAATATTGACTGAATAAACACAGACAGGCATGCCTGCTTGCCCAGGTAACTGGGGGATCTTGTGTGTCAAATTTCAGAATAACCCCCCCCCCCTTTCCTCTCAGTGGCTAGGAAGTAGCCTCTGGCCTTGCTATCACGGGTGTTTTGACCCTGACCCTTTGTCGGTTAAGCCAGTAGAATATGCCCAAGGACAGCAAAAAGGCTTGCTCGTGGATTTCAAAATCAATGTAGCTAATTAAAAAATAAACTCATTGAACTCAAAAACAAGTTCAGAAACAATTACGATAATTAAAATATCACCACCTTAATTGAGACCACGCAATGAGCTTAAAAAATAAAATTAATTAAAAAAAAAACCCACATGAAGCTTGTAATTAACTGGCTTCTGAATTCAGTGTGCTAGAGCTCAACAAATCTCTCTCTAAATTAGTTCGTTCTCCCCCCCCTTGAAGAAAGATTTGTGGAAGTTATTTTGGAAAATTAATTGGATGTGTGTCCTATGCCGGTTGACTTCGAGCTAGTTTCTCCTGGAAGGTGAGCCGTAGAGATGACATGACCTTCCCAGGCCCTGTTGTGTCCTCAATGGCTATATCATCTGTTCTGCTCACCATGAGTCGTGCAGGTGCGGTGACACAAATTGTAGCTGGCACGCTAGATTTAGTCATTTCCAGAGGGTTGCTGCATTCTGTCATCATGCACGTACTGAGAGTACACTTTGGAGAGTCTTACCAAGAAATTCTTAGTACCTGACACCAAAGGTTCTAATCTGTGTGGGGCTGTAACTGACACCTGGTCTCTCTCTCACACACACACACATACACACACACACACACACACACACACACACACACACACACACACACACCTAGTGGCAGGGCTTCTCTTTTTAAAAATATTTATATTAGTTTTAACTGTCATTATTTTCTAAAAAGACTTATTTCTTTCTCTTTTCTGTGTGTGGGTGTTTTGCCTGCATGTGTGTCTGTGCAGCATGTGTGTGCAGTGCCCACAGAGACAGAAAAAGAGTCATACGTGGTCGTGAGCTGTGGTGTGGGTGCTGGAACTCAAACCTGAGTTCTCTGGGAGAGCAGCCAGCGCGCCTAACTGCGGAGCCGTCTCTCCACCCCCTGATTATTATGTTTGAGGATTTCATACAGAAATGTACTAGGCATGCATTCTTTCCACTCCCTTTCCCTGCTTCATCTCCTCCCATGTTCCTCCAAACACCCCATCTCAGACATACACACACACACACGTACACATACATGCACACATACAAACATGCACACACACTCACATAAACATGTATACACATACACACACGTACACATGTGCACACACACAAGCACACACACACGCACATACAAGCATACAGATTTACACACATGCACATTCACACACGCATGCACACACTCCTTACTGAGCCCATCTGGTATTGTCCGTGTTTACACATGTTTAGGTCTGACCCCATACGATTGAGATATCCTGTCTCTAAACCAAAACTGTTTCTCCTCTCTCAGCAGTTACGATGCAACAGTGGGGCTTGTAGGTTGGAGGTGATCAACAACGGTCCAATTGGACCTAAAGGTCATTCAGTAGGAGGGAATAAACTCAACCGACAGCCCATGGCTGGAGAGGCCACAGGCCCTAGAGGGTAATCTCGTACCAGCATCTTACTAAAACCATAAAGATCATCTTTACGGCCATGGATATGCTCAGGCCTCATATCTCATCGAAGAACTTTCTTCAGGGGAAAAAAAAAAATCTCTCTAACCAGCCAAAGTGCAGAGAATCAATGACTATGGGGTGCTCAGTCCAAAATGGGACATCTGTAACACAACCCCTGCATCTAAGGCTCTGGAAACATTGAGGAAGTGGGGGTGGAAAGATGGTCAGAGCTGAGGGTCCAGTGAGAATGTTCCCTGTGAACTCTCCACAATATGGCTGCTTGTTCGAGATGTACACAGACCACACCAGTCAATGGGGAACATGGATGGAAGAAAGCGTCACGAGGCTCTAGCCCTAGATGAAACCCACTTCCAGGCGGAGCTCCTATCAGTCATTCCCTTTGTAAAGCAGAGCCAGGCAGCCCCACGCTGTGTCAATGCTGGAAGCCTTGTGGCTGCTGCTCAGAGCATGGTAGACCTTGGCTCCTCACCCTCTCAGCTGCCTTCAAGCCAAGCACTGCTGATTTTCAAAGCCGAGTGCATGCCAGTGATGAAGCATAGGCTGACGGCTTGATACACACCTGTTGTGTTGTGCTGTGAAGTTCATTTACTCTAAACAATTCATAGATGTGTTGGAAGTACTCAGACCCTCATAATTACTGTTTAGCAGATTTAATTTCTCTGTGTATATGTTCAACATGTGTGTGGAGTCAAGGAATGGATGAATGGGGGGTAGGTGGGTGGCTGTTTGTTTGCTTTGTGTGGTACTGAGTATTGAACCTAGGGCTTCGTGAATGCTAGGCAAGGCGTCTACCCCAGTGCCCCCTTTCCTTTTTATTGAGAAATGGGGTTGTGCTCAGTTGCCCAGGCAGGCCTTGAACTTAAGATTCTCTCAAGTAGTTGAGTTACAGGCTTGCACCAGCAGGACCGGTTGAACTGACATTTTAAAAGTATTGGTATTTGCAGCGGATGTTATATTTATTAAGCATGTCTGGCTTCTCAGACCGGAGAGATTATCTATCATAGTTATCTTATAGTAGGATGGCAAATTTTGAGAATACAGAGAGACTTGAATGAATGTGGACTAGCGACTGCACAAGGCGAGGCATGGTCATTGCCATGTCTAGAGCAAGTAGGCCTGAGATTCTCTTTCCTATCTCTTGTATCCTGTTGGGAATGCTTGTGTCTGTAATTCCTCTTCAATTCCCCAGGTTTTCCATCTCCAGGATTCCCTCAGTTTGTGTTTTCTTTATTGCTTCTATTCTTGAACAGTGTTATTCATTTCCTTCACCTGTCTGATTGTATTTTCCTGTATTTCTTTAAGGGATTTATTTGTTTCTTCTTTAAAGACCCCTTTCATAAGATTGGACTTAAGGTCATTTTCTATTGCTTCAGCTGTGTTAGGCTATCTAGAGCTTTCTGTAGTAGGAGAGCTGGGCTCTGGTGGTGCCACATTGCCTTGGCTCTAGTTGATTGCGTTCTTACAATGGCCTTTAGCCATCTGGTTGCAACTGGTACCTACAGGCCTTCGGGAATGCAGGCAGAGTTGTGGGCCAGGAAATGGGATGAACAGTGGACAGGACACAGCTCATTGTTTCTGGGCATGCATGGTGTGGGGTCAGGGTTCCTCTTTTACTTCTTACTCTCCCAGGAGGCATCAGGAAAATGGTGAGATCTGGGCTGTACACTTGGATGAGGTTTGACCTCTCAATCAACTTTCTAAATGAGAGAAGTTCCTGGATGATTCTTAGACTGTGGCCTGTAACGGGATGTAGTGTAGGTTTGTAGACCAGTATGTAAATATCCACTCTACCTCTCACCTGCTGTTTGTCTTCAAGGCCAATTTAATGTGCTGTGCATTTTGGCCAAGGCCCCATCTTTGGATGCCGTGAGGGCTAAATGAGTGAGCTGGGAAGAGGGACCCTCAGTTGAGAGATCACCTCCATCAGGCTGACTGTGGGTCTGTCTGTGCAGCATTTTCTTGGTCTCTAACCCATGAAGAATGGAAAGATGGACTGTCTTGCTGTGGGCGTGCCTCCCCAGACAGGCGGTCCTAACTTGTATAAGAATGGTAGTTGAATAGGAGCTGGCTGGAAGCAAGCGCTTCTCCTTGATTCTTGTCTCTGCTCCAGCTTGAGTTCCTGCCTCAACTTCCCTCAGTGGTAGACTGCGATTGGGGAAATTTAAGCCAAAACGAACCCTTTCCTCCCGAAGTTGTTTTTGATCATATTTATTACAGCAACAGAACGCAAACTAGGATAATAAGCTAATCCAATTTGAGGGCTTAGTTCATTGTCTGGATGTCAGACACACTCGACTGAGTGCCAGCCATCGTTCTTGTAATTATGAAGCCTTGTTACCCACTTTGAGGACAAAATATAAACCTTCAAACCTAACAAGTATAATGCATGTGCTTACCATCCTAGACCTGTTGTAAGCGTGCCTATGTGCCTTATTAACCAATGGCAGCCAACAAGCCTTAGAGGAGGTGGAAGTATATTCAGGTTAGAAAGCAGCCGAACAGAACTCAGTCCCAGAATTCCTAGGGCTGAGATCTGTGCCCTTTTCTGCCTTGCAGAGATGATTTGCTCTCCTTGTGACAGTGGTATTATTCAGTCCACCTGGGCAGTGTAGACATTAAGTGTTCATGAGAAGTCACCCACAGAAGCAAAACGAGTTCAAATTCTACCCTAAGGCCTGTCGCCTACATCACACATTGTTGTGAGTTTCAATCCAGATTCAACCCACCAAGGAGGCCAGCCTGAGGTTCTCCATCTCTGAAAGCCACTGAAGCAGGAATTCTCAGTCTCAGCAGCACTGGCATCTACTGGTAGAAATGCCTTAACTGGTCACTGTGGTGGGGTTGCTGGTGGTCTAGTTGTCTTAGTTAGGGTTTTACTGCTGTGAACAGACACCATGGCCAAGGCAACTCTTATAAAGACAACATTTAATTGGGGCTGGCTTACAGGGTCAGAGGTTCAGTCCACTATCAGGCAGGAACATGGCAGCATCCAGGCAGGCATGATACAGGAGGAGCTGAGAGTTCTACATCTTTATCTGAAGGCTGATTGCAGAAGACTGGCTTCCAGGCAGCTGGGAGGAGGGTCTTAGAGGCCACACCCACAGTGACACATCTACTCCAACAAGGCCACACCATCTAATAGTGCCATGCCTGGGAGGAGCATACACAAACCTTCACACTAGTCTCTGGGTTTCCTGAGATCACAAGTGGTGAGTGGAAGTGAGAGAGGAGACAAGGACCCACATGGTCCTCATGAATGACCAGTGCTAGTGCTACATGGATGCCTCAGTTTTGAAGGCACTGAGAGCTTTCTCTGCTACTTGCCTCCCAGAGGCCCTTCTCGGCTTAAGAGCTAGGAGCAAGCCTTGTCCCCTAGGCTCAGACCAGCCTCTCTCTTATAGGAGCCTTTTTCTCTCTTGAGCTCCAGGCACCAGAGAGTATCCCATGGGAAGTAGACTCTACCAGGGTTTCCAGTGGGATGGGAATCAGGGCCTTGCTGCTGCCAAGACTGACTGGTTGTTCACAGCTGCTACCCCTGCCACAGGGCAGAGCCGCCCCGAGGAATTCAGCAGTAATGTATTGCAATGTTGTGCATTCAAGACCCTTGAGAAATTAGCAACAACCTAAAGAAAGTGGTGTGTGGTTTCCAAGGCCTGGAGTGGAATGGGTGGTGGGTGCTGGTGGGGATTAAGACTGCCTTATATGATCGCTGGAACCTCACTGGTGGGGTAAACAGTTCTGCAGTTCCTTCTTGGAATGTCAACCTGTTTAACCAAATGTTTGTGTGGGGATGGTGCGGGGGTCATGCCTCCTCCCCTGTGTGGGTGAGCAGTTATGAAAGATTTACTGCCTAATAGGCTTTCAGCCTGGAAGCTGGGAGATGGCACAGTCGCTTTTGTTTTGCAGAGAATTCCCTGGGGCCTCCTCTGTGCCCGTGATGAGCACACATACAGCAGCATGCAGAGTGCTGATTAGCCTGGGGCCTGCTGCTCAGCTTATTCTAGAAAACGCTGCTGGATGTGACCCTGTGCCTTTGGGACTCCTCTCTGGCATGATGTGTTCGAACCAACTTTCCCCCTCTCTCGTTATTCAGACCCACAAACCCAGTGAACCGACTGACTTTCTCCTGGTTGCCCAAACACATCGCCCCACGATTGCTCCTGCTGCTCTTCTGGCCCGTCTCGTCTTTTCCATCTTTGCTTTGCAAAATCCTGCCCATCCTGCGAGATCCAATTCAAATATTAATGCTTCACTAATCCTTGCCCTAGAAATTGATCTCTACTTTTTCTCTCAAGCTCCGTTATCATTTTCTGTGCCCATCACGGACCTTATCTAATGCTGCCTTGCACAATAAATATTTATGTGCAGGCTTTTCCCTCTCCCACTTACATCATAACTTTGTGTTGTACAAATTTCTCGCCCATGCTGAAGTTTAAAAACAAAACAAAACAAAACAAAACAAAACAACAAACCAAACCTTAAACTATTCATGCGCAAGGTCCATTTTTATTGAACAGGAGCAAACAGTGTTTTCAGCGAGGATGTTGGGTGTATGTAATAGAAAATAATTAAGATTAAGGGTGGAAGAACTCACGCAAACCGACACCAGACCAAAGAACTCTTGATCCTCAGATGATGTACAACTCTGAAGGGTTTTTTTTTTTTTTTTTTTAAAAAAAAGAGTAACTCCTGCTTGAAATCATGGCACTGAAATGCCCAGTACACAGGGGAATTGCTATCCTGATGCTTCAGAGGCCTGGGTGACAGATGCAAAGCTCTGCCTGGCTTGGATGTCCCCTCTGTCTTCACCAGCCTCAGGAAACTGCACAAACACACGCAGCTGGAGATTCCCCCACTTGTTTATCTGAGTGGTGATGGAGAGTACAGTTCCCTGGCGGTGCTAACCTCGCTCTCCTTGTTATTTTTGTCTCAGCCCTGGACCCATCCAAGGACCCTTGCCTGAAGGTGAAATGCAGCCCACACAAAGTATGTGTGACCCAGGACTACCAGACAGCCCTGTGTGTCAGTCGCAAGCACCTGTTGCCCAGGTAAGGCGGGGAAGGGGGTGGCTAGAAGTTAGGGGTGTTCTGCGGCTGGTGGAACTGAAGCATCTGCACTCTGACTGGGCTTGCATTGGACGAGAAAGAGAGCAGTGTGTTTGCCACCATTTTAAATGGCATTCAGGTGATAGCATGGATCTCAGATCGCAAGCTCAGGTTTACAAAAGACAGCAATCTTGGAAGAATTATTATTATTATATATGTTGGGGTGTTTTGCCTGCATACGTCTGTGTATCACGGATGTGCCTGGTATCCACAAAGGTCAGAAGAGGGCACTGTATCCCGTCGTTGGGAATTGAACCCAGGACCTTTGGAAGAGTGCTCCTAACTGATGAGCCACCTACCCAGCTCTTACAATAGCAACCTTTAGTTTTCAAAGACCTTCATTTTGACTCTTGAGTCCTCATCTTAGCAGAAAAGCTCCTTTCTGTTTCTTTCTCATCACTTCCTGTTCCCAAAGTGACCCTGGTGTCCAGGAAGCTTACACCCAAGAAAGCAGGAGGAGTCCCTTCCCTATTCCAACTGCGGGGGACAGTCTGAGCATGAGGGGGCAGCCTTTCAGAAACTGGAGCCTCCTTCAGCAATGTTGACTTTATCAGCTCTAGCCTGATAGCCTAGGACCATGCCACATGGGGCTTCCCCTTGAGAATTCTTGATGGCAGCCTTTGGGGTTGGTCCCTTTGGTTCTTCCTCCTGGGGTGTGTCGTAATTGTCTTTTACCCCTCAGTGGCTTCCTCTGAATAGCGTCCTGTACCTCCCCGGAAATCAGTGCTGGCATCAAAACAGAGCTGCTCATATCGAGTGACCCTCTGCCTCTGTCTTCCCTAAGTCTGGTGCTTGTGAGCACAGACTCGGCCACTAGGATCCTGTGTTGTGCATCGCTTTCAATGCTGTTTTATGTGCACTCAGCATTTGTGTCTATAGGACCCAGATAAGAAGTGCTGAGATATGCGGGGCTGTTTCCTAGACCAGCGCTTCTTCTTGGGAGTCAGATGGGTCCTGCCCTTAGGTGTGGCTGATATATCTACTCCATTGAAGAAAACTGGTTTTCCCTCTCCCAGCAGCGAACAATGGCAAATAGCTTCTTGGCTAAGGGTGTGATTTGTGCCTATTTTCTCTTCTCTGTGCTGGGATTTTATCATAACCATGTGCAGGTCATTACTGAGTGGGATGTAAAAATAATTTGGTTGGTATCAGTTGAAGTACCTTTTTTAGATACCTGCACTCCAAGAAAACCATTCCAGTCCTCCTACCCGCTGTGATTTCTGTGCTTTAGGATGGAGGAACCCCATTAGCAGCAATCAACAGAATGTCCTTGAGGAAATAAATGTTCCAGGTTGTTCAGCCATTCGATCTCCTGTATAGGTGTGTGCACATATGTGTATGTATGTACCTGTGGATATATATGTTGGAGAATCCCTCACATGCTCTTCCCTGGAATTTGCAGAAATACCAAATGAGAGACTTTTGGTCTTAAATTCAAATGTGTTTGAGACAAGGCAGCCGGGTTAGCTATGATGGCCGAGTGGTTAAGGCATTGGACTCGAAATCCAATGGGTTCTTCCCGAGCAGGTTCAAATCCTGCTCATCACACATGAAAGCTTCAGACACAGCTTTTCAACACACCTGTTTGTGGAAGTCTGGTCACTTTGTCAATTCACAAACTCAAGCAAAGAGACAAGGCAGCCACGTCGGTAGTCAGACATGTCCAGGTGTACATGGTGGTTCCCGAGGCATACCACACTCTGAGCATCACTCTGAGCTTATGTAGAAAGCTGTCTCCACCTCCTGTATCCATGAAATTATAATAGCTTTGCGCACGGATTTAGGGGTGAGACAAATGTGGGTTCAATCCCTTGTTAAATCCCCCATGCCTGTGTAAACTTGAAAAGCAAACGTGTGAGACTTAAATTTGTATTTCTTCATCTGTTAAATGGATTTACTATGAAGACACAGCACATTTTGTGTGAAAATTCAATAAAGGTAATGGTGTATCATGGTGGTTTAATGTCAATGCCAGCCATTCTAGCAATTAGTAAAACAATTATCATAATAGTTATCATTGTCTGGACACGTCCAGAAGCTCAGCCAGAACCCTTCCTCCTGACCGCACGTGCTCCTGAGAAAGAAGCAACTTCTCCTTGGCCTTCTATCCCTTCCCCAGTCTGTGTATGCTGCCTTCAAGCCCTTGAGCAGGGTCTCAAGGACCATGGTGACATTTCTGCTGCCACGTTGTGATTTGCAACAGGGAAGTCAGAGAAAATGACTGCGTCTCTGATAATAGAGCCTGTTCATTTCTAGAAAACAACTCCAGAATGTGCTTTGGCTAAGATGGTGCACCCTCTTCCTTAGCAGGATTGGGGAGGTAGTCTGGCCCTAGGAGGCCTGTGTGTGGTCCCTGTGGTTGTTTTTTTTACCAAATATCTCTCTCAGAAGTGGGGTTTCACAGCCCTCCCTCAATAGTAGCCAATTGTGTAACTCCTCAGAGAGCCTTGGATGCCTTCCCAGATGAAACATCTGTCCTTCCGCATTAAACTTCAGGGGTCCCCCAGAGTCGGGACAGATTATTGACAACTCTATTTATTCCCCAATCAGGGAAGTGCATTTTTATTCTGCAAAACATCTGTAGACAAGGCTGCTAGCCAAGCCGGCCTCTTGCAGCTCAAGGGGAAAATCTTATCTCTAGACATGGAGAAGCTGCTGACAGACCAGGAGGCAGCTTGGAGACCCCAGTTGATGAGGAGGCCCCAGATGTAGGCTGACTTGCAAGGTCAGGGAGATGCCTTGGGCCTGGTTGGCCCATGGAGCTCAAGTGGATAGAGAATCTCCTGGGAGCACAGGTCTGTGGCCACAGTGTGTCAGGGTGGACCAAACAGTTTTGAAGGTGGTAGAAAGGGGAGTGGCCAATCAGGCCTCTGCGCTGGAGTCTCCCCCAACCTGGTGATGTGATCTCTAGGGGGCCCTTCTGCTCTATTCATGACCTTCTCTCTGAGAATTCTCCTGTAAATTCTTTCACGGCTTGCTGATGTAAAGCAGCGCAATGGGTGTGGGAAGAGGTCGGTTCTCGGCCATATGCTCCTGCTTCAGTCTCCATGGGATCACTCGGGCACCACCAAGTTCTGCATGTGCTTAGGATGGTTTCTCTTTGATGACTTAAATTCTCATTCTGCTTTTGGTGTGATCATTGATGCTTATTCTAGAAAGTATTAAAAATAAATAGGAAGTAGGTAATGGCCACATTGTTGAAATACTACTAAAATAATTTCAATATGTTCTGTCTAGTCTTCTAATTTTTCTTTTCTTGCTTTTTTGTTAAAATTTGTTTATTTTATGCATATTAGCATTTTGCCTATATGTAAATGTTTGCACCACATGTGTGCCTAACGTCCTCAGAAGTCAGAAGAGAGCATTGGATTTATTGGAACAGCCACCATGTGGGTGCTGGGAACCAAACGGGTCCTGTGGAAGAGCAGCCAATGCTAGTGACTGCTGAGCCACCTCTTCAGCCCCTGACTTGGCTTATTGACTTGCTTTTGTCAAGACTTTTTAACCAAAAGTCCATATACTATATACATTTTGTGTTGATATTTACACATGAATACTTTATGGTTTTGTAAGCCACGCTTAGAATTTTTAATTACATAAGATGCTGTGTTAACATTTAACTTGAGAGGTGAGAGGTGGGTCATATTTGTAAGCACGCACACACTTAAGTCTATAAAACTTTTAAAAGAAAATATGAGATTTCTCCTTGGCTTTCTAAGTGTGACCTAGCAAATGAGATTGTACCCAAATTGAAGATGTCTGATGTTCTGTACCTCTCTCTCTCTCTCTCTCTCTCTCTCTCTCTCTCTCTCTCTCTCTCTCTCTCTCTGTATGCTAAAGTCCAGACATGCTGGGAGAAAATATTTCAGAGGGTTTTCTTTATATATATATACATGTAAAATTACTCTTATGTATGTTTGTATCAGCCTCATTTAGAATCACAAAAAGTTAAGAACTCAAGGTGAAGTTAAAACCAGTTGTGGCATTTCCATTATAATCAATACTATTCAGCAATAAGCACACATAAGCTACTAATATATCAAATGATCACATGATAATCAACTAGCGAAAAGAATCACACTCAAGTAGGTGGTGTGGCTTCTCCATTTCTACCTTCCAGGGCCAAGCCAGGTATAAGGTAAGGGACGCAGACTACCTGTCTGGGGTGACAGAAAGCACACTAGTTGCCTGGGATGAGGACAGTCTGAGAATGTAGGTGAATGGCTACACATTTTATAGCTCCTGGCCCTAAGGCAGATAGATCCCTTGGGAAACAGAGAAGTCAGACTCCATCCTGGGATGCCAGAGACTGCATTTGTAACTGAGTTTCCTAGCAATGGGAAGGGGGTGTGTGTTAGAACAGCATCTCATTATTAATTCTTGTCATTTTAAAAAAAAATCCTCTTGGGTATTTTTAAGTAGAATATGTCAAGGGGACAGAGCCAGCAGAGGGCTCTGGCAGCAGGGTATCTCTGTTGGTGGGGATCATTGTGTCAAATCTGCTGCTCTGTGGAAGTAGAAGGAGGGGAGGGAAGGAGGAGGTGGGGGAGGGGAGGAGGTGGGGGCTCCCTGCAGAGGGCTGAACATTGATTTTTACCTCTCTCTTACCATTGATTTTCATTTGGAGAATGGAAAATTGAAAGCATTTGTTTGGGGCTTTCCAGACAAAACACATTCTCTAATCTGCAGGAGTGCAGCGAATGGGGGAGCAGCCGTCGGAATGGGACTTGCGATATCTAAGTGGACCCTTCAAAGCCTTGGGGAGCTGTGGGAACTCATCTATTTTTAAGTAAGGAGCGAGTCGGCCCAACTTCCCAGAGAGCTGGGCCCCTCTAATAGAACGGCCCTTCATCTCTGCTTCCTTACTATGTGGAATAACAACTAATTCTCTGAGCTGGCAAAAGAATTTAGATGCCATCGAGGCTTTGGGTACAGTAGACCAATCTCAGAGTTTTCTCTCTTTTATGTGAACTTGAATAAAAAGAATCAAAGTGTTTGAGGTCAGAGAGAAACACATCACAGGATGTGCCTCAAATACCAAACTCTCAGAGGATATTTGAAAGGATGAGGTTATTTCATCTCAGTTTTGTTTTACAACAAAGCACTGCCTCCTGCTACAGGGGCTTTGAACCGGTTGATTATACAGACACATAGGTGTGGAGGCTCTGAAGGCGCATGGCCACGTGGAAGGTGCCAGGCTCCCGGGTGCCCGTCTGGCTCGCTGATGCTTCCCGCATCAAGGCATATTGCCGTGTCTTGGAGACCACCTTCATTACTAGGAAACTGCGCTGATGTGGCTTGGGTCCCTTCTGTGAGGGACCGCATGCTGCCTTGCGTTCTGTTTTAAGCTCAGAGGATCTTCGTTGGCAGGGTTCGGGTCCAGGAAGAACTTGGTATTACTCCTCGACTGGTTACGAAACCATCACGGCTAAGTTTGGGTTCACCCTCTTGGGAGTCCATCACTTTGGTAAACAGAAGGCTCCACTGTGGTCTGTCACCTGGCAAAGGCATGTGATTTGTATATTCAGACCTCATGCCAAGTACACACCATGAAGAGAAGGAGAGGGAATCGATGTTTCAACCCAGGACTGGCTGACTGCTTACTGTGTTTCAAAGCACTTTGCATGGATAGACCTCACAGCTGTCTATCAGGACTGTTTTATGTCCCCCAGGTGACTGCTCAGGTTCCATAAATAATTGTCCCAATTGCACATGGCCACTAAGGGGCAGATTTTCATCTGTGTGCAAGCCTTCACCCTCTGCCTGTGTCACACAGCAGCCACTGGGGATGCAGTTGGGAGCGGGTACCCAAAGATGATCTTCAAGGGGACAGCCATTGTTCTCCTGGTCCCTGAGGTCCCCCCACGCAGATCCTCAACCCCTTTCTCCTCGTACCTGCCCTTATCAAGCAGTTGGTCTGGGCACTGGTATTAAACGCATTTCCTCCCTTCTCTGCCCACACCCGTTGTTCCAGTCTCTTCTCCTTAGCGAGTTTTCCAAATGTATTCATTTAAAGCACGTGTCACTTAGGTGTAGAGATGCTGAGTTAATTTAAACCCATGAGATCCTACAACAGAAACACTGTCCATCCGTGCCCGGGACGCAGCCGTGCCTGCTCCTGGCGTCCTCCCTAGGCACGATTTTGTAGCTCAAGCCCACTGCTTTCCTTCCTCTGTCTTCCTCTATGAAACGGGAGGCCCTGATTGGCTGATCTTGTTGACAGGGGCAGCAGAGAGTAGAAAGCAATTTATGTCAGTAATGTGAATAATTGCATGGAATTTTCCGTCCCTAGGAGCAAGGGACAGCACGTAAGGCAGACACTGCACTGTGAGCCACGTGAACC
This sequence comes from Uromys caudimaculatus, assembly GCA_028551405.1. NCBI lineage: Eukaryota > Metazoa > Chordata > Mammalia > Rodentia > Muridae > Uromys > Uromys caudimaculatus. Next base: position 5,546,681 of record CM052714.1, read on the forward strand.
AGCAAGGCAGAGTCACCAAGATATAATGGTTTTATTTAAATCTTTGTTTGTTGAGAATTTCATACAGGAGTAATATATTCTTTCTCCCCCACTCTCCTCCCTTCTACTCCTGTCATATGTCTCTCTTAAATTCAAGATTTCTTCAGTTATTATCATTTCACACACACACACACACACACACACACACACACACACACACACACACACACCTTCCTGAGTTTATTTAATGTCCTGTGCATGTATTTGTCTTGAGGGCGACCACTTTGGATTGGGTAACCTTTCAGGAATTCATTTCTAGAGAAGAAGGATTCGCCCCTTCTCAGCAGCTGAGGGGTTGTCCCTGCACAGGTCTTGCTAAGGTCACCACAGTACTGAGGTTTCATGGGTTCAGTTTCCCTGCCATATATGGAACATTCTGTCTCCCAGTAGGCACCCTGGCCCTGGGATTCTGGGAAATTTTCCTCCCCTTCTTCCTTGATTTCCCGAGCCTGGTTAGGAGTTGCATTATCACCTGGGGTTGGGCACCCTACGTTCACTTGACCAGTTGGGTAACTTTGTAACGGTCACCATCTGCTGAAGAAAGATATATCCAGATCTTCAAAGATGCTCTTCATTAACAAAAACACGTTTTCTAGTACAGTGTGGCACGCTTGTATTATCTTTCTTGTCCCTCTTCTCTTGAAAGCCATACTCTCAATGCCACCCAAAACTGGCTGGGTAGGACAGGCTTAGCTGTCACAGGCTCCTTGTCAGTCTTATAGCTTGGTGAGGCAGCTCTGGGGCATGGCCCTCATGGGCAAGAGCTCTGCCTCATTGTTAGCCCCTTTCTAGGTTCCCAGGCATCACTGCCTGCAAAAGTGGCTTCATGTCTCTTGTTGACTCTAAAGCACTGGCTCCTTGTCATTCTTTCTTCCAGCCATTTCCTGTCTGCAGGAGATGAAGAATGGTTTGCTTTCTAGGATATGCAGATGTTAATAAGCCCAGCATCTGTGATGCTGAGATGACTGGTTTCTTTGTGGGGCACAGGGTTGTTTAAGGACACTCCCATTTCCTGACTCCATGTCTGATGGCGGCTCTGATGATGAGCTCCGGCTCTGAATGCTGCCTCAGACATTGGGAGTATAGATGGTGTTTCTGTGTCTGCTTATTAAGCAATGTACCCAGTGGCAAATCTCGAGCTTCAGAATTCAGTGTGTGAGAAAAAAGGGGGCTGAGGTGGGTGTGCCATTTTGAATAGATAATCACTGGGTATGGGTTCCTTGTGGGATCATGTCGTTGCTGAGGGCACGCAGGTGTGGATCACATGATCACACTTGCACATCTGTCCCTGGTCATTGTGAAATAAACAAGTTTGAGCACCCTGTGGCAAGCTGAAGTTTAATGCTCATCACCATCCTGAGGACACGGGTTATGGGGGCAGGTTAGCAGTCAGGTGGGCCTGATACATGTAGTCACCCAGAAGGCATGAGTGAAAGTTACAAGATTGGATTTCCCATTTTCCCTCCTTTCTATTTTGGTTTCCTTAAATGTGCTCTTTTCCCTGTGTTATCATAAATCTACTTTCATCCGCTGCTCCTCATCAGGGTCCCCACTCCTCTGCTTTCCGTTCTGACATTTCATACCAGCTTAATCCAACCAGTGAACCATGAAAGACATTCTCTATGGGCATCAGACACTGTTGTCGAACCCATTCTGGGCACTGACCTTACAGATCCTTGGGCCAGAAAATGAGTTCAGGATGTGTGAGATGGACTTGCAAGACTGTCTTTAGAAGGACTTCGCGTTTTAAACAGAATGTTCCCAAGCTAATGTTCTGTCTTTAATGTTCTTTGTGGAGAGGGCGGGCAGAGGGAAGGCCCTCATGCACAGAGGGACCAGAGAGATGATGTTAATTAGTTTGAGGACCTTGGTTCTCTTCCAGTGCTTACTCCTGAGTGATGCTCTTCACGGGTCCACATTGAACCTGTATGCCTCCATTATCAGGTGAGAAAAGGACTTCTGGCAGCCTGCCTCGCCCCTCATGCTTTCACTGCTATGCTGCTTTCTAGTGGGTGATGCTGGTCTGATGGGAGAGGAGGCTATGGCTTAGCCTCCACATGCACAGTCACACACAACTGTGTGCATGTACACACACACACACACACACACACACACACACACACACACACACAAAATAATATTTTTTAAAAAAACAACATCATTTGAACTTGTTGCCCTGACTTTAAGGCCTACTTGGACAGAGCTCCCCGAGGCAGATACCTCACCACCTGGTCTCACATGGCTGTAGTATTGCCCTCTCTAAGCTTTGCTAGGAAAGGGTTGGGCCCTGAGGAGCCAGGTGTCACCCCTTTCCCAGAAGGACTCTGTCTGTAGGGTTCTTGCCTTTGGCTCTCTGGTCTGGCAGTTCACACCTCTGGACCTGCTGTATAGGTTTGTGGGATATGTGTTAACGAACACTGATCTAATGAAGGTTCTTTGCGATGGTCCCATAAGGCCCACAGGGGCGCCTGTACCTTGAGCTGGGGTGGGAAGGTAGCGCTAATGCTTTCTTAGAGGACATTTCCCCCTTGTTTTGGATAATAACTCTTGACTTCTGTTTTCATAGCTAGTTAATCTCCCCATTTCCTTCACAGTGCTTGGTTTCTGTTAGGATGCTAACTCATGCTCTCTCCTTAGCCAGGAGTTGCTTGGCCAGACCTTTAGCTTTTTCTCTTTACATGAGCCAAGAATGATGCAGATCTTCAAGTTCAGATGCCTTTCAATGAACATTTCAGACTTTTTTTTTTTTTTTTTTTTCTGCAATCACACAAGGTTTATTCGGGGGCGGTGAGAAGACCAGTGCACTGGGGTCGAACCCGTAACCTACACAGAGGCAGAGGGGTTCGGCCCCGAGCAGCTGAAGTCAGGGGTATTTAAAGGAAAAAACCACAAGGGGGTGGGGAACGGAAGGAATTTGCATTATGGGGAAGTTCTAAGCTATTCACAAGTCAGTTGCACAAACATTTCTAGTTCCTGAAACATTGTGCCTCTGGCCCTGAGGTCAGGTCAAAGTCACCCATTTCTTAGGGAAGAGAATGTAGTTGGGTGGGGTTTTTTCTTTTACTTGCCCGGGCATGTAGTTTCTAGTCTCGGCTCTAAGTTTGCTAGGGGTTTAACCTTCTTCATAAGGGGGTCAGGTCTTTCATTCCCCACTTCTTCTAGTGTTTAGTTCTAATCTTAGAACTATATTTCATAGACTTGATCGTCTTTGTCCCCCAGCGCTTGGTACTGTTGTCTTAACATAAGAACCTGGACAGCGCTTATTCGTTCCCTGACAAAGGTTCCACCATTTGTGATATCCTGGCAAGCGGTTCAAATTATAGGGGCCAAAAGTCAACATACAAACAGTCATGATATAGGTCAAGGGATCCTGAGCATGAGCCGATTGTCCATCTTCTGTACCGTCTAGCAGGGGTCTCTGGGGAGCAGGGTATCTGCAGATTTCACAGGAGAAGCGTACACCCAGGTTTCAATACCATCTACCTTGAGGGTTGTGGGAGCAACCAGCAGCGCCAGGAAGGGTCTCCTTTATCTGGGTTCCAGCGACTGTGTCCGATGTCTCTTTACATAGATCCTGTCACCAGTCTGGAAGCGGTGAGGAGTCCCTGGCACTCCTGGAGCATTCAAGGCAGACAGTTTGGGTCAGATCTCACGCTGTGGGATACCTCCTGGGAGAGCTCAGTGTACACCAAGGGAGTTGGGGTACCACACAGGATCTCAAAAAAAGGGTCCGGTTAAAATGTTAGGGGATGTTCCGAACTCGGAACAGGGCCAAGGGGAGGGACACCACCCAGTCCGAGCCAGCCTCCAAGGTCAATTCAGTCAAGGTCTCTCCACCTGCCCTAAGCCCCGGGGTCGGCACTCACAATGAAGCTTTCAATCTGTCCCCAGTACTCTCGACACACCCTGGCTCACCTGACAAAAGCAGAACCATTATCTTATCCACTTGCCTTGGGCACTCTAAACCTTCTTCTTGGAAACCATGGCAGCTGCTTCCCACTTGGTGGGGAATGCCCCAGCCCATCCAGAGAAAGCAGCCATGAACACCCGAAGGTATCTGCAACCACACTTTCCTGGCTTAACCTCTGCAAAATCGACCTCTCAATATACTCTAGGCTGTTCCCCCTAGGTCTTTTGTCCTGTTTATTCTTGGCTGCATAAGCACTCACTTGCCAGCATATTTTACATTGTTCTACTATCTTTCTGACCCAGAACCTGAGTCCTATATACTCTAGGTCCCTTAACTGTTTG
>CM052714.1:5551470-5563970 GCA_028551405.1 Uromys caudimaculatus
CATGTCAATGTTTGCACATGTAGGTGGGAGCTCTAGTCAGTGTGTGTGTGTGTGTGTGTGTGTGTGTACACATGTAGATGTATGATGCACATGCAGGTGAGAGTCCTAGACAATGTGTATGTGTGTGTGTGTATGCACACATGTAGATGTGCACACACAGATGGGAGTCCTAGTCAGTGTGTGCATGTGTGTGTGCACATGTGGATGTGTGCATACTCAGGTGGGAGCCCGAGTCAATGTGTGCATGTGTGTGTGTGTGTGTGTGTGTGTGTGTGCGTGTGTGCGTACATGTAGATGTGTGGACATACAGGTGGGAGCCCTAGTCAGTGTGTATGTGTGTGTGCGTGTGTGTGTGTGTGTGTGTCTGTGTGTGCACATGTCAGTGTGTGTACATGCAAGTGGAGTCCTAGTCAGTGTGTGTGCATGTGTGTGTGTGTGTGTGTGTGTGTGTGTGTGTGCACATATAGATGTGTAGACATACAGGTAGGAGCCCTAGTCAATGTGTGTGTGTGTGTGTGTGTGTGTGTGTGTGTGTGTGTACATGTAGATGTGTGCATATCCAGGTTGGTAGTGACTGGGTCTAAGCAAATAGTAAGACTATTAAGACAGGTTGTGGCAATTTACCACCAAATTCAGAGTCTGCAGTGCAACCAAGGATACAGGAAAGGGAGGGATTCATGCATGAGAATCCCATGATCACGTATGTAGTTAGGGACCATTCTTATCTTTCAGAAACATAAATGCTGGGAAATTTGGTAGACTTATAGCAGAAAAACTGACAGAAAGCAGATCAGTAAACAGCAGGAGCGCTGGTGGTGGATTCCTGCTTGTCCATCTATAGGGGCTCATAGGCCATGCTGATGGATGCTGTGGTTGTCTGTCTATAGAGGGCTCATAGGCTGTGGTAGCAGATGCTGTGGTTGTCTACCTATAGGGGGTTTATAGGCTATAGTGGTGGATGCTCAGGTTATCTTTTTATACGGGCTGGGATTTTCTTTGCAGTGTCATCAAGTTACAGGAGGTGAGGCTACCTCAGTCTTCCCAGGCAGAGATGAGTCAGCCCAGTGGCCAAGGAGAGGCTGACACAACCTCCCTCCAGATCAAAGGCTGTGTCACCAGTGCTGATGACTGTCTGTGACATGGGGCATAGTGTTTCTCTCAAGACTGCTTTACCGGATCTTATTCTTTATTGACTCAGAAATTGAAATATTTGAGTCAGAATTCCAAGTCACCTACCTTTACTGAGTTGGTCATTTATTTTATGATTTGCACTAGATTGGAGTAATCAGAATGCACAGACATTAGGGAAGCTAAACCCCCTTGGCTTACATCAGTGGCACATAGCTTTCCATTCCTGGCTTCTGGGGAGATACTACCATTGAGTGCCATTTCCATCACTGGGTTAAAATAAGGAACACCCAGGACTGACCCCATCTGACAGGGGTGCCAGAGTCTCTGGAACCTGCAGAAATTGGAACAGTATAGGCTTTGTATTAAAAGTCTCCCTGCCATCTGAGGCAAGGTCTAAAGTGGCTCTACCTAGATTGATGTATGACCACCCGGTGAGTGCTCTCTTCTGCGGGTAGAGAGCTAGTGTGCTGTGTTTCCAAAAATGGTGTTTATAGAACTGAGTGCTTGCAATGAGAGCTCAGATCCCCAGGAGGAGACTCAAGTCATTCTGGATCATTGCCAAGGCTTCCTGGGACAATTAATACGATGCCCTCCTTGATCTCTTTCAAGTTAATGACCTCTTTTTATTAACTGTTGTTAATACATACACATACATATATGCCTATACACACACACACACACACACACACACACACGCACACTCACACACACACAGCCCTAAATATAATCTGCTCAGTCTGTATAACAGAAAACTGCAACCAATCAAAATGTAGAGTCCACTGCCAACGAATACAAGCACAAAACACTCCCACATCTAAGGCTCAGGGAACATTACAGAACAGGGGTGGAAAGACTATTAAGAGCCAAAGGATCAGGGAGATTTCTGTGAGTCCCTGTCTCCCACTAATATAAAAACTAAACCCATAAAGCCTCACCAAGGTGGCTGCCTAAACCAAACTGAACAAGGGCAACAATCAAAACATGCTCGAGTGGGCATGGGCCACAAGCATCAGCCCTACACAAAGAACTATGGGTAACTAAGGAATGCTGAGAGTGGGAGAAATCAACTTCCCCGGGGAAGCGGACACCAGTCGGCTATTCATTACCAAGCAGTCAGCCCTGGACACATATATGCAAGTAGCATTATCAATATTAGTTTTAAGGTCCTTGATCTATCATTCAGTGAGCCTACGGTTAACTGCATAGGGACAGCTACACAGCAAGCACGTGCAAAACCTCCACCCAGTAGTGATACCTTGAACATCGTAAGGTGCCATAACTCCAGTAGCTACCAGCCACCCTCACCTCCTTGCCTCCCTTCAAGACTTTAATTTAATAGTGTAGTTCAGGTTCAGAGACAGAGAACACTTGTCATTAGCTGGTGATTGATTGCCGGCTCCATCTTTGCAATGGTCACTCTTCCTCCCCTGCCTTTGGCTAAACTCCCTGAGGCTTCTTTCTACTGAAGGATCGCATACCATGCACGCTCACTCCAGGGAAACCCTGAGGACTTCATAGCTCCTTCTGGAAGCTCAGAGCAGGAATGATTTCAGCCTTGTGGGGCCTAAACCCAGGAGAAGGGCTAACAACTATCAGCATGCATCCTTGCTTTTGCTGACTTTGGTCAGCGACAGTCAATGTGCTATGTGAATGATGATAAATGTGAGACGCTCTGTTGAAGAAAGTGTGGACTCTAATATTAACCCTGTGCTGCATGCCTGCCCCTCTGCCATGGTCTCACATGAGTGCGGGTACAGGTTGACTGAATCAGGCCTTGAATGAGTTAGACATGTCCTGCTGAAGAATAATAGCAGCCCTCAAGTCCATGTGACTCGCAAATTCAAGTGATGAATTTCTTCCATCCAAGATAGCGAGGTAAAGTCAATATAGGTAGCTTAGGGAAGAAGGCAGACCCCCAATATCATAGACAAGAGTGTCCTTGAAGAATTTTAAAGGTACTGTCCTAGGTTGGACTGAGATGGGCTGTGGTGGTTTGAATAAGAATGGTCCTTATAGATTCATATATTTGAAGATTTGATCCCCAATTGGTGGAACTGTTTGGGAGGGATTGGAGGTGTGGCCTTATCGTAGGAGGTGTGTCGCTGGAGGCAGGCTTTAGATTTCAGAAGACTAGCACCATTCCCATTGTGCTCTCTGCCTCCTGCTTGAGAGTCAAGATGTGAGCTCTCCGCTCTAACCCTATGAAACTTCTGCCTTGGCTAGCACTTCTATTGCTATGAAGAGACACCATGACCAAGGCAACTTAGAAAGTATTTAATTTGAAGGCTCACAGTTTCTAGATGTTAGCATCCACAATCATCATAGTAGGTAGCATAGCAGCAGGCAGGCAAACAGACAGACATAATGCTGATACAGCACCTAAGAACTTATATCCTGATCTGAAAGTTGGAGATAGATAGATAGATAGATAGATGATAGATATGATAGATAGATAGGTAGATAGGTAGATAGACAGACAGACAGATAGATAGATAGATAGATAGATAGATAGATAGATAGATAGATAGATGATAGATATATAGATGATGGTAGATAGATGATAGATGATTGATGATAGATAGATAGATAGATAGATAGATAGATAGATAGATAGATAGATAGACAGAGAATGTGATTGCACACTACCTGGGATTCATGGGTTTGGAAACCTCAAAGCACACTCCTCAATGACACTCCACTTCCTACACATCCTAATCCTTCCCAAACAATTCCACCAACTGGGGACCAAGCATTCAAACATATGAATCTGTGCTGGGGGCAGCATTCTCATCCAAAATCACAAACTGTAAGCCCAATTAAATGTTTTCTTTTTTACGTTACCTTGGACATGGTGTTTTGTGGCAGAAATAGACCAGTAACTAAAACATTGTCCAAGGCAAAGCTTCAACCTTGGACACTCTCTGAGGGCCCTAGGCCCTTCCAACAATCAAATCCATGACTTCAGACAGGACTCCACCTCTCTTCTTCAGTAAAACAAGCAAGGCGAATCCTAGGTGATAAAGACCCACCTAGAACTTTGTTCTCTGATTCTTTGGTCAGAAAGGTTCAGAAATGTTTTCTCTCCAACCTGGATCTCTGGTAGCCTCGGGCAGCTATGCTGTGGGTATGAACTGATTCCCTTTGATGTTGCTCTCAGGGAATTCCCCAAACACACTCTCCTCACCCCACTGCCTCCCTTAAATTACTAATGAAGGTGTGAGGTGGTATGAGAACCAGTTAGTGTTCTCTGTGCTCCTCTTTCCCTCTCCCCCTCCCCCATTCTTCTCACCTCAGATACCGCAGGTGAATTCTGGAGGGATGGGGGTATTGGACCTGGCAGAGCTGATTCCTTCCGGCTTCACAGTACTTAGTGGTTAAAGACCCTCCTGATCTAGGTCCCAAGAGCTTATCACGTTTCTATGCAACTGTAACTTCTTTCTTTAGAGTCTCATCTATTGGGAAAACAATCGCAATCTCTGCCACTTGTGTCGCTTCTTGTTTTGAGCGTTGCACTGGTGATAATTGTCGCTGTAAAATCAGTACCTGAGAAAAGCAACTTGAAGAGAGGAATTACATATTTTTGGCTCCAGGATGCAGAGGTTTTAGTTCACAGTCTTTGGCTCTAGTGATGCTGGCCCTGTGGCTGGATGGAGCATCATTAGGGTGGTGGGAAGAGGTGTTTGTAACAGAGGCTCCTCAGACAGAACAACTGAGACAAGCACGGAGAGAGATCAGAGCACATAGTTCCTGAGGACAGGCCTCTTGCCTGCAGATCTTCGCCCTATTAGGTCTTGCCTGCAACTCGTGATACCATCATCATTTAAATCCGTGAAGAGCTTACTTGTTTGTCGTATCAGAGCCCCCAGGAGCCAAGCATCCCCTAAAAGCACATCAACTAGCAAACAAGCTCCCAGTGTATCAGCCCATTGGGGCATTTCCGACAGAGACCCAGTACATAACCCTTTGGGGCATTTCCTACAAACAGGCCCCCAGGACATCAGCCTGTTGGGGCATCTTGAATTCAAGCCATAACACATTGTGATTTTTATAACAGCCACCAGAAGTAGTTTCTGTTTCCTTCATTTATAGATGAGAAGTTGGGATTTTAGCATTAACAATCTTGTCAAGGTCACCCCATGCTTACAGGGTAGAGCTGAGTGTCCGCTTTTTTTTCTGGCTGCAGAGTCCACATGCTACTTACCATGCAGGGCTGATTGGCGTAACCGAACGCCTCAAGGGAATCATAATTGCCCCATTAATGGGCAGTACAGGGTGCCTGGTTGGTGGGCACTGCAGAGGTGTTTGCCATTGGCCTGTGGGAGAAACAGCAAGTGATCTGCGTAGAGATCACCTTCAGGTAAGGGAGAAAGGGTCACAGCAACTGCAGGCCTCTTCCTCTCAGTGGGGTCAGAGACGGGGTCCTTTTTGTGGACAAGGCCATCACGGTAGTGTCACTTATTGTGATAAACATGAGATGGGGAAGCTGGAGCTGGAACGGAAGAGGAGACTTATGGTTATGTTAACAGCAGAAGTGACATCACCACAGAGCCTTTATTAAGTGGCGAGTTGGAATCTCTACTGAAATTGCTTTAAAATATAGCCAGAGATGGTGTTCTGCAGCTCTGGAGGAATCTTCTGCTGGGGTTTGGGGTAAATCTGTATAGAGAGCCCCCACAGTAGCACATTCTGTCGATATGGAAGCCTCCTGGCAGCCCCGGGAGAGGATAAGGCTGTGGGAGGCAGTTCGGGCATGTGTGATATGTTCACCCAGGCACTGGGGCTCACTGTAATGGTCTCTCTCATTGCTTCTGAAGTGTCTGTGATGTTCTTTACATGTGGGCATGTGATGCTTTGCAGTGTGTTAATTTTGTTGGTTCAGCTATTGGGTAGATTTTATGCTTTAGAGAGAAAACCTCCTGACACCTCTTAATGACTTGGAACAAATGGAGGTGCTGGCTACCGTCCCTTGGGCCTCTTACTGATTTAGAGATGCTTTTCTGTCTGTATTTAGCTGTGTTCTTCAGAAACAACCTAGGAGAAACACCAGTGAGGGTAGAATTTTGAGTAACGTATGCCCTCTTTCTTCTTCCTTAGGCAAAAGAAGGGGAATGTGGCTCACAAGCACTGGGTTGGACCTTCAAATCTGGTTAAATGCAAGCCTTGCCCTGTGGCACAGTCAGCGATGGTCTGCGGATCTGATGGCCACACATACACGTCCAAGGTTGGTCTTGTTGTTTGCCTTATTATAAAAATCACTGCAGGTCTGTTTGTCAAGTCTCTGTGCTCTGTGGGCAGCCTGGTTATTCTGGGCCTTGCCCTGGAGAAGGCACAGACTTTGAACTAGATCTGGCCAAGGAGGGAAAACAGGGAAATGTGATTGCAGTGGCTGAAGGCAAAGGGGGCAGTGAGATGCCCAGTATCCAAACAATGCACGACGCATGATTTGACCCAATGGAGAAACAGCCTAGGAGTTGGTGCTACTGATGGGGAAGCAGAGCTCTGGTACCTCCCACCTCAGCTGCCTCGTTGACTTTCAGTTATGTTTTAGAGTGGAGCCTATAGCCCCTGAGTTCTTATTGAGAATACCCGGTCACCCTGGGTCACAATGCTGTGCGGGTCTCAAGCGTTTCTGCCCCATCCCTTGTCTCTTTCCCACAGTGCATATAGTTGTGTTGTCTGTGCTGCCCAGGCTGATTTTCACAGTGCAAACCGCACAAGCCTGGGACAAGCCCTCCCTGCTGCTCTCTTCAGTCTTAGTGGCGTCATCGAGACCATGGCTGCTTTCCCCCAGTGCTTTCTGTGGTGCACAGGCCAGCTAGACCCATGTCCTCTGTTTTAGTGCTCCAGCAGGGTAGCCATGACATGGCCAGTTCATTTATTTGCTCGGTGGGTATCACTGGCAGCCTTCCAGGCAGTGTGCTAGGAGCTGGGACAATATAATCTAGCAGAGATAAAGCAGATAGATGACTTTTGTCTTGGGCAGAGTCATCATCCTCCCCTCTCCAATTGCAGACCTACTGTGTGAGTTAGACCTACTCTGTCCATGGTCAGAGCTAGTGCATCCTGCCCATGAAGCACCAGCACATCTCAGTCTCTCCTCCCCTTCCTCCTCCTGATCTCAGATAGTGTTGATTAGAGACAGATTTTAGTAATGGTTTGATTCCGACACCCCCAACCCATGTAGGTGAGTGGGTTTACAGGCATTACTGAAAATTCATTTTTGTCCCGCTCATTCTCAAAAGTCAGGTCCTGCTTTTATCTTCTTTCACTGAGACCCAGGTGCCAGATACGTGGATAGTTGCCAAGAGGGCAGGGTTGACATAGCAGGTCCTAGGTCACAGTGACCTGTCTAATGCGCTGGCCCAAAGTGCTGTCAGTTGCCCAAGAACTGTGTCAGAAGCTTCTCTGATCAAAGTTCTCCTGTAGTTGGGGAGGTTGGCTTGTGTGTGGATCAGGTGCTGCTTTCAGGTGCAAGTGGATGACTTGGTTACAACGCAGGATTTATATTGGGAAAATTCTACTCCAATGACTCCTCGTCTTCAGAAGAGAACTGGCCTCTACACGGAGTTGAGCACAGCACTCAGAGGCTTGCAGAGTGAGTGAGAACATTCTATGTCTCCCAGCCTCACTTAACTAGTTTCCTGGAGCCAAAGAAAAAGACGTTGCTAGTATATAATAATTCATCTTCTGTTGCTGTCATAAAATGCCTGAGATAATCAGCGCCCAAAGATGGATAGTTTGTCTTGGCCTCAGAGGTCGCATTGCATCATTTGGCTCCATTGCTCTGGGCTTGTACAGGTACAGTTCAACCTGGAGGATACTTGCCATGTGACAGAAGAGTCCTGTTCACCTTATGGTAGCCATGAAAAGGAAAGGAAAAAAATGGAAGGGACCTGACACCCCAATATCCCGGACCACGGACATATTCTCAGTGATCTAACCTCTTCCTTCTGGGCTCTACCTTCTGAAGGTCCTACGGTCTTCAGTAGTACCATGGACTGGGGTCAAGCCTTTGACACTTAGGCTGTTGGTGGGTATTCCAGATCCAAACAATAGTAAGGTTCCTTGGGACAAGGCTTATGGCAAGTTATGATGCTCATGGTCTTCTGCCTGGGTGTATGTGGTCTATCCACTTCAATGACATTAATATAAGGAATCAGAGTTGTGGGACCAGGAAGCTGTGGGAGCGGGAGGAGCAGGCCTGGAGCAAGAGTGGGGCTGAGGCCTGTCCAAACCCTGGAAATCTCACCGTGAGATCAGCAGGAGTAGGGGCGCTCCCTCTCCCCCACCTTGGGCCTGCAGGTCCTGCTGCACATAGCCCTGTGGTCTCACTCTTACCTCACCAGAGCTCACATGGCCATGGCCAGTAGTCAGGTTAAACTTTCTTTCCCCTTATAAGGTCATGTCCAGCAGCACCTGGGATTCCTCTTTATGCAAATGAGGAATCTCTAGCACCCTGGCCTGGACCAATGATGAACACTCACCCCCTAGCCCCTACTCACCCTCAAAGGTTTAAATGACCTTTGTTTCCCCCAGTTAAACTGAACCAGTTTTTCAAAGCTGCTCCTGGGTATGTGTGTTCTTTGTCTGTGCACTCACTGCTAACCACAGCCCTGTACCTCACCCACCTGGCCTGGCTAAGCTTCCCTTGGCTCCCCTGAGGGGGAGAAGAGATCACAGAGCAGCACAGAGTGCTGGAAATGACAGGATTGAAGAGGTGGTGATAGTGGGTCCTGGTACAAGTGTCCCCGTCTTCTGCCTTTGTTCCCTGTGAATGTAACAGATCAGATAGGGTTAAGTCGTAAGCCTTGGACTGATTGCTTAAAGCCTATGAGGCAGAGGCCAGTTGTAAACCATGATGGTACTCAGTGGGGCTTTCTTCCAGAAGGCATGTTTTCATCTGGTCAGGTTTGCTTTTTTTTTTTTTAACTTATTGCCCCTAAAAACAGGGCCTCTTGTTTATTCACGTTCAAAAAGATGTTTGGGTCTTACAGTCAAAGCTTTGGAGAATACTAATAGAGGTTCAGCAAATGTGACTGAATGAGTTAACTAGCAACAATCACTGACTTCTTATCACCTGGAGCTATGGCCTTTTGGGGTCGTTGATGCTGGAAACCAAGACAGATGAGGCCATGGTGTGTGTGTAAACAGAAGTGATTTCATACTATTAAGTCAAACTTATGAAAATAATCTCTGGCCAAAGTACAGCCCAGGCCTGGCATCACCCTAGGCGAGCAGGCCCTGTTTCCCAGTCGAATTGTCCATTTCTTCAAGATGGGCCTGATGGCTATGGAGAATCAATGAAGGCAGGGCAAGGAGTTAGCGTTTCAGGCTGGCCGTGAAGCAGGTGGCTTTCCTGGAGATGCATTGGCCAAGCTTTGTCTCTGTGTCTGCCCAGGATAGTTGGAGACTTCTAGAACTGGTAAAGGGAGAGAGGGGCTTATACTCAGGAGTAGCATTCTACAGCAGGTATCTTCCAATAGCTCAACCCCGGAGGTACCACGTAGAGGTCTGACTCCCCAGAACCTAAGATCTGTGCACAAGCTTACAGTCTTGAGATGACAGATGATGTCCCATGGGAGGCAGAGCCACCCCTGCAGCTCACTGCAGAGTCTGAAGCAGACTCTGCCCCTTAGCCTCGAGGCAGGAAGTGTCATGCCACTTTCTGAATTTTCTTCTCTGCCATATTCTTCTATTCACAAAACCAAATGCAGAAGTTCAATGGTTATTGACTTCTTTCTTCTTTGGCCTTAAACAGGGCACTGAAGAGCAGAGTCATTGCACAGGTCAAAAGGGAAAATGCTCCATTTGCGGGGACCTCGTCAGGAAGGCAGACACATTGAAAAGCAATCTACTTTGTTTATAGCGGTAGTCTGTCTCATACAAGCTTATGCACTTGGAGACTCATCTCTATTGTGGCAGTGCCGAAGTTATTGGCACCTTTAACCAGCCAGCCCCCATGGGAGGTAATTAGGGTACTAAGTACACTGGTCTTGGGTGGGATTAATGTTAACCGTGTGGGTTAAGTTCTCATAAGAATGAGCTGTTCTGTAAAGGGTGAGACCGGATCCCATCTTGGGCCCTGGGCTCCTACGTTATAATATTTTATCATCTTACTTACGTTCCCACTGTGATGCCATTACCATGACAATTATGGGGCATGGGGTTGCCAAGGTACTCTGTGAGCTGAACAGACTTTTCTTTCTTTATACAGTACCCAGCCTCAGGCATTTTGTCATAGCAACAGTGGGTTAAGACAATTGTTGCTTAGATAAGGGGCATTGAAGGTACTATGGGAACACTGAGCAGGGTCGCCCCCACTGGTTTGGAGGAATAGGCAGTTGTCTCAGAGAAAGCTTTGGTCCTAGCAAGCTCTTACGGCTGAAAGGAATCATGCATCAAAAGGAACAGGTTCTGGATAGCTAAGCAAAAAGGGTAAAGGGCTTGAAGAATTAAAGAAAGCAAGGTACACAGAGGGGCTCAGGCAGTGTGTCAGTGTGGTGGGTCACCCTTCAGAGCTGGGCTGATAGGGAAACTCCAGGCCTATGGAGGACTCATTCCCACCTCGCCTTGCCTTGTGCAGTCTCTACAGTGGTTGGGGGTATGTTCTTCCACAGCTCTTAAACCCGCATCCTTCCTTGCACCCAGAGGTAGGTGAGCCATTTGCTGATTATAGAGAAATAATCAGCCACATCCAGCACGTTGAAGACCACAAAGAAGTTTGAACTTTAGCTTCTAAGATTTGGGGGGATCCCACTAAAGAGTCACTGTTCAGGATTCAGCTGCCTTCATGTAGGTGGGGAGTGTGGGGGATGGTGACAGGGGAACCCACTGGCTTTGTTCAAGACCATCACAGTGGTTTTTGACATGGGTAGAAAACAGGAAGGTTAGTCTGGTCTTGGTGACTGATAGATTTGAAACACAGGAAGTCATCCCAGCCGTGGGCACAGCATAAGGATACATCTTCATCCCAGCTGAGCTTACAAATCCTTGGGTCAACAGAGTTTGGTTTCGTCTATTATGTTTGGAGCTCATCATTTGCAAACCCCTTTCTTTTCTCTGCTTGTTCCCTGTGTATCCGGGTGGAGGCTTAAAGGATAGGACTGAAACAGAGTCCAGACTGCTGGATTTTGGCTCTTTCCAGGAGGGGCGTTTGTGACCATCTTCCATCCACGGGGCCAGCCTGGGTTTCTACTTTCCAAAGGAAAAGCTATTTAAGAAGCAGCAACAGATCCAGAGTGATGCTCAGATCTCGGGAGGGAGCTCCGAGAGGGCCAGGGGGAGGGCCTGGCTGAGACTGCTTCTCAAACAGGAAAACAATATCCAATATGGCTTCCCACGTACCTGATGTCCGTGACTCTTCTCCCATTCGGGTACATGATATCTAGGACTGCAGCCCATGATGGTATATAAAATGCAGGAGCCCTTCCTAAATATGAAGGTATATTTCTTTCCATTCTGGACCAATTAGGCTCTGCCCCTGGAGGGAGTTTCATTGCCTGGCTCTCTCCTGGTGAGTTTGCTGGCCTTGCCTGCTGATGCTCTGATAGACATAACGGCTTCTTTCCAAGCCAGGATCTGGGACTGGTCTCTCAAAAGAGGGGTCTCTTAATGGCACAGGTTCCTGGAGAGTTTGCACTCTTCTCTGGCACCTGCCTGGCTGTTGATAATTGGAAGACAAGCAGGCAAACACCCATCTGCTCTCCTCCTTTCACCCCACATCTACTTGCTTAAAAAGCTGTTAAACAATTAGCAAATGGCTCGTTTATGTCTAGACACCGAAGAGAGATGCAGAGTTAAGACTGCTGGGAGAGAAAATGGGTTCTTTAGCTTCTGAAAGCGTATGGGAAGGCAAGGGGTGCAGTGGGAGGGGGGTTGGTTGCTTTAGGGCTGCCATTTCTTCTAGCACGTTGTCACCACGGATTATATTATCTCTGCTGGGGCATCCTAATAGTTTCTAACAATCGCTACCAAGTAAAGGTCGAATTTGAAGTTCTTGTCTCTATTGGCCGGTTTTCCAAGAATAGGAAACTCAGTGGATTGAAGCTGATTCGGAGGTGTGAGTATGTGAGACTCCTCCAGATAGCGTTGGACGTGTCTTCAGCTTCTAGGATGTCTGACCTGTGCGCATTCCCGCCACGAGAGGGTTGTTATCCCGCTTGCTTGTCATTACTTTAGGCTGGGAGCAGAAGCATTTGGGCTAGGTCTGCTCCCTGCAGACCCATGCCATGTGAATGGTCTTCACTTGCAAATGGCTCCTGAGAGAGAGAGAGAGAGAGAGAGAGAGAGAGAGAGAGAGAGAGAGAGAGCACTTTGTGGTTGATGAAGAAGAAAATCAAAGGATTGGGAACTGTAGGTAGAACACATGC
>CM052714.1:5568970-5572193 GCA_028551405.1 Uromys caudimaculatus
TCTAGGTCCAGGCCAGTGAGATGCTCAGAGAGCACACTCCAGCCATTGGGAAAGTTCTCAAGCTCAAAGAATGACTTTTCCTAAGTTCTTCTCCAAAGCCACTAGGGACTGCTTTGGTACTGAGCCCTCTCCCAAAGATGGGCTGTGCACTAGCGGCCAAGAAGCCGGCCACCGCAAGGCCCTGAGACCTCTGATACGATGGAGCTCATTTGGAAG
Organism: Uromys caudimaculatus; assembly: GCA_028551405.1. NCBI lineage: Eukaryota > Metazoa > Chordata > Mammalia > Rodentia > Muridae > Uromys > Uromys caudimaculatus. Next base: position 5,569,187 of record CM052714.1, read on the forward strand.
CCTTCTTGACTTTTTCTCTAACTTCACCATAACCATAAACTCTCTCCAGTAGAAAGAATGAAGATAATGGCATATATCTGTCAAGGCAGGGCACACAAAGGTGTATGTATCTGTCAAGGGAGGGTGTGCAAGGGTGTGTGTAAGACAGGTAGGATACACAAGGGTGTGTGTATCCATCAAGGTAGGATGTGCAAGTGTGTCTGTGTGTGGGATTAGGACAGTATCTCTCTTACTGTTTAACCTTGTCCCGCTGAAAGCTGACCAGGTTAGCCATTTGAGCCTCCCTGAGAGAGAAACAATACGCACCCTGACTGATGCTATATGAATGGCAGATAAAGATAGGATAGAGCAGGCACCTTTTGATAATGATATTTTAACATTTATTTATTTGTGCTGGAGTTTGAACCCATGGCTCTGTGAACACAAAGTACATCTGCCACTCAGCAGCATCCCCAGTCAGCTCCCCACGTCTTTGCACTTCATTCCCAGTGACAGGAGAGAATAGACAGCCTCCTATCAGTAAAAGGAGACACCATATTCCTGGAATGCCAACCATGAGGCTCAACCTGAGTGCTGTCTCCTCAGTAAATCCCCGTGTAGCCCTCATGCCAGGGAAGGTTACCTGTTTCTTCTGAATGCCAATACCACAATGTGCTTCCCTCTTGCAGTATGCTGATGGCCTTACAGGAGCTGCCGGTGTCTGAACTTATCCACGTGTATGATAGCCTCGAGGTACATAAACCCTGATAGAAAGGCCTAGCTCCTGGTTCAGGAGAGAAGGGCCAGCAGGATGCCGACCCCTGCCTTTCAGTGTTGGGTGGTAGAATGCCAAACTAACCCGAAGCACTGGAAAGATAACAGTGTGCAGACTGGAGACAATTCCTTAAGTCTAAATGGGATTAGAGCCGAAAGACCCATACATGAGTCTGGTATCACCTGTGGGTTCACCTTGAGTTTGAGAAGGTTTTGAGTTGAAGGTTTTTGTTTTTTTTTTTTTTATTCTTCCTTGCTTGTTTTTTTTATTTGTTTGTTTGTTTTTTAATCTGCTTGGTAGTGAATCAGAAGAGCACTTGTGAGTCTCATCTTAGACTCTGGAAAGAGAATTAAGGCAAATCTGTAATACTGCGACAAAGAGCCCACATGCACCCAGGAATGGTGATCATGGCACAGAAAACATCTAAGGATGTACACAGGACAGAGGCATACAGTAGAGAGAAGAGTTAATGGCTGGCAGACTGTCCTGTGGCTCACACACCATAGGCATTTCAGCCTGCACTTGTAGTTGGTATTTATATTCTTGGCATGCTGCAGGAGATAGATTGACTGCAAATGGTTCTGAGGAGGAAGGCACAAGGGTGCCTGGAAGAAGCAACACAAATCCTCTCTGCAGTGTTGGATCATAGGTTTCATAGGACTCCCTCAGGCCTGCCAGGCACATAGTGATTCCTTAGAAGCAAGTAAGCTACTGTGAGAGGTGGCCTCAGCAATGAAGAATTAGAGCCCTCAGTGGAGCGACAGACTCTTCAGATCCAGACCATAAAGTTCAAATGCTCAGCGTGTTTAAATACAAAAGGCAATTTAAGACTTAGATGATGAGTTATACACATATCAAAGAGTGTTAGACAAATTGGAAATGTCTAGGATTGAGAGATGCAATCATGGAAAACATGTCTCAATGAGAAAACACACAGTTGAACTCCTGCACCAGGGCCCAAGTTCTTTATCCCAGATTCTCATAGCTAAACTATCTGCTCAACAAAGTCTTATATCAGTCCGTGAAGGATTCTCCTCAGAACCGGAATTCCTCCCACTGGTCTGGATGGAATGACTTCCATCGGGCAGTGCTGAAGGCCTGATCCTCAGCTGCGTACTGTCCAGAGGACATGGAGCCCTGCAGAGGCAGAGATGATCGTTATGTCATGGAGACATGCTCCTGAAGGCTCCTTCATCTGTCCCTGTGCTTTCTGGTTACTCTGAGCTGAGAAACCTTGACCCCTTGATGTCATCCTTCTCTATGGTTCCACAGCAGTGAATCCAGCCACCCATGGGCTTGAACCCCCGAGAACATGTGCCTTGGTCAATCTTTTCTCCTCTTTTGAATGTCTTGGGAATTTGTCACAGCAACAGAAAGCTGAGCTAACACGAGACCTTACTTTCCACTACTACTACATTGAGAAATTACATTTTTGGCATCCGAACTTCTCAGAGACACACTCAAACCAGAATGCCATATAATTAAAAAAAAAAAAAAAAAAAAAAAGCCAGAAACCGAAAGGCATCCATTATCGATACACATAACAATATACTGAGTATTAAACTAATCATGCAACAAAAAACCAGGCTCAGAATAGTATATATTGATCGCATTAATAAAAACTTCATAAAACATAAGCTGATCTTTACTGGAAGGATAGATCAATGGTTAGCTATTATGGGGAGGGAGACAATGAGAAGGGGGGATTTAAAAGGACATGCGGAAAGCTTGAAGATAATGAGATAAAAATCTGGATTATGGTCGTGATTCTGCAAGTGTATGCAGATTTTATACTTACCAGAGCTCTTTGAAGTATAGACTTAAAGTATGTAGATTTTTGTATTTTGGTTATCTATCAATTCAAGTGTCTAAGTAATTTTTAAGAATTCAGGTCACAAGGGACCGAGGTAGGCGGGCCTAGAAACCCAAAAGCGGGCGGCTGTGGCAGGAAACTTCTGCCTGGGACACTAGGATTCCATAGACAAGCAGCTCCGGGAGAAAATCCTCTCTCCCAGGAACGCAGAAAAGCCCATAGCAGGGGCAACGCGTCCCCAGAGCTCACTGACTCTGTCCGCTTTCTGCGGGCCACAGAGACTGACGGTCAGCAGCTTCTGGCAGCAGCCGGAAACCTCAGCTTGGGCCACAAGGGCTCCACAGCTAATCAGCGCTGGGACAAAGATCCCTCTCAGATCGCAAGAGCCAGGAGAGGGCGAAAGACACACCCCACAGCTCACCAGGTACTGCCCCGAACCC
>CM052714.1:5572693-5694886 GCA_028551405.1 Uromys caudimaculatus
ACCTCGATGGCCACCAGGGAGAAAGGAGAGGACTTTGGGCCTGAGGGTGCTAGTGGCCCCAGTAAAAGGGAATGTCAAGGTGGGAATATGGGAATGGGTGGGCTGGTAGGTGGGAGGAGGAATTCCCTCACAGAGGCGGGGAGGGGGAGGGGACACGGGGTTTCCAAAGAAAAGGGGAATCATCGGAAATGTAAATAAAATATCAAAAAAAAAAAAAACCACAAGCAAACAAACAAACAAAAAAAAGAATTCAGGTCACGCCTGTTGGGTGTGTCCAGGGAGTGGCACATTCTTGCAGTTGCCTCCAAGTCTCTCAGTTCAGTTGTTGGCACTCCCCATCCCCTAGAAAGACTTTGTTGTTCTTCCATCTCGTTTGGTAATGGAAGGACGGAATTGATGCTCTCCGAATGTGTTCTTCCCCCTCCATCCGACACCGAAAGATATAAAGAGATGTGAGCTTCCGTCAGAGTCTCCTTTCATGGAGAAACTGCCCTTGAAGCATGTCTTGGGTTTTAGCATCCTTCTACATAGGAGCTCGGCTTTCCATGTGGCAAGGACGGCATTTTTCTCCTTCTTTTGGGGGAAGAGGTCTTGGTGACTGAACATTGACCACAAGAGTCAACTGGGGAGTGGCAGATGTTGTAGAGGAAGCCTCCTTGTGACCTTTACAGAAAGGTGGTGGCCTTTGAGAGAAAGCTCACTTAGGGGAAGTTCTGGCTGGGTAAGTGTCTGAGAGGAGAACCAGTGGCTGGTGCAGGTGAGGGTAGCCTCCCTGATTAGTGTGACACAGCCATTCATGCTGTAGGTGACAGGGGAGCAAGGGAGATGGCCCTTGGAGGACCACATGATTGATAGTGGCTGCTTTGTCTTCTGACTCTGTAGGGGTTCTGGCTCCATACACTTAGGCCTCCAAGTCCTCATGCCTGGAAAAGGCCATGAATTTGTCTGGAGCTTGCCTTGGGTCTTCTGAGGTGCTGTTCCAGAGTCTCCATCATACTTACGATGTGCTGGGCCCCTGCTGGTTGTTGGTTCTATTCCCAGGCAGTACTCTATATCCAGAGAAGGCAGATATGGAAATAGATTGTGATTTAAGTATAAAGCAGTAGACAGACAGACAGACAGACAGGAGAAAGTTGACACATCTGTCATGGGGCAGAACTTGTCCAGAGCTCCACCCCTCTATGGTTCAGTTTCACTCTCTGCAAATAAGGTTGAAGGATCCTTATGAGAGGCTAAGTTAATACGGACCAAGTTCTCAGAACCTTTTAAGTCCCATAGATATGCCTATAGTGGCTTTTACTAATTAATTAATTAGTTAATTAACTTCATATCTCAATCACAGCTTCCTCTCCCTCTTCTCCTCCCAGTCCCTCCCTCTCCTCTTCTCCTCCAACTCTGCTCCTCCTTTTCTTCTCAGAGAAGTGGAGGCCCCCCATGGGTATCAACCCACCTTAGCTTGTCAAGTTGCTGTAAGACTATGAATATCTTCTCCTACTGAGGCTAGACAAAGCAGCCCAGTTAGAGGAAAGGAATCCAAAGGCAGGCAACAGAGTCAAAGACAGCCCCTGCTCCCGCTGTTAGGAGTCCCTCATAAAGACCAAGCTGCACAGCTGTTATATATGTTCAGAAGACCTAGGTCTGTCTCGTGCACGATCTCTGGCTGGTGGTTCATTCTCTGTGGGCCCCTGTGGGTCCAGGTTAGTTGATTCTGTACATTTTCTTGTGGTCTCCTTGATCTCTCTGATTCCTTCTATCCTTCCTTCCCTCTTCCCTAGTATTTCCCAAGCTCTGCCTGATGTCTGGCTGTGCGTTTCTACATCTGTTTCCATCAGTTACTGGGTGAAGCCTCTCAGATGACAAGTATGCTAGGGTCCAGTCTGCAAGTACAGCAGAATATGATTAATAGCGTCTGGGTTCTCTCTCTCTCTCTCTCTCTCTCTCCCTCCCTCCCTCCCTCCCTCCTTCCTTCCCTGTCCCCCCCCCCCCCCGCGTGTGTTTCAAGCTGGCCCAGGCATTGGTTGGCCATTCCTTCAATTTCTGCTCCATCTTTACCCTTAAAAATCTTATAGGTAGGACAAATTGTAGATCAAAGGTTTTGTGGCTGGGTTGTTGACCCAGTTTCTCTATTAGAAGTCTTGTCTGCCTGGTTTCTTGCCTGGTCACAGGAGATGACTGATTCAGGCTCCATATCCCCCATTGCTAGGAGTCTTGTCTAGGGTCGCCTTCATGATTCCTGGGAGTTTCCTTTGTCCTGGGTTTCTAGTTTGTCCCGGAGACACCTCCCGGCACCTCCATCCCCACCTGATTCCAGTTCTCTCTCCCAGTGCTCTCTTTCTCTGTCCTCCCTCTACTTGACTCCTCCCTTCCCCCCTCCCTCCCCCTCCCCCTCCCCCACCTGGTTCTCTCCTTCCATCCACCCCCTAGGTCTATTCTATTTCCCCTTCTCAAGCTCCTCTCCCGTCTCCCCAGAGGCTCAGGTTTCACTTCATTCTCAGTATTTTCTTCTGCCTTCAGTCCCCACATACATGAAGTTGTCCCATCCTCTGTCTGAACAATGGAGGGAGCGGTGTGTTAAACACAGCAGGGACCTCTTGTTGAGGACATCCTTTGCAGCAGTCCTTAGTTGGGGCAAGAATGCTTTACTGGTGGGTGATCACACACACACACACACACACACACACACACACACACACACACACACACACACCACTCCTACTCCGACATAGTAGATGCTGAAGCTCCCCCCTGTAATGATGCCCAGGCTCACTGTTGTTCATCTCTCTAACACACAGCAAGCAAGGTCAGGTCCAGGAGTTCCTGTGTGGTCATGGTGGGCCTGAGGTTAGACCCGCCCTTCCTCGGTGATGGCAGGAAGTGGATAAAGCCCCATCCACCTAGCTCTAACGCTGTGAGTGCCTGCCTTTCTGTCTGCAGGTTCAGTACCTCATCACCTCATCCCAACCTGCTGATCACCCAGGCGCTTGCTCAATCCCCCTGGCTGCACTTTACAGAGCTTGCAAGTGAGAATGGGTTGCTTGACCTTTGCTGGAGTCTTTGAGCCAAGGTTTAAAGGTCTCTGTGGCGACAGCCTGTTTTGTTTCTGTGTTAGCCAATCTCGTGCTGGATTTCTCTCTGCCAGCTGTTCAGGGGATACTACTCAGCGGAGTAGTCTCTTGGGGTCCCCAGGAGTTGAACAAAGACAACTCTCTCCACAGGACCACAGACCAGGGTCTGCTCCAGAGCCACCTTTACCACATTTGATCTGACCATTCCACCTCAGATCCTTTCCATTAACCAAGTAGACGTGGCCCACGAGTACCAGGAATGGAGCTACACTGAGTCTGCCCTGCGCCTTGCTTCACTGGGACACAGTTATGACACCAGTCCTACAGGATGAGCACTGTCTTCTCAAATCCCTTATTTAGATAACGCAGAGGAAGAGAAAAGGCAAAAAGACAACAAAGAGAGGGGGTAGAGGAAGAGACTCAGCAACACTTCCGTAGTCCCTTAGTCTAAAATGGAAGAGTTAGGTTATAGTACAGCATCACCCTGAGTCCCAAAGCCAGTAGCAAAGCAATCGCAATTCAGAGTCATCTATGAGAATTCTTTAGTGACAGGAAGAAAGTGTATGTGTGTATGTGCATGCCCACGTGCGTGTGTGCATGCATGTATAGATATAGGTAAATACATACATATCTTACAAGGAATATTGCTACAGACTCACTTAGGCAGAGATACGAATGGCAATACAGGCGAGCTTGGCAGATCTTAAATTCAGTTTTGCTGCCCTACTTTGTTTGCCAGGGTCACCCACAAATTGTTTCTGAGTGGTAAGGGCTCCAGCTAAACCTTCATCTAGTCAACACGTCCCTGCTTCCCTCCCCTAACATGTGAAATCGGACCTCCGAGTTCTGAGCAGGTCATGGAGATGTGGGGAGGGGGAAATGGAGGTCTACAACTCTGAAGACAGTATCTCCTCCAGTCACTCCCGCCTACCTGACTCGGACACTGTTGTCGTGGAAATGTATTTTGTTTTTATTTTGGTCTTGGGCTGTGGTCATTGGCTTATTACAGCTGCCTGGAAAGAGAAGAGCATGTGTGTGTGTGTGTGTGTGTGTGTGTGTGTGTGTGTGTGTGTGTGAGAGAGAGAGAGAGAGAGAGAGAGAGAGAGAGAGAGAGAGAGAGAGAGAGAGAGAGAAATGAGGGCAGTGTTTTACCCAGCAATCCCAGGGGTCACTGCAGACAGACAGAGGTTGAAGAAGAGTGGACTACAGGACTCCTCAGAGGAAGTCCCCAGGTATCCCATCCTCATTACCCTATTACCCTATCACAGACGCAGAGGACTTCTGTCATGTATCCTCAGCACCGTCTGACAGTCAGCCAGACTCTAGTCCCTGAGTGAGTCCAGCCCCTGGCAAGGGAGGCTCCCCTCACTCCCGCCAGCCCGCCGCCCACCCAGGTTATTCTGCTCTATTGATACAGAAGGGTTCATCCGTGGGTGGGAACGAAGGTTCCTGAGGTTGCTTGGTTTTTCACAGCTCACAGCCTTTCTTGATTGCACGTCTTGTAGCCCACATTTTTATCGCAGTATCTGTCATTTTTCTTGGCTTGCCACTTCAGTCACTCAAAACAGTGTTGCTGTATTGCTTTGGAATCTCTTGGGCTTTCTTTCTTTCATGGGGTTTGCATCAACTCAAGGGTAATAATGACGGGAGCGGAGAATGGCTTCCCACTGCAGTACACTCCCACCATCAGGGCCTGTCTCCCAAGGGAAGCAGAGAGTTAGCCACGGCCCCAGTTCACCCTGTGCCTGGTGCTGCCCATCAGCAAACTCCATCCTCACAACCACCCTGGGTTGCAGGATTCTGTGTATCAATGGGTAAATTCATTAGCACTCATGGAGAGGTTTGTCTTTGCCTAAGCATGAATAAAGGGTGCGGATCTGGAATGGAGATTTAATGACCTTCTGTAGCCTGTTGTAGCTTGTAAAGGATTACCTTCCTGGTTTAATCTCAGGGAAGCAGAGTATCCTAGGGCTTGTTTGGAGTGGCCCTGGATGGCCGATCAGAGTCATTCGCTTAGGTATTGATCGGTATCTCCTGTTTAATGTAGCCAAAGATAGTTCTTGATTCTCCTCGGCCTTCGCACCTTCACAAGTTTGCTGATGACCCCACGCCCTGCGCCCTGGCACTGTGACTCAGGTCAAGCACCGTGGTGTCATCTTGACACTATTTCCCTTTGTCTCCTGTAGCCAGTCCTAGCCAACCTTGTTATCTTTGCCTCTGTCCCATTAGTGGTACAAGCCACCATCTTCTCATGCCCACGTCATCACATGGCATCCTTGCTGGTCTCTGTGTCCATCAATATTTGATTACAGGCAGTTCTTCACAGGAAGCTGGAGAACGGCGTCCTTATCCTGCTCCCTAAGTTCTGACCCCTGTCTTGTATCTTACTATGTTGTGTCTTCCTCTCCATGACTCTGGTCCAGCTACTATGCATGCTTGCTTCATACATGCTAAACTTGTCTCACACAAGGGCTACACACACACACACACACACACACACACACACACTCACACTCACACCCCTCTTCATCAACACTCTTCCCCTGGAACTTCCAGTATCTGGCTCCGACTTCCCATCCTGGTCTCAGCTGGAGGTTTGTCTCTACTGAGAGACCCTCCCTAAGTTCTTATAGCATAATCAGCTCCTCTCAGACCCGTCCAGCCTCGTTGCCTTCCTTTCTCATTGAGGAGGGAATATTAGGAGTGAATGTGATCTCACCTGGGCAGTTATGGGAGGTTCCCTGAGGAACTGTGTGAAGGAGGGGCTTCAGGAAGTAGGATCATGCAGAAGCCTGGGGACCACATCCTTCCCTCTACAGACTTGCAACCCAGCTTAGCTCTGTTTAGCAGGCTTTCAATCTCCAGCACCTACTATAGTGCTTAGCAGCTAACAGAGCTCATTGAATGTTCGTGAAGGATGGGATGGAGTAGAGGAGAGTTAGTCTTTGGGAAGATGCAGGAAGTGACTTGCTAACTGGTGACTGATGAAAGCTGAGCAGTGTGTCACTTGCATCACGTTACCTTATTTGGCCAGCTCTCCCCGAGTCCCTTATCCCTGCTTGACTCTTGACTATTGAGTGCAGGACACCCGGAGGACCCGAGGTCCCAGTTGTATTGTGTGCCTTCTACCTTTATTCTCTGCTCCTGGCTCAGTTCCGTGGCTGGATTAGTATGTAGAGATGTGGGCAGGGAGGGAGTTAGACTGGAATCTGAAACAGAGCCAGAGAGTAGGATAAGAAAGAGAGAGTGTTTCATGAGCACAGGTGCCTGACAGTCTCAGGAGACTCGCCTTGCATCTTGTCAAAGCTCTTTGCTTAAAAGCCTGAGGGAACAAAGACATTTTCCTTTAAAAGAAATCTGCCTATTCACTCTATGCCGTGGCCCCTTTCCTCCCTCAGCCTGGGGACTATGGAACATTTGAGAGGTGTCTCATGCTTTCAAGATGAAACTCTGCCCAGACAGCAACTGGACTTGACTGGTTTCTGCTATCTGCTGCCAGCAGAAAGCCTGCCCACCAAGCTCTACTGAGTGCCCGGGGAAGGGCTCAGACTTGCTATCTGTGCTGGATGAGAGGCCCCAGCTTAGCTTCCACTTTGCTTCTGTTGGCAGGGTACTGAGCATCGATACAATTAAAGGTCAGGTGCCCCTGAGCAGCAGTCTGTGCTTGTGTGCTAGACATGGTATGATCCACAGAGGAAGAGAGGCCCGAGATGGCCACAGGCACAGCCCAGGGTGCTGTTCTTCCTCACGCAGACATATTAAAATGAGATGCCCTGGGCCTCAGAGATGCGTCTGCTGGCTAATTAAGTCTCTGCAAGAAGTTTGGAAATTGCCCAGCGATTTTCTTGACAAAAGGATGAACTTGGAAGTGGCTGTCTCACAGTCCATGGGTTGTTTGCTCTGGAGGCAAGCTCAACCCTCTTCCATTGAAATAGAACCTTAAACTGGCAGCCTGTCTGGAGTGGGGTTTATGCATTCAGTTAGAGAAAGTACTGCTTTCGTTTGTGTTGCTTTAAGTGAGGGATCATCTCCAGGTGGTTCTCATCTTCATGGGATCACAACCAAGTCAGAAAGAGAAAAAACCTGCCAAGGCTTCTAGTGTGAGATCCACTGCTCCATCCCACTATCTACCACTAAGTACTGATTTGGGACAAGACCATGTTTTTTGCTTGCTTGCTTGTCTGTTTTTTTTTTTATTTTGTTTTGTTTTATGTATGTGAGTACACTGTAGCTGTCTTCAGACACACCAGAGGAGGGCATCAGTTCCCACAACAGATGGTTGTAGCCACCATGTGGATGCTGGGAATTGAACTCAAGACCTCGAAGTCAGTGCTCTTAACTGCTGAGCCATCTCTCCATCCTTTCAATGGGTTTTTGCATCCTCCTAGTGGCAGAAATTTCTCTTCTCCTACAATCTAGGAATTGCACCCCTCCAAACCCCGCATCTCATTTGCCTGGAACACAAAACTTTGCCCAGAAAATAATTTAGGGCTTGAGGCTCCTCCTTGCTCCAGTCAGTAAACTTTCTGAGTCTAAAAGTCCTGAAACAAATAGGTGCCAGGCATCAGCGAGGGGAGGGAGGGAGGAGCCTAGCACCTCTAGAAATTCCCCTGACTATAAGTACACCTCGGATTGAAAATGAACAGCAGGAATTGATTTCTTCTGAAGTCAGAATGTGAAACTGTTTAAGAACCATAAAGCCTCTCAGCCCAAGGCTTCAACGGAGTGTGTGTAGAGACTTACGTTTCAAAGGGACGATCCTCAACTTCTGTACTGGGTCATTATCATTAAAAACACATGGTATTTCCCTGTGCCCCCAACATCATGACCATTCCTCTATATGATCTGAAGGTATCCCCCAAAGTTCTCTTGCTGGCAGTTGTAAGAGATGAGGACTACTAAATGCAATTGGCTGATAAAGACACCATCTTCAGAAGGGACTGGTACCGGTAACACAGAGAGCTGGTTCTTGCAAGGCCAGCCACGTAGCTGACCCTTTCTTTATATGGTCCAGTTCCATTTCTGTTTCACCAGAAACAGAAAACCAGCAGGGCTACTGATCTGTACTTCCTCTTCCCAAGCTGTGAGTTTTGTATACCTTTTCTTTTTTTCTTTTTTCGCTCTCTCTCTCTCTCTTTTTTTTTTTTTTTTTTTTTTTTTTTGGTTTTTCGAGACAGGGTTTCTCTGTGTAGCCCTGGCTGTCCTGGAACTCACTTTGTAGACAAGGCTGGCCTCAAACTCAGAAATCCACCTGCCTCTGCCTCCCGAGTGCTGGGATTAAAGGCGTGCGCCACCACTGCCCGGCTCTTTTTTCTCTTTTTTATTAGGAAGTACCGAGCATGGAGTATTTGTTAAGAACAACAGAACATGAGCAAATACAAAAATTCCTATTTCAAAAGAGAGGCAGTTGCTGATACCCCCCCCCCCCCCCATATTTGTCAGAACTGGATTTGGGTAAAGGCAGAGTTTGGAAGAGTTAACTAGAAAATGTCTGGAAGGCTGCAAATGGAGCATTGTGGGTAATTCTTCTGGGGCTCAGAAGAGACTAGGAAGGAACTAACATGTCTCACAGGCAAGCTGAGTACCTGTGACCAGAATGCTAATGAGTCTCAGATGGAAAGAGAGGAAGCACTTTTTGTAAGTCGGAGCAAAGGCTATCCTTATTACACATTGCAAAGAGCTTGGGTGTATAGCATTCAGGCCCTAGGACTGGGGGTTTATGGGAAGTGGAATTTACCAAGTCCATGACCTTGGGTGTCTTGCAGAACAATCTTCTAAGGAGGATGTTGGAGGAAATCTTGAATAGTTTTAACGGATACAGGAGGATTCAGGAGCAGCAGTAAAACCTAACGGTGGGATTTGCAATTGAAAAGAATTTAAGATTTGATCTGTTCACAGCCAGATCTAGGAAGGAACACAGAAAGACACACACACACACACACAGAGAGAGAGAGAGAGAGAGAGAGAGAGAGAGAGAGAGAGAGAGAGAGAGAGAGAGAGATGAAAAAGCAAAGGAAAACATTGATGAGTCCAACACACATCACCGCAGATTCTGAGAGGCCAGTCATTTTTTATCTGAACAATAGAGGAAAGGCCTCAAAACCATCCCACAAATCTACCAGCTCAGGCCAGAGACTGCATGGGGGTCCCACGGAACAGGCCAAGGGCATCCTTACAGCCTGCCGATGTGTCTCTGCCTGCCCTAGCCATGGCTCATGATGGCCCAAGCATGGCTCATGTCACTGTTCCTAAGGCGGCAGCAGACCTGAGATCACGTGATGCTAACTCTACAGGCATGCCAAATGTAAGAGCTGTGGGGTTATGGTAACTTCCTCTCAGACTTTAGAGGAAAGCCTGAGACACAGGACAGAGGGGCAGGAGGCAGCTGCTGCCTGAGATACCAAGCAGAGGGGCAAGAGATAGCTGCTGCAAATATCCAGTATTCTGCTTGCTCAATTGCTGGGAGTGGCGCCACCACCCTTTAAGCCCCAAGAAAGCAACACGTAGTGCCAGGCTGGTGGCACTACAGGCATTAGCTTGCAAAGCGAATTCCAGGGAGTAGCCATGTGGGCGACTTGACAAAGCCATGCAGGTTGGAGTTGCCTGAAGTTGCCTAGGATGCTGGGCTCTGAGCTTTAGGACTTAATGTCTGTCCTGATGGGTCTCTGTCTTGCTGAGAGCCTGGATTCTGTCTTATTTGCTCACTTCTTCCTTTGGGATAGAGATGTTTGCCTTGTGAATACTGTTTATTCTGTGTCGCTGGATCTTGGAGGTGTACACACGTGGCTTCTGTTTGATTTTACAGGCTCACAGCTGGGCAGAGTTTTCCTTGAGGCTCAGATGAGACTTTGAACTTGTTTTAAGCAGTGCTAGAACAAAATAAAGACTTTGGACTTTGGGGGATGGTATGATTATATTTTGTATTGTAAGAACAGTGTGTGGGGAGTTTTTTAATTTCTGAGACAAAATCAACTGAAGAGAGGAAGCACTTGGGCTCACGATTCTGGGAGTTTTGGAAGTTTCAGTCTCTCACTCAGCTGTATTGTTTGGGCTGGTGGTTAAGGCAAAATGTCACAGTGACAGGTGCATGTGGCTGAGAAAGCTACTGACTCCATCATATCCAGGAAGCAGAGATGTATAGAGAAAAAGGCCGGAGACAAGATAGGTGGGCTCCCCATGGCCCACTTCCTCTGATTAGATGACACCTGCCACAGTTTCTGCCATCTTTCAAGAGTCTATTCAATTATGAAGCCATCATTAATCTGCCCATTAATTAATGGAAGAATTAGTACAAGCCTCAGCCCACGGGGGGGGGGGGGCATTTCATCTCTAAACCATAACAGACATAAACCCTTGAACCCGTGCTGAAATGCTATGGTTTGGGCACTCTTTGGGTGTGTTTACTTCCGCTCCTGTGGAAGGAGCATACCCCCAGTGTGGTGGATTTGAAGTCATGGAACCATGAAGAAGTGGAAGTAAATGCTTTAATACATGCCCCCGTGTCCTCGTGCCCTTGTAAACGAGCCTCTCTTTTAGGATCTAACTCCCCTCAGGAGATCGGGCTCTTATTGAGGTGCTGGGCATGCACAGCTCAGGGAGCCTTCGTGACTAGAGCAGTGTCACACACTGCAACTATACTTGCATAATGTCCAGCCCCTGCCTCAGGGAGTAGTAGCCAGGCAAGATGGCGCCTTACTTCTTATATTGTAGAGGCAGGTTTTACCTGTAGGAGAAACCTGGTGATCAGGCAGAGTGAAGGAAGCTGGAGGATGAAGGGAGGAATCAGAAAGTTCCAGCAGCCGCTGTGGGGCTCCTTACTGGAATTCAGATGTCCTCTGCCATCGGGTGTCAGATTAACCCAGGAGGTGGCATAAGAAAATGAAGGGTTCTTTTTGGTGAGAAAGATGAGGCGGGCTACCTAGGGAGTCCCTGTGCTAAATGCTTTATGAGCATTTTTATTTCATTGGCCTTCAGTTTAACAGCCCTTAAATTAGGCACTGTTGCTTGGAGTGGACAGGAGGGAGAAGCAGGCTCAGCTAGTGTGAGCCACAGTTGCGATCAAGCTGAGGTCTGCCCTGCCGTAGAGCCTGAGTGACATGCCTTGTGGGGTGTGGAGGAGCAGTTTTCAGAGGGTAGGGAGATAAACCAAGACAAGCATACACCCCCCCCCCCCCCAATCAGGCTGACAGAGTGAAGAGCCTTATGCAGGTCACAGGAGCTGATTTGTCCACGCCATCACCCATTGCTTCTGTTATCCCCCCTTGCAACTGAGTGCTGTGTGGAAGGCGAGGAGGGAGCCTTCCTTTCATGTGGAAGCAAGTGTTCCTTGTTCTCCCTTTTCCACCAGGATCTGTTCCCTCAGAGACACCAGTCTCTCTCTCTCTGTGACTTCCCCAAGTCTCCAGCACACTGAGGACCAGGACATCCTGCTGTGTTGAGTGCTGTGGTTGAAATAGCAGCAGCTGCTCTCCCCTTTCAAACGCCTGGGAGCCAGCCATGCTGAATGCTGGCTCCAAACCTAATCTTTGCCCTTTTTATTTAGGAGCAGCCTCTAGGCCCTTCTTTACACCTGCTCTTAGATCTGTTTCTTGTACTATTGTTCTGTCTTGGGAGCAGGTGCGGCAGCCCCGGGGGGACCCCTGAACCCCACGACTCTCACAGCCTCCCTCCTCGCCCGTTACTCTATGTGCTGGCGGTTCCTTCGGTAGGACGGGGTGCTTGGTAACACTCCATGCAGATGGTTGTCATCCTTTCAAGGCTTGCTTTGATCTGGTTATACGTGCAGACGTGAGAGATGGTGGGATTTAGGGGAGACCTCTGCTTTGTGTTGAGCCCCGACTACTGCAGACGTTAGGCCCCTCGGAGAGGCCTTTTCTTCCTTAGGGGTTGTGTAAATGACAGCCTATGGAAGGAACTGGCGAAGTGGACTTGACATGGGGTACTGGGGTACTGGGCAGCTTAAAGGATCTTTTGGTAGAAACAGGAATCAAATATAGACTGATTCTCTCTCTGTCTCTCTCTGTCTCTCTCTCTCTCTCTCTGTGTTTCTCTGTTTCTCTCTCTGTCTCTTTGTGTCTCTCTGTCTCTGTATGTGTGACTCTCTGTCTCTGTCTCTCTGTCTTTGTCTCTCTCTGTGTCTCTCTGTCTCTGTGTTTCTGTTTCTCTGTCTCTCTTGATGTCTCTGTTTCTGTCTCTGTCTCTGTGTTTCTCTGTATGTCTCTGTCTCTGTGTCTGTGTGTGTCTCTCTCTCTCTCTGTTTCTCTCTGTGTGTTTCTCTCTCTCTCTCTCTCTCTCTCTCTCTCTCTCTCCCCCTGTGATATGTCTTTCTCCTACAGAGCCTTTAATGAAGCAGTGATCTTACTCTAGTACTCTTATAGAAGGCTTCTTTGGGAGGTCACAGGTTATATGACACATCTCTGTCACTGCTGTTGGTGCTCTTCTAATAACTCACTTTCCTGGCACATAGTAGGTGCTCATCAAATATTAGCTGAGTCCACGCTGTATGGCACCCACAGAAGCTGTTACTTTCATTTCCCTTGGGCACGTTAATAAGTGAATAAGGATAGATCCTGGGAACATCTGAGCTCAGGCTGCTATGTCCTGGAGCTCTGGCTGACCTTAGACCCCTCGGCTGGTCTAAGAAACAGGAAGTACAAAGACTGCAGTGGCTGACATATTGCTTCCCCAGGAGGCTCACAGTGACATCCTCTCCTGCAACACAGGGACAAAAGTAATTGATGAGCTTAATTATCTGTGGAAAGGACATGATAGGGGTGCCATGCTGTCTGCAACACAGAATTCCCCAAAACAGAGGCACATATGTTATAGCACAGACCGACTCCACAAGGCAGGGTTTTATCCGCACCATTCACGAGTGTCTCCTCTCTGGGGCGTGACGTTATGGTGTTTGAAAAATCACTTGGTATGAAACACAAATCATGTTAGACAGAGAGCAGCTAGCTTCCTGCAGTTGCCCTTCCTTGAAGAATTTTGGCCTGATTAACCAAGTTCCAGATTGACATCAAAATATGTCAGTGGAGACTGGGCGGGGGTAGAGTATGTGCGTGTGGGAGGGGATTAGTTTGAACTTTCTAACTTTGAAATTGGGGAAGGGAATCCATACAGAAGCTTAGAGCTGAGGGCAGAATACTTAATGAGCATCTGGGACTTTGAAGCTTCTCTCTTTGCCTAGACCTTGGAAGGCCAAGGCCTGGTCCAGACTCTGAGGCTCTCCTGGCCTCACACCCAAGGGCACACAGCTAGCAGGGAGAGCCAAGGCTGACAAGACCTCAAAAGCTGTAGGGACTGCTTCTCTCCGACCCCATTCCCTTAGCACCTTCACGCCTGTCTTGTGTTCTCATCCAAGTATTTCCAGCATTCTTCACTGCCACTTCCAGGAGATTCCTGTCACCAGCATCTTTCCGCCCATCACTGCTTCCCACTGCTCTCTTCCTGTACTGATTGCCGGCCGATGGATAGGTTGACATTACTCAGATCATCTATTGCAAAATCAGATGCTATCACTCCTTTTGGCTTCTTCAGGTCGCCTTTATTAACCGATGGTCACTTCAGGGTCTCTGGGCTATAGCTCTGGCCTCAAAAGAAAATGTACTAACAAAGCAGAAGGCTCTACCAGAAGACATTTCTGGCCTTGTAATGAGCATCGAGACCCATTAGCCCCTGGCTTTCGTCATAGGGCAGATGCTTAACAGGGTCAGCCTCCTGGGACACCTAGTCTGGCTGGCTCCGCTCTCATCAGATTCTGATAACGATGAGAACAGACCCACTGGGGGAAGACCTGTAATAGAAAGGAGGAGACAGTAGAGCCTGTCTGCCCTCTCCAGTTTCACACCTCGGCTCTGTCATCAGAGAATGGACTCTCGAAAGGACATTTTATTACTTAAATGTATTTTTCACAGAGATGATGCCAAACAGAGAAAGCCTTCTTTGAGTTATATGGCTTTCTCGTTCAGAACCACAGGGTCTTTCATCTCTAAGCAGTAAAATCAGGCAGTAATTCAAAGTTTAAGCTACCGTTTCATTTTTAAAATATCACTTCAATCTTGCTGCATTTGGTCAAAAGTTTGCTTTGGCATTTTTTTTTTTTTTTTGGGTCACTTTTATCTCTGGTTTTATTTCTGCTGGCTCTGATGAACATATACAGGGCTTTATTCGGCAAGACATCTGGGATGTGTTTTCTCTAGCAGGTTGAAGGAGGAATGGGGCAGAGACATGACACTGAAGGGGAGCTGTAACTAAGCCAAGGCTGAATAGTAGGCGATAGTTATCTTGCAAAGACCCAAGGTGAGATTTTAATGGCTCTTTTGACCTTGGTGGATGTTAGCTCAGGCCAGGAGTTGGGGGATATGCTTAGTGGGCCTCTGGTTTCTCATTCTTCAGAGCACATTGACAGCAACTGGGATGGACGCCATTTAGACTATCAGGTGAAAAAATCTTCCATTTTATTTCTTCTCTCTTGTCTGTGAAGGCTCTATAGGCTAGAAAAGGAGTCTTTAACTCAGTCAGGGTCAAGGTTCTAGTCCTGAAATAAGCCAGGGGCTTCGAGCTCTGAATTACACCTGATAACATGGTTTATAGGCTACAGGGACAGGCAAGACCCTGGTGCTGCCATTCTGAAGGTGCCCTGAGTCTGGAGTACAAATCGCCCTGCTGAGCTTGTCAGCCGGGCACAGGGGCTTCAGTCACTGTGACTGGGCTCCCAGTGACAAAGTGTTCCTGTCACCTGTCTTCCCCCAGGTCAGATCCAGGGAACAATGAGTTTGGAGTCGCAAAGGACCTATTACTGGGCATCTTGTCACAGTCATAAGTCTAATGTAGACTCTGCCCTTTCTTGTTCCAATGTGATCATCCCACCCCTGCCTTTGATGGCTGTAGCAGGAATGGTCTTCTCTTCCATCGTTTCTTTAATGTACTCGGTTTCTCTGGTGATGGACCTGGCAGGTCTTTGCTGGATTCTCTTCCTTTACTGGTTTGTATATGCTAGGCCTGGGGAGTGGCACTATTAGAAGTAGCCCTGTGGGAGTAGGTGTGGTCTTGTTGGAGTAGGTGTGTCACTGTGGGTGTGGGCTTTAAGACCCTCATCCTAGCTGCCTGGAAGCAGTATTCTGCTAGCAGCCTCCAGATGAAGATGTAGAACTCTCAGCTCCTCCTGCACCATGCCTGCCTGGATGCTGCCATGTTCCTGCCTTGATGATAATGGACTGAACCTCTGAACTTGTAAGCCAGCCCCAATTAAATGTTGTCCTTATAAGAGTTGCCTTGGTCATAATGTCTGTTCACAGCAGTAAAACTCTAAGACAGTCACTCATCTCAACTAACAATTAAAGGGTCTGCACCATGGCTGCATAGTACTCTAAGAGCTTGGTATGCCCAGGGGAAACAAAAGACCAAGGACCTTGATCACGAGCAGCCTGCAAACAGGGGGTCATGATAGGGCCCCTCCAGAAACACCCAGAAGAGTCTGCATCCCTGTGCCTTTCCTGATGCAAAAATTATCTAACCCTGGCTAAGTGCATGTCCCCTTACAGAGATGTGGCACCAGCATGTGACTTGGCTTGGTCCTTTCTTCTGAAACACCTTGACCTAAGAGCACAATTAAACAAACACCCTAAGGCACAGACCGGACCTTAACACAACAGAGCAGGGTGAACATTGAAGGGAATGTAGAGGTAACTTTTTTTTTTAGCACAAATGTCATGTAAATGATTAGCTGTTCAAATTATGATTCACGAAGACTTTAGAAGCCATTTCTGCCAGCATTGTGAAAGACGCTGGATCTGTATGATGAGAGAAACATAGGTGTACTAAAGAAAAGTCTTGAAATCCCAGTGCCACGTTCACAGGGAGACAATGTTAGGAGGACAGGGAGAAGCAAGAGAAGCAGAGAGGGAACCGTGTGTCCCTAAGGGTGGCCTAGAAACAGGGCTGGTGTTGGCACATCTTCTAGGCTCCGCCCCACTGTTACCTGGCAACAGCCAGGTGTGCCTGACTCACTATAAAAGGGGCTGCTTGCCCCCTCCTCTCTCTCTTGCTCTTCCTACTCCGTTCCTCTCTTCCCTCTCTGTCTCTTCTCTCCCCATCCCCTCTCACACGTGTTCATGGACGGCCTCTACTCCTCTCTCTCTCTCTCTCTCTCTCTCTCTCTCTCTCTCTCTCTTCTACCCCCTCGACTCCCCTCCCCATGCCCTAAATAAACTCTATTCTATACTATACCGTCCAGTGTGGCTGGTCCCTCACGGGGAAGGGTTGCCTCAGCGTGGGCCCACAGAGGCACCCCTTTCCCCACACCATACAGTGCCTCTACCAAACATATCTCTGGCTTCTTTTTCATTTTTTATAAAACATAACAGCTGGACCCCAGGGGACCTGCTGGAGATAAATGGTGTCTCTAAGCAGGAAGGGCTCAGGGTGGAAAAAGAGGGGGATTTCAGATGCTGGACTATAGGGGAGAAGCAGGGACAGAGGGGACTGGGTGGCAGCTGAAGACGCCTCAGGGTCATGTTGCTGGAAAAAGTCAGGATCAAATGGAGACTGAATGAAAGGAAGACCCAGTGGCTCCAAAGTCTGTTTGAGAAGGTGTTTACTGAAGGCATGGGGGAAAGTACAGCTAGAGGCATCTGGGAGAGTTCAGAGCGGGGAGAGAAAGCATCAGTGGAAAAGTGGCCAGGAACCAGAACCAGGCCAAGAAAGGAGAGAGACATGGATGAGGAGAGTGAGAGAGAAGAGAGAAAGATAAAAGAAGAGCAAGAGAGGTTCAGGAGTAGAGCCAAGAGAACCAAGAGAGCCCATGGCCAAAGGGCGGGGTTATATAAGAAAGAGGCTGGGGAAAGGGCGAGCTAATTAAGCCCTGGGGCTGGGGAGATTTAGGATGGGGGTGGGGGTCGGGGTTAGAAGTGCTGGGAGGAACCACAGCTGCCAGTGAGCTTGGCTGGGGCCAGCTTGCGCCTTTGTATGCTAATGGGCACCTCACTTAGCCTTTTGTCCGAGTTCCTCTCTTAGGGACCTGACAGTGACTGGCCTCAGAAGGGTAGACTTGGGTTTGTCCCAGGGTTTGCAAATAAGATGTTTCCAGTTTGGGGTCTGCTTTGGAGTTGGTAGGGTGGTGGGAACAAACATTCAAGCCTTGAGATTGTGTTTGACATGGGCCAACGTGGTCCCCAAACCTGGAGTCAAGAGGTGAGGAATGACCTGATGCAGGCAGTTTGACTGGTGAAGACAGCAGCAAACCCATGTAGGATTGCTTAGCTGGCAGTTAGATGTAGTGTAATAGCGTCTGTCTGTCCGTCTACCCACTTCTCAGTTTATCCACCCCATTCTTATTTAGTACTGTGTGTGAACTGAAAGTTCATCTCGTGGAGCTCATAAGAACATGGGTGAGCATCAAAACACAGAGCACAAGAACTCAGAGACGCATACAGGCTCTGGAGCTCGGGGATCCTTCCATAGACTTCCCGAGGATTAGAAAGCAAAGCATCCGAGGGAGGCTCCAGCGACTTGGCCAAGAGGTCTTAAGTGGGCTATGGGAGGCCTGGGTGGGGGCAGATGGATCAATGCTGAATCAGGGACAGAACAAAGGTGGGGCTGGGAGGAGACAGAGGAAGGGAATAAGTTATGTTGCTCACCCGTGCCAGGAATGCTGCCAGTCATGAGACATCTGCTAGCCTTCCTTCTGTTCTGCTTTCCTGACTGGCTGCAGGCAGCAGGGTTATCTTTATTTAGTGCTAAGGAAGGACTTGGAAGGGTTTTGCAAACGCCTTTGATTCTCACCCCTGGTGATTCCCCGGAACTCTAGGTGTTGGATTCCCTTCAAGGCTCATTGTAAGAGGTGCAGACAAAGCCCTGGGAGAGAACAGCCCCTGAGCCAGCTCCACCCCAGCCTGTCCTACATATCCCTGGACTTCTGACCTTAGAGGAAGGATACTGCCCAGCAGTCCACTGGCAATGCATGAGAGCAGCTCAGGCTGGGAGAGGACCATCTCCATCTTCCCCACACTATTGGAAAATCAGGACGGGCAGGACAGAGATGAAATTCCGAGGGTGTTTATAGACCCAGAGAGTTCGTTTCAAGCATCGTGGGTACCCTAGAACATTGTCTTCCTTTTCTCCTGGAAGCACTGGCAAGCCCGGAGAAATGAGAGGCAGGATGCCCTGGTTTTCGCTCTGCCTCTTGCACCTCTTGGGTGCTCTCTGCTTCCCCTACGGAAACATCTCTCATTTGCATTTCTTCTCACTTTTCTTCCTTCCTTACCTCAGGACTCCATGACTGACTTCTCTTCCTGTTCTGTTCTTGCCTTTGTCCTCTCTTTTGTGACATGGAAATCTTAGTCTTAACCATCAGCAGTTTCTGGGATGATGATTAATTAATGAATTTCCAGCAAGCCCACTTTCTGCAGGCTCAGACATGTACCCATCACCAGGGTTCACCAGCAAGCACAGTTTTCTGAGGAGAGTCTATCGGGTCAACTTCAGAGACCTTGTCCTACAAACCCAACTGTGTTTTGAGACTCTGGCTGGATTTCTCTCCATTGCAGACTCCTGAAAATGTTCTTCCCAGAGGGCTCCCCTGGAAATATCAAAGTTTAAAATTGGTTCTCCTGGAATAACTGAGGGACCTTCTGCCTCAGTCTGAGTCTCCAGTGGGGATCTTGACCCTCTTGCTCTTTCACCATTATGATGTCATTGCTCCATGCTCACGTCTCCTTCTTCTGCCTCCTCCTAGAGCATACCTAGATGCTCTGACTTTGCCAAATCTCTGACCACTGTAGAAGTCTCAGAGTCATAGAATACCACGCAGCATCACAGCGGGGCTTCTCATTCTATACCATGGACATAGTGACTGATACATGGGGTTATATGATACACATCCTATAAATATGACTACATATGTACTTGCTGTGTGCCGAGGTCTTAAAGGAGATGCTTGCTTCCTTCTAGAAGCAGACAGATAAAAAGGCCAGTGTACTGGCTGGTTTTGTGTGTCAACTTGACACAAGCTGGAGTTATCACAGAGAAAGGAGTCTCAGTTGAGGAAATGCCTCCATGAGATCCAGAGGTAAGGCATTTTCTCAATTAGGGATCAAGGGGGGAGGACCCCTTGTGGGTGGTGCCATCCCTGGGCTGGTAGTCTTGGGCTCTATAAGAAAGCAGGCTGAGCAAGCCAGGAGCAGCAAGCCAGTAAGAAACATCCCTCCATGGCCTCTGCATCAGCTCCTGCTTCCTGACCTGCTTGAGTTCCAGTCCTGACTTCCTTTGGTGATGAACAGCAACGTGGAAGTGTAAGCTGAATAAACCCTTTCCTCCCCAACTTGCTTCTTGGTCACGATGTTTGTGCAGGAATAGAACCCTGACTAAGACAGCCAGGACGGTGGGGGATGTAAGGGACTGACCCTGGGCACAGCAAGGGCCCTGGAGGAGGAAACTGGAACAGGTGGGAAAGTGAAATGCTCAAGCAGATCTGTCTGTCCCTGGGCTGCTAGCCTTCTTTATTTCTGTGGCAGTTAAGTTTCTTCTTGGAGCTCTTGTCCATTGAGGCTGGGAGAAAACCAGCCCTGAACAGTCTGTGAGTTTGCCCCTGCTGTGGGGTCCCCATTCTGGTCTGAACTGACAGCTGAAGCAGGCACAGAGCACCAGCCAGCTCAGCTCTGGGCACCGCCTTGTCTTCTGCTTGTTCCTTCTGTTGGCATCTCTGTCAAGCCCTCACCATTTCTGGGTGCTATTCTTGGCACCAAGAGGAAGCAGGCCTGGGAACCAGAAGCCCTTCTTCATCTGTTCTGTTCCCAGAAATTCTAGATGGAGGAGACATGCCATATAAATTTAGAACTATGAATGATCTGCAGCCCTCAGAGGTGTCTTGGTAGAACAGACAGTAAAGAAGGAACCGGCAGGGAGCATCAAAAGAAAGGAAGCTCCTGGAATGTGGAGCCAGGAACAGAGCTCAGGAGCTCAGAATGGGGCTGTCTGGGGAGTTGGAGAGTGTGCTGGGCAAGGAGACCTCTGGGAGGGCCACTCTCTTCCCCCAAGTATATTACATGGGGTGGGGGAAAGAATGGCCAACCAAAGCTGTGGATATTGATCACAGTTGCAACCTGTTACAGTATCTCAGCTGTGACAGGGGCTCGGGAGGGGAGTGGCAAAGCACCAGGTTTTTTCCCACGCCCCCTTTACTGTGGGAGTTAATAAGCATTGCAAACTGTTACAGTAGCTTCGCCCTTACTGCGCGTGCTCTCTCTCTCTTTCTCTCTCTCTCTCTCTCTCTCTCTCTCTCTCTCTCTCTCTCTGTTTGTGCAAAGCACCATTTTTTCTAAAGCTCCCTCTCATGTGGAGTTTTGCACCTGTCTTTGGTATTTTGTTGTGAGACTCCACACTGGTTTTGTTATTTACAATTTACAGTAATTTCATCCAATTTTTCACCCAAAAGCAAACAATTTGTGTATGAATTGGCTGAAGTTTGCCCCCTCTCTTGTAGAAAGGGTTTGGCAAGTCATTGGGAAGATCCATGAGAGGGAGAGAGGTAAGGAAGTTTCTTTCTTCTTTTTTCTTTTCTTTTTTTTTTTAAAAAAAGATTTGTTTATTTTATTTGAGTACACTGTAGCTGACTTAAGACACTCCAGAAGAGGGCATCAGATCCCATTACAGATGGTTGTGAGCCACCATGTGGTTGCTGGGAATTGAACTCAGAACCTCTAGAATAGCAGTCAGTGCTCTTAACCACAGAGCCATCTCTCCAGCCCAGGAAGTTTCATAAGAGAGCAACCATAGACAAGACTCTTTTAGCCTTAGTTTCCTGCTTCGTAATGGGAGGAAACGGTACTCCTGCAAGGTTTAAAATCTGTGAGTTCATGCACAAGCATTTAGCCTTCGACTGAATCCTGTTTGCTTTTATCCTAAAGATTTTATGTCTAGGGAAAACCTCAATTATGCCTCCTTAACAACTTATTGAAGGCCTGCTCTTTCCTGAGGGTTAGGCAGGTCTCAGCCAGCAGGATCCAGTCACAGCTCATAAAGAGCCTGCCCCCTACTGGGGAACAGGAGCAAGGACCTCGCTTGCTGGCTAAAGTGGCCTGTGCTTGGGGCAGGCAGCTGTGGATTCTGGGAAATCTTCAGGAACCGTCAGGCAAAGCGAGTTAAAAATTCCTTCCCAAGCTATTGATTTTGTGACCGTTGAGTGTATGAGGAGTGTAAGACCGAATCAGTAAACTCTGTACACTATCACCAAGATACGGTAGCTGTTAACATCCTCGCCTGTATGATTTCCATCTATACCTGTATTCTTTCCCTTGAAGTGTTTAGCAGTTTATAGACATTCTGATGAGTAACCCCTGTCAACAGATAGGGGTGTCCTTCTATGTGTCCACCTTAGAAAGCATTTACCTAAGCACCAGGGAGGCTCACCCATCACGTTTGCTTCCGATCTTCTAACCCGGACAGTGGTTGCCCACCCTGCCCCGCCCCACCCCACCCAAAGGTATGGTTTTCTAGGCAGCTTTCTTGTCAGAGGTCCTCCGGTTGGGGCTTTTTGGTTCCCCCCCTGACTTGGTCCAAGTTCCGAAATTGTGACAGCAGTATTTAAAATAAATATTTTTAGATTTACCTATTTTACGTGTATGAGTGTATTGTGCCTGCATGTATGTCAGTGAACCATGCGTGCACTGGTGCAGAAGGAGGTCAGAAGAGCATGTCAGTCAGATGCCCTGGAACTGGAGTCACGGATAGCTGTGAGCCACCACGTGGGTGATGGGAGTCAAACTGGGGTCCTCTGCTTAAGCCACAGGTGCTCTTAACTACGGGGCCATCTCTCCAGTCCCAGCTGCCTGCAGCATTTTATAGAGCCACTACAGTTTTCTGTTGGTGGCATATCAGCAGATCATGCCAGACTGTTCCATCTTGCTACTGCTGTGGTGTCTTACTCCCTCTGTTAAGAGGAAATGCACCTTCTCTTCTCCAATATGACTAACATTCTATGTTATAACTAAACTCTTGGAAATAACAGCCTTCTGTATAGTTTCTTCCCCATTCATTTTTTCCCCCCACAAACATTTTGCATTGCAAAAATGTCGACTTTCTAATTGCAGCTTTCTTTTAAGTGTGGCAGGCATATATATATGTGTGTGTGTGTGTGTGTGTGTGTGTGCATGTGTGTGTGTATATATATACATATATGTGTGTGTATATATATATGTGTGTGTGTATATATACACATATGTGTATGTGTGTGTATATATATATATATATATATATATATATATATATATATATATATATACATATATATATATATATACACACATGTATAGGATGGGCTTTTTCTTAGCAGCTTGGCTTAAAGTTTAACGTTCTGCCTCCCTTTGAAACTCTTATGAGCCACAGATGTGTGGAAGATACAAGGCTGGGTATACTGACAAGACCCCGACCTGGGTCACAAATAGGTCAGCTGTCAGTTTAATGGAGACTGTCCCTGGCTGATGGAAAGATGGCCTGCCTCCTGTCGGTGCTCAGGGCTTGAATGGGCTGGGGAACTCTGTGGAAGAAGTCAGGTGGAGAAACAAGGGATGGGCCTTTGGCTCCATTCAGAACCTTCCCAAACGTGCAAGCAGGTGCACCTTCCTCTGCTAGCAGTTAAAAGACACTAATTTGACATCTGTTCTAGGCTCAAAGCCAGTAGGGCAAAGGGCTGTCCCCATGGTGTTGATAGGGCAGGGGAGGGGGAGACAGATAGTGTATGTGGGGGTGGGGGGGCGGGGTTGGGAATGTTGAGTGGATGGTTAGGAACTGAGTCCAAAAACAAAGTGAATGTGAAGAGACCTACGGAGGAAGGCACCAAGGCGGAGGTGGAGGATCTGACTCCACCTGAGAAACACCGGCGAGGTGGGCACAGCTGGAGGGAAGAGCTGGAGGGACCATCTGACACTGCGGCAGTGGCCACTCACTCACTCAGTTCATGCCCAATTATTAGAGCCAGCAAAGCCTGGGGATTATTTCCCTCCCTCTACTGCGACATGATTTTAGGCGAATGAAAACAAATCAGAATTCATCAACTGTGAACAAAACTGTCAACTGTGAACCGTCAACAGTCTGGTTTAAAAATAGAAGACTGGATTGACGAAATGCAGCGGAGAAAGTAGTTTAAATAAAACGTTAAAAATAATACCTCAAGCATGCAAGGCCCCGGGAAGAGTGAGGAGACCTGCGTGAGCAGTGAACTAGAGAGAAGTTATTAGCTCTGCTTTACAAATCACAGGAGAGAAAGATTCACTCGCACCGACGGGCTGGTGTGTTGTCCAAAACAGAAGCAAGGGTTGGCTGGGAAATCTGCTAGCACATGTGTTTTTATTAGGTCAGTGTTTTGAGCACCTGTGCACACTTACGCAGTATTTCCTTTCTCTGGTTCTCAGGTGGTTGGGGAAGGCACTTTTGTTACAGCAGGTTAAGGGTCTAGAAGCTTCTGGGGTTGGTTATATTTATATCTGTGTTAGTATGAATATGGAAGCTAGTCTGTGCTTAAATGGCCTTACCTGATTTCCTAGTTTCTGAACTGGCTTCCTTTGTAGAATTATGGCCAATGATTCAGATAACCCCTTTATCATAAGATCAGTATGAGGCCTCAGTTTCTCATATGCCCACCCCTCCTTCACAGAGCATGAGTCACAAGGGACACAGCATGGCTGACTTCTCACATCCTGACACCACTGCTCTCTGACTTTTTGGTTTGGTCTGACATCGTTCCAATAGACCTGAGCCACCTTGGCACAAAGACTTATGTTTATCCTGTAGTCTCTATCTTCTTAAAACACTAGGTGCAAAGTGTACCCGTCAGCTTGGCTGTCAGGCAAAAAGCTAGAAACTGAGTTGTGGAAAGGACAGAGTTCCCCTCTCATAGCCCAGGAGGCCTGGCGTTTGAGATCACACAACTGATAATGGCTGGCTCATTCTGAGGCAGAGGAACTATTTTCTTGGTCTTCGGTCCCTCTGGAGGTGTGTGTCTCTGGAGGTCCTTGGCTTAGAGATAGCTCTCTCTCTCCTGTGTCTCAACACCATCCCTACCTGGGTACTTCTGTGTCCACAATGTCCCTTCCTTATATGGACAGCCAACATACTGGCTTCAGGCCCCCGTGAAGCTGTTTTCATTTGCCTGCCTCTCTGAAGCCCCCACTGTTACAAAGGTCCAGGTCTGAGACTCATTTGGACCTAGTTTGCATGTGGGATGGAGTTGGGCCCTAGTGGGAGGTGTATAGTTTCCAGAGGGTGACTAGGGGTTTACTACAGACAGCAGCAGAGGGTCTTCTCTGCTACATTCTCTTCAGGGTGGGTTGGTCTAGAGGAATGGCTTTCCTGTAGGAAGTACTGACTCAACCACTGTCCCAGTGGGTGTCTTTCAGGTCGTCTCAGGGAGGTCCCCCAGGTATACCTTCAGCTTTGGCTACTGTGTGCTGTAAGGTGCTGAGCGGAGAGGAGCTCTCTAGTCCAGAGGATTGCTTCTACCAATTTCCTTTGTTTTACACTTTCAAAAACAGGGTTTTTTTTTCCCTCAGTGGCAGACAAATAATGCTGTACTCTTACTAGCCCCCAAGAAGGTCATGCTTTCTAGACTTGTTTGGTTTATTACCTGCCACGCTGTGAAAGTTGAACTTGGCTCACTGTGTTCTGACTGCTTAGATATTCTTATCTCCTCAGGGCTGGTGTAAAAGGAACAGGTAGAGAGGCCACTTGACCAATTCCTCATGGCACAGCCATCAACATCCAGAGTTGTATCAGAGTTTGGCTCCTGCTTTGCACGTACCATAGAAAAGGTTTTCAGCCCCTGCCATGTGGTCCTAAGGTCAGGAGGGAGCTCCTGGTAGCCTGTGATGCTGGAGGATGCCCACCTCTCTCGCTCACATCTCCCTTGTAGAATCTTTTGCTCTCTCGAACTCAGTCCTCTAACCACCTCTTTCCCAAAGAGAAATTTCACAGGGCTCTGTATACTTTGTTATTGTTTCAGCTCAGTTGGGAGCTGGATAAGCCTAGGGGTTGCATCTGCTTAGTTGGAGGAAGTCAACTCTAAGTCATCTCTTGGGCTGTTTACCTGTTTCTAGTGGGGAGCCGCAGAAAGGCTCTGCAGCAGTATCATTTCCCCCTGGCTCCCATTTGCTTAGCAAGCCTGGACTAAGGGCGCGGTGTATCTGCCTTGTGATGATCTCTAACCCCGTATATTGTGCTGTCTCACTGGCTCTGTGTAGCCAGCAAGGTCCAACTTGGGGCCTGGAACCTAAAGCTTGAGAGAGGGAGATGAGCACCTGCCTGGTGACTGAGCCCCACGGCTTTGGAGAGCTCACTCAGCAGGAAGTCTTTCTCCTGAGAGACATTCAGCCCCTCTGGGTAAGGCTGGCATGAACAGCCTCTCTGTTGCCCCCCTGCCCTGGCAAACAAACAACCTGGGGCAGGGAAAGGACTGCACTGTATCTGTGAGGCTTACTTCGGAGAGATGGATTAGAGAAGAGCCTCCAGGGGGACCGCTATGAGATAGATGCCCTAGTTTCAAGTCTCAGGTCCCAAGAACACCTCCACCCAGTCGTGATTTGTGACTCCAATTCAGAGCTCCCAGCAGCCCCCACTACACATTCCCTGAGGGCTCCCACAGGTGAGCATCCTTTCCCAGGAAAGCTGTGGTTCTAGCTTGGTTAGTACCTCCAGAAAAGAGTGTACATTTTGTTTACATTTTATTATAAAATGTTTCATGCATAAAATGATGTGTATTATTTATAGAAGTTGTTAAGTCCAGGAGCAAGGTTAAAAAAAGCTGAATTAAAATGTAAACAAAGATCCATTTTTGTGATACTTCTATATGCCCTACTCTGCTGCCTCCCCTAGGGAGGTCACCTGAAATTGATGGCACTTGTCAAACACCTGGTATGAGTTTTTACTACTTCTGTCTGTCTGTCTATATAGCCTGTTTTGAATTTTTAAAAGATTCAAATAAAATGGTAGGATTATAACCATTTACATTTTTTAAAATTTATTTTTTTATTTTCTGTAAGTAATTCACATGAGCCTACGTGAATTATTTTGCCTATATGTATGCATATGCATCATGAGACTGTCTGGGGCCCGTGGAAGACAGAAGAGAGCATCAAATGAC
The DNA here is from genome assembly GCA_028551405.1 of Uromys caudimaculatus. Lineage (NCBI taxonomy): Eukaryota > Metazoa > Chordata > Mammalia > Rodentia > Muridae > Uromys > Uromys caudimaculatus. The sequence goes on from CM052714.1 coordinate 5,598,893, forward strand.
CTGGAACTGAGTTCCAAAAGGTTGTGAACCACTGCGTGGGTGCTGGGACCCAAACCCAGGTCCTCTAGAATGGCAGCAAGGACTCTTACCTGCTGAGTCGCCTCACCTTCAGCCTTTGGTGCTTCATTCACTCATTACATATCTTCCAAGAAGATAAAAAAGAGTACTCTGAAACCTTGCATTTGCCTGGTGCAGATGGATACTGCTTTCTCAGTGGCTCCTCTCTGGAATACAGAGAGGCCAGCTGTCATGGACATGTCAGGGGTACACAGAGGGGCTGCTGCTACCTGGCAGAGCAGGCTGAGTAGCCAGAGGTCTTGTCTGGGGCTTCGGTTCAGTCAGGTTCAGTCAGGGTCGTATAGAAACAGGTGTGTGCCTCTGAGAGGCAGGTGGAGAAGACCAACTCTGTCAATAGCCTGGAGCAAGCATGAGACTGAGAGGCAGGCACTGAATGTGGAGCTCCAGGAGAGGCGGAGAGTAGAGACACGTGGTAGAATACAGGGTGGGGTAAGCAGCTGAACTCTAACGTTCACGTCCTAACTTCTTTGTGTGGACTGGCTGGGAAGCTCTGACAGAACAGAGGTTTGTGGTTTGCGGAACACACATTATTACCCTTCTTTCTGCCTTTAGCTCATTTGTTCTATTTCTTGAATACCAGTGATGTGTCAGGCTCACCGTGGGTCACCTCACGTCAGATATCAGACAGGAAGAGAAGCTTCCCTTGCTATATATACTCTGTGGTCTAGAAGGAAGCCACGGGTGGTTCCTCCCCACACAGGTTTACCGCAGCCCTGGTGAGCTTCAGTTCTGCCCCTCTGCCTTCTGAATCTCCTGCAGAGGAAACAGCTCTTCTGTGGCATGGGAAGCCCAGGTGAAATGCTAAAACTGCTGTAACCTGCTCCTTCACTATTGGTGCTGATCTGTTTACCTGTCAGAGTCGGTCATGTGGCAGTGCTGCAACCAGGAGTGCAGAGAAGGCAGGTGCTGGGTCACAGAGCATGAGCAACATGTAGACTCCCCCCTCAGGGAGGGCAGAGTTTGGTGAGGGAAAATATTTGAGTCTGTAAAGAGGCAGTTACATGTTAGTATGCAAAGGCCTCATGATGAAGTCAGGTGATAATTTAAACTTTACAAAATGGATGTATACATAAAAGAATAGTTTTGCCTAAATAAGATTCAAAAACTAGTTTGTAAACCTCCAATCTGAAGCCGAGGGTCATTCTAGAGAGCCAGGCCAGAGGAGGAGGAAGAGGAGGCAGCCGGCTGGCCACAGTAGTCTCCGCTCCTGCTGCACACACTCTGTGTGTGTGGCTTAGTTTCTGTCAGCTTGACAAAGCTAGAGTCACCTGGGAAGAATTTCAAATGAGGAATTGCTCCCACCAGATTAGCCTGTGGGCATGTCTACGTAGTGTTTTCTTGATTAATGGTTGATAGAGGAGTGCCCTGTCCACTCTGCGTGGTACCACCTGTAGGCAGGTGCACTAGGTTGTATAAAAAGGCAAGCAAGCCACAAGAGCAAGGCAGGAGGCAGCTTCCTGCGTGGCTCTGCCTCTCTTCTTCCCTCCAGGAGCTGCCCTGGCTTCCCTTTATGATGGACTGAAACCTGTAAACCAAATAAGCCTTTCCCAGCCAGGTTACCAGTTGTCGGTGTTTATCACAGCAACAGAGATCAAACTAGGGCCCAGTGCTATTTGAAGCAAGAGTTGACACAGTGACCTTTCGGCTTTCTGTCAGCTCATCCCGCTGCCTGCAGGCACATCCCATACCCAGAGGTCCTTTGGCTTTAGCTGTATATTCTCACACAGACTGCCTCACCACATAGTCCTGTCCATGAGGCTTTAGATGAATACACTCTAATTTACTCCAAAGTCAGGGCAAGTGATGTTTGAGGCCTGCGCCTGGCTTCCTTTCACAAAGTGCCTCTGACTCCTGGGAGCACACTGGTCACATGCTGGCCATTTCAGGAGCAGGCATAAAAGGGAACTTGGGCTGGAGAGGGAGCTTGCTCTCTGTTCTCTTGCTCTGCTGTTGCCCTTGGCTAGGTGACAGCTGGAGTTAGACCCAGTGATTGCAGAACCCTTAGAGCCGGCTAGAGAGCAGTCTGCCTGGGTTTGTACTTAGTCTGGGGATGGAACATCTCTTTCTCTCACAGTGAGCCCACGTCCACCTGTGCTCCAGACAGTTGCTTTGCAAACGGTGGTGCTTTCTCAAAGGATGGTTTGTGTTCTCTAGGGCAGGGACGGTATCTGCTCTTTCTTTCCCTTCTGTTAAGTGATTCCCCACGGCGCCCGATAAGAGATGCGTGCTGAGCAGGTGCCTCGTCAGTTCTGCCTCTCTCTCCTTCCTTTGAACCTCCACCAGGTTCCCAGGCCCTAGACCTTTGCAGGAGACTGATTATATGCAAGCCTTGATCCTGAGAATTTGACAGGCAGAAAAGGAGGAAACAGATAACACATCTGGCCAAAGGCAAAGGTGCAGAATCAACCACACTCCGTATAGGTTCAGTGCTCTGAACCCCCAGCCACGTGACAGAAACTATCTCAAGACCCTTAAGGGCTCGGCTCTGAAGTCAGACATGCATTTGACTGACTGAGTGCCAAGGTCTTTTATGAGTTGTTTAACCTCCAAGAGCCTCAATTTCTTTTTCCATATTCTACAAGTAATAAGAAAGCTGGTGCCCACTGTGGTCTAGGACACCTATAAAGATCTCCACTACCCCCTCCTTGTGTTTGGAGTCTGTTGAGACTTAAATGTGAAATTAGGAGACAGGGACCCAAAAGCTACCATGATTGCTGACAAAAGATGGCAGGAGTCTGTAGCTTGTGGACTTTGGACATTGACTCCCAGACTTAGGTGGATATTCTCATTGGATCCCAGGCTGGTTATAAGAGGGCTCTAGCCAAAAACTCCAGCTTTCATTACACATTGCTCCCAGAGGAAGAGGCAGGCAGAGTGCCTCAGATGCACTCTCCAGACTCTCTCCAAAAGAGATGGCTGTGCTTTGCTCTGCTTTGAATATGGGATGTCCCTCGTAGGCTCACACATGGAATGTCCCTCGTAGTGCCCGAGGTGTTGAATGCATTGAATGTTTGGTCTCCAACTGATGATTCTATTTCAGAGTCTGGAGAATGAAAGCTAGCTGGAGGAAGTACGCAGTCTGTGTCGTGTGTCCTGTCCCAGGCTTGCCTCTCTTTTGCTCTGCTTTCTGTCCACCATGATACCAGCAATTCTCATCGTTGTGGGCTGAAGCCATGAGCAGAACAAATCTCTCTTCCTTTTAAGTTGTTTGTGACCAGCATCTGTCACAGTAATGAGAATGCAGGTTACGAGGAATGTTCCGGAACACTTGTTCTCTGTGGGAGGATTCACTGGGGATCCCCGGAGTTTAAGTGGGAGGGCTTCATGGGCCACATAGACCTCCACAGGCATTCACTTCCAGATAATCGTCGTATTTTGTAAATGGTGACAGTTGAGCCTGCTGTTAATTTAAATTTGCTTGCCAGTTCTTCTGCTGTGCTTTGGAAGTTATTTAGGAAAACATGAAGGGCCAGTCCCAAGTTAGAGTTCTCAAAGCCAGACCACTAGCAGGGCAGACTTCTCCCTTCTCCAACTTTGTTCCCTTAAAGCAAGGGTACCAGCCGCTCCCTGGGAAGCCGAGCCTGCACCTGGCCTTGACGTGTTCTAATGGTCTGTCCTTTCTCTCTCTTGCAGTGCAAGTTGGAATTTCATGCTTGTTCTACAGGCAAAAGCCTCAGCTCCCTCTGTGATGGGCCCTGTCCATGTCTGCCTGAGCCCGAGCCACTGAAGCCCAAGGCAGAGAAGAGTGGTGAGTGGAAGAGGGTTCAGAGGTCAGGTTGGCTTGCATGGTCAAGCCCGGCTCACTTGCTTGGAGCCAGGCTGTGACAGAGCTGTTCAGCCTGTAAAGAGAATTTGGGCTCACTTGGCCAGGGACTCTGAGCTGAACCACTTTCTACCATTAAAGAGAGAAAGAAGAGCAGAGAGGCTTTTAAAAGAAATCGGTTAGAGCAAGGTGTGTGCCGGCCTCCTTTAGAAGGTAGTTTAGCTCTGGCATCGGAGGGGCAGTTTTTCACGGCCTGCCCTTGGGCTTATCTTTCTCCAGCTGTAAACTCTAGAATCCTTTGAACCTCTCAAGACTGAACATCACAGAAACTGCAGAGGTACTGAGGCAGAGGAGAGCTTCTCCCCTAAGCATTTCTTCATCGATACATTCCACTAAAGCCCAGTATAAAGCCAAGGGACAGATGAAAGTGGACACCCCTAAGGACCACTGCTTCCAGTCCAGGGTTGAGCAGGCAGGGATGACTAGGGGTGTTTTCTAATGGAGAAATAATATAGTCCCATTGGTCACTGGCTGCTTCTGAAATCCGACTTTAAATTTGCTTTCAGTGGCCATGAGCATTCTTAGCTGTGACTGGTTGGTTCCATAGAAAATACTGCATCCACATGCATGCCAGTGTATGCATATGCATGCATCTATGCCAGTGTATTCGTGCATGTGTGAACTCATGACTCCCAATGTAAGAAGCTTCTAATGATTGAGGAAATGAACAGAGTGAGAGACAGTATCATTTTTACTAGCCATGTGGGCAAGGGCTAGGGCAAATAGAAGAAGATTTCAAGTCCAAGTCTGGGCAGTTCTGCTTTAGAAATGTTACAGGCTCTTCGGTAAGTTTAGCTCAGAAGAGCAATATAGATCAGGAAATATTGTGATCACAAGTAATCAACAAAGATTATTGATTTCCCAACAGTAGATCTCATTGTATTTGAGGACAATTTATTTATATGAAAACTTAGATATGATGTACAATACCTCTTTGTGTTTTGGCCACGGGGTATTGAAGTTGTTGGTATCAGTGAGGCCAGGTGGGGAAGTCCAGGTCCTCAGTCTCATCAACAAAAGAACTCAGAGGAAGTACACAAAGCCCAGAAAAAAAAAAAAAAAAAAGAAAGTTAATTTTAGAAGCGAAAGTATGTCAGAAAGCAAAAGTGTATGCTTTTTCTGGGTAGTAGCATGGGTGGCTTGATGAGCGAGGCCCACACTGGGAGGTTGGGGTGTTCCTTCTATGCGTGAGAGGATGTTCATGGAGGATTGTCCCTAGGGTGGGGTGGCTTGATTGTTTCCTCCTTTGATTTATAGCCTAAGATTCTGCTCAAGTGGTATCAGGCAAAATCATGCACAGCTGGTACCTGAAGCCATAGTGCCCAGTGGGGGCAGTTTCTCATTAGTTTGTCCTTGTTGAAGGAGTGTCACGTACTAGCGCTTACATCCTGGTCATGTGATGGAAACTCTGTCTGTTCTGGATTTTTGTGGCTAGTAGTATTTTTGAAGATCTGGAGAACATCCCAACAAACTAAGCCTCTCCTGTCTGCCTTGGATCCATTCTTTTTTACTACATAGTCCAGAAAATTCTACCTAAAATTTTCTGGAGTCTTTTAGGAAGTTGTGGTAGCCCATGTTACTCTAGATTGCATGCTGTTCTGTATTCTGTGCTATTCTAGATTCCATGCTGTTCTAGATTCCATGCTGTTCTAGATTCCATGATATTCTAGATTCCATACTAGTCTAGATTCCATGTTATTCTGCATTCCATCCTATTCCATGCTGTTCTGCATTCCATGTTATTCTAGATCCCATGTTATTCTAGATTCCATGTTGTTCTAGATCCCAGGCTATTCTAGATCCCATGCTGTTCTAGATCCCATGTTGTTCTAGATCCCATGCTGTTCTAGATCCCATGCTTCTTGGGGTTTGGTCTTCTGCTACTTATTGTAATGCTAACTACTGCCCCACCAGATCTCATTACCCCCCAGAGATAAGAGAATTCACACATAGACCCAAGTGACACTTGTCTCCCAAGTTTTCATTGATTGATGAATACAAATGCTTACAGCCTATAGCTAGACATTAGAGAGAGAGGTGTTTTGGTTCTTGGAATTGAGGTCAGAGGCAGGACCATGAGGAGGAGAAAGAAGAAGAGAGAAGACAGAGGAAGACACCATGGGGTAAGGGATACAATTTCCCAATAAGACTCCAGAAATTTTAGGTAGAATTTTCTGGACTATGTGGGAAAAGAGAATGGATTCCGAGACAGAGACAGGAGGGGCTTAGTTTGTTGGGGTGTTCTCCAGATCTTCAAATATGCTATAGCCACAAAAACCCAGAGTAGAGACAGTTTCCATGTTCTAGTCATAAGAACTGGCCATATGTGCTGGCCAGTCAGAATAAGAGTAGACCATGTGGGACATGGCAAGTTATAGTTGGGGTTGTTGATAGGGAGGTAAAAACTAATAGCTTAGAAGGTAGATACGTGTCCAGCTCTAGTGCTGATCAAGGCTTATTATAAATATAAAAGTTGTGTGTCTTTTATCTGGACAAAGGCAAGGTTGAAACCTCAGACTGAGATTACATATTTTCTATAGAGATGTTATTCTGATATTCTATGCTATTCTGCATTCCACACTGTTCTAGATTTCATGCTATTCTGCATCACATGCTATTCTAGATTCCACACTCTTCTAAATTTCCTCCTTATTTCTTTTTTTTGCTCCTCTGTTCTGAGGGAAGGAAACTAAACCAAGAAGTCTTCTTCTGTTTTGCCTATAGATGAGGTAAAACCATTGCTTCTCAAGGGCCACCAGATTTGGTCAGGTTTACACGTTCCTCATACTGAAGTAACACAGTCCCATTTTGGGGCAGACTTTTTCATCTCTCCAATGAAGAAAACCCGTGGTCTTTTTAATGGTCTTCATGCCTGGAGACAGGAGGCTTTCTTAAGCATAGCCTCCAGGTAGAGCTGTGTCATCAACTTAGGTATCTACTCACTGGTAAAGAGTAAGACACGTTCTTCATGAACCTGTGCAAGTGTATCACCATTAAACATAAAGAGACGAGGGGATAAAGAATGCCATGCCTGCATCCTGGAAGGTTGGTGAGGACGAGACTGTTGTGTAAGTGAGGATGAGATCTGGGGAAGCCTGTTAATGGTGAGAGACAACTCCGAAAAGCACAAAGTTCATCTTAGCACAGCAGACAAGCAAACATTACAAAATCATATCAACAGTATCCCCCAAACCAACAGCATGGCGTACCCACATCAGTGCCTTGCAGATGACATACATGGCCTTTTTACCCTCAAAACTTTGCCCCTGGGCTGAAATAGCTCCTGAAAAACATTTACTCAGTTTCTGAGGCCATCTGGAAGTTCTGTCTAAGAAACATCACCTTGGAAGCCCCTCATGTTCCTGTTACTATCAGCAGCTCATACGTGGGGCAAGCCCTTCCTCTGGGACTTTGAGTTTGACCTTCTATGCTAACAATCCCATTGTTAAGCTCTGAGTTACGTTGAAATTTTCATCTAAGCATGGGATGATGCAGAAACCAGCTGCCAACAGCAAGACTGGAGACTGGGTGCTGTGTTTGATTACTGAATCTAACACTGTCCTAATGGAGGCGAGTATAACCCCCTTCGAAGATAGAATGATTAATGACTTAATATGGATTTAATTGGTGTTTCCTCAAAAGACAGCAATACATATGGCTGAGAAGAGCTCTGACAACCCCATAGGGTCTTTGCATTACATCTCATTAACGATGCTTGACCCACAGCTGATCAAGGGAAGGATCGCCTTTCCTGTGGAGTGATGGTTCTTTCTATGAAGCTCTCAGGGTGACTTGTAACAGGTGATGCAAGCAGGCTGGGATGAACTTGTGGCAGCTGGGATGAAGAGGAAGAATGATTGTCAGGGAGAGATCAGAAGTGAAGGGCAGTTCCCAGGTGACAACTGAGCTGCACGGAAGGGACAAAGGAGAAAAGCTGAGCCCCAGCCACCTTCTGTTACCTGTCATGGCGCCTGTCAGAAGCAGCAGGCAGTAGATGTAGCATCCACAGGAAGTTTTTGCCTGTAAAGGACCGTGTGACTCTGGCCTGAGGCGGTAATACTCTTGATTCTTGCAGAAATCCTGTTTTATGGTCTCACAGATACCAGTGTGTCCCAGATGCGGTAACACTATTGAGGGGCATTGCTAACGGTCTGTTTTCAACACTTTTCCTCTTTTGAACCTCCGTGTCTTCTGAAAAGGAACATACTGGGGTCACTGCCAGGTATACTCAGTTAAGGCAGCCTTGACTCTAAACTATAGGAAGTAAGGAGGAGAGGGGGCTTCTGAACTGCAATATTGTCGGAGGCACTTCCGGATATAGCGTGTCATTCTTTGGCATTAACCCAACTATCTGGAGTTCTTCAGTTAGTTGGTGCCCAATGTTTATTCCTGCCAGGCCTAGTGAGAGCTACCTGAGGTTGCATCCATGGCCCCTATGCCCCATATTGACGAATAGAATCCTGTCTTCTCTGGCATCTGACCTTACTAGTTCTATGACCTTACTCAAGGGCACAGATAAGATCAGGCAGCCCTTTGGGGTGCTCTGGCATCAAGGAGGCCATGATGAAGACCAGAGCCTCACATCTCTCTATGAGCTCCCCACAGCCCTTTCCATCCCATGCAGAGGACATGTGCACGATTCCTGCCTCTCACTGGGAACAAACCACAAGTCTCTGTCTCTGTAGGGCTCTCCCACTGTCTCAGTCCCACTCTCCGGATTGCCTTTTTCCAACCCGGGACAAGAACTGGATCCGAAGTGGGGAGCACAGGATGAATGGCATCAGCCTTGGGTATTCAACCAACACCCCCTTCCTTCTCCCCAGAGCCTCACTGCTCGGGGCCCCAACCCTGATCATCAGTGTTGAGTGCAGGTGTGGGAGAGTGGGAGGGCTTGTCCACTTGCTCCCTCTTAATTTAAGAGCCCCGTGTTTGTCCTGGTTTGGTGTCTTTGACATAAGATGTATCTAACTTGTAAACTGGAAGCTTCTGTGTGTCCTTGAGCCCCTTTGTGAAGTCAAAACGAAGCATTTGGGTTTTCGTTTTTTACTTACCTGGCACCTTTCTTTTGATGTGACCCCCGAAGAGCTGGTAGGAGACAAAGTCATCCTTTGACACCTCTGAGTACTTCTTATTACATTTCTCAATTACCTTATGACCAGGGGCAAGTTACCTCTGTGATCTCATAAAGCCAGGCCAGCCTCGAAATTATAGACTAACGATTGTTCAACAAAACAACAACAGAAACTAGAAGAAAGAAAAAATGTTTAAATAAGAGAATTTGAGAGGCCAGGTGTATAGCACAATAGTAGAGTACCTGCTTAGTCTATGTAGGCCTAGAGTTTTATCTCAAGCATAAAGACAAAAAAGAGGGGGAAAGTTCTGGAAATCTTTTATGCCTAAGTTTAGTGTCTGGAATTTGCCAAGACTAATAGCCAGGAAGTCTCTTCTTAGATGGAGTGTCACGTCTTAGCTTCAGGGTGTTGCAGCTGCCCGCCCTTTCTTCAGTACTCAGCCAAGGTGCAGGGAAGTCTTTAGTACTAGATGCATGAGTGGAGAAAATCTAAAGAGACAGTAGCAGTCTATAAACCATGGTTCTAGGTGCATATTTCAGTTAGCCGGTGGGTAACCCTCTCTTGGCTCTAAATCTGAGCCCTCCCAGCCTGCCTCACCAGCACACTCCAGTCGAGCTAACATCCCCTACCCCCAGCCTGAGCTGGGCAGCCTTGCTGTGGGCCTTATCCAGCCAGGGAGTTTTGGTGCACACCCGGGTGAGGGGAGGACTCTGCAGAACCGTGGAGTTCCTGGTCAGGAAGGGTCTTAGCTACTGCTGTCATACCTGCATCTGCAGCAGCCATGTTTTGTGAAGCAGAGGCCCCCATCTCCACCTGCACATCTACAGTAGATAAAACTGACGAGTGATCTGTGCACGTGCTTATGAATGTGTGTGAGCGTGTGGGCACATGGGAGCACATGTACTTCAGTGTACATGCGTGTAGAGGCCAGAGGTTGGCTTAAGGCATCGCCTTTAATTGTTCCTCCGTCATATGTTTTTGAGACATGGTCTCTCACTGACTCTGAAGCTCAGAGGCAGCTGCATTGGCCGGCCAGAAGATGTATCTGTTTCTACCCTACTCCCTAGTGCTGGGGCTCCAGATGCACACCACAGCAGTAGCGTTTGGGTGCATATTGGGGATCTGAATCCAGGCCCTCAAGCTTTGTACAGCAAGCGTTACCCAGTGATCTATCGCCCTAGTCCCCAGAGATCTTTATGCAGTCCCCGTATACCAGAGGAAAACTCTGGAGACTCCCTAAGAAGAGAGACTTGTCTAGAGTTAGGCAAGTAGGTCACTGGACCTCAGGTCTCTGTTTATAGTTAGGTCATAGTTAGCTGTCCTCAGCCTGGATGAGGCAAACACTCGGCATGCTGGGAGTTTCCCCAGGGTCTGAAGTCATCCACTGAAGAGATCGGGGATCTTCACTAAGAGTAGCTCTGCCTCCTCCTGCAGGCTCAGCCCAGGCTCTGGAGATGCAGAGGGTACTCACTGTGGGCCTGCAGTGAGCTGGAGAGGGGGCGAGGGGATGTGCTGGGCTCAGGGAGCAGGAGAACTTCAGCTCTTGGCAGCTGGGTCTGCTAAGGGGGAAATAACAACTTCCCTCCAGCTGAGCTATTTCGAACAGGAGGAAAATCATCCACAGTGATTTTCTTTTCTCAAAAGGTGTTTTCCACCTGAGAAAGATTCTGAGGGGGGAAAGAGTCTTGGGTTGACAGACGGATGTCTAATTCTACTGCTTATCACAAATGGATCTGAGGAAGTGTGTTTCAATGGGAACAGAAGGCGGTGGAACAGAGAGAGTCGAGTTCTGCTTAGCTCTAATGTCTCAATGGAAAACTCCTAAAAAAGAAAGAAAGAAAGAAAGAAACAAACAAACAAACAAACAAACAAACAAACAAACAAACAAAGAAGCCTTCTGCCTAGGTTTCTAGAGCATCAGTTCTCAGCCTGTGGGTCCCAACCTCTTTGGGGTTCGAATGACCCTTTCACAGGGGTTGCCTGAAACCATCGGAAAACAGAGACCGTTACTTCACAATTCATAACAGTAGCAAAATTACAGTTATGAAGTAGCAACAAAATATTTGTGGTTGAGGGTCACCACAACATGAGGGACTGTATTAAAGGACCACAGCATTAGGAAGGTTGAGAACCACTGCCCTAGAAGCTTGGAGATTGTCTTTGCAGCCTGGAGAGAATGCTTGCCCTTAATGCCTGTGGTGTAAGAGAGTGAAGGCCCCAGGCAAATCCCCTGATTTAAAAGCAGTTTACAGTAACCTTTTCCTATCTGTTCAGTTCACACTGCTTATGGTTCTGTTCCAGACTATAGTCAGAAATTAAATGTACAAAGGAACATTTAAGTTTCAGGAACCAGCTATTCTAAATGTCATGATTTTAAAAAAGAAAAAGAAAAAAGAAAGAAAGAAGGAAGGAAGGAAGGAAGGAAGGAAGGAAGGAAAGAAGGAAAGAAGGAAAGAAGGAAAGAAGGAAAGAAGGAAAGAAGGAAAGAAGGAAGGAAAGAAAGAAAGAAAGAAAGAAAGAAAGAAAGAAAGAAAGAAAGAAAGAAAGAAAGAAAGAAAAGAGAAAACCTTGACAATTAAATTGGCAACTGCTTAAAGAATTTAAATTCCCTAATCAGGACTCTGAGGTAAGTGCTGCATTCGGCTTTGATCTCTGCTTCTTCCTGTTTTGTGGGACCAACTCTGGGTTGGTAGACCACAGGTCTCCCTGACCCCCCTAATGCCTATTTGTGTTAGATGATCAGAGAAAGCAGGGAGGGAAAAGAGAAAGTGGGGTAAACTGAGGCATGGCTGGAGTTCCGAGGACAGACGCGTGTTCTAGAAGATGAAGGCTTTGATAATTTGCTCCATGAATGCTCTTAAGCTCTTTACACATTTCTTGCCAAGGCTGGAGAGATGTCTCAGCTGAACAGAACACTTCCTGTTCTTCCAGATGGCCTGCTTACTGTTCCCTGCACAGGTATTGGGTGGGTGGCTCACAAGGCCTGGCATTCCAGCTCCAGCTCTCATTCCAGCGCCCCCTTCTGGCCTCCATGAGCACCTGCACTCAAATTCATGTACATACACAGACATAAAAACACATAACTAAAAATAAATATCTAAAAAAGAATTACTCAGTAACATGCAACCTTATGTAAAATCTAAATGCTAAGAACATGTTACTTACTCCCAGATCTAATCTGCCTTCTGAAAACGTTTCCAATTATATATGTGTGTTTGTACATATATGTAGATGTATGTGTATACGATGCATATGTTTATATATGCACACATATACACTCTGGTTTTACCCTTAAAAGAGATTTATTTGAGTTATATGAGTACACTGTAGTTGTCCCCAGACACACCAGAAGAAAGCATCAGATTCTATCACAGATGGCCATGAGCTACCATGTGGTTGCCAGGACTCAAACCCAGGACTTCCGAAGAGCAGTCAACACTCCCAACCACTGAGCCATCTCTCCAGCCACACTCTGTTTCTTAAGCTTAAGTCATACTGGAGTGTTTTGCATCCTGAGTTTTGTGCATCATGGATGTTTTCTTATATAATCACAGGTCTTTCCATGTGTCTCTGTGCATGTATGTTTCTTTCTGTGTTCCTACCAGTGAATCACAGCTATGCTGCCTCTGCTCCTACCTGGAACTCCAGGCTTAAATACACACTGGCCATTCGTCATCTGTGCACGGATTCCCACAGGCACAGCAAGTGTGATATGTCCCAAGCAAACCTTTTCCTCCAAAGCCACCTTAAATCATTAACCCTGCTTTTCCCCTGGCCACAGTAAGATCCCCTCCCGTTCCCTCATATTTCACGTGTAACCCAGAAGCCAATCACATCAGCACAGCTCCTACCTGCATTTTTAAATATACCTCTTCCACTCCTACTACTGTGACTCTGATAGAGACTTCAGGCATCCTTGGGTTTTATTTTAATCTCTTCCGATTGGTCTCCTGGGCCCTATGTCCTCTCTGAACACAATAGCCTGGCTAATGAATAACACGTGAGCAAGTGTATGTTACCACCATCCAGGTCACACCCACAACCAACTCTACATGTTGTTCAGATTAATTGAAAACTGAAGACATCTTGGTGATGTGCAAAGCCCTACATAAATTGATTGATGTCCCTGTCATCTGCTTCTGCCCCCCTTACTTACTCAGCTGTAAGTTCACAGGCCTCCATTACAGATGTGCATGTCACACAACTGTGCCTCGACCCTGCCTTTCCCAGACAGCCCTCTATCTTTCTCCACCCTTAACAGATGTCACTTTCTTAGCAACTTCTCTCCAGCTCACTTTGCTCCTGCTCTCCTTAATTTTCCTCCGTAACAGTTATCATCTTCTAATAGATTCTGTTCACTACCTGTCCTGGGCATTGTCTTGCCAGTTATTGTCTCAATAACTGCCAAAGCTTGGATGACTCTGCTGATTCTTCTGTGTGTGTATGTATGTGTATGAGTGCATATATGGGCATACATATGTATATGAGTGTGTGTGTGTGTGTGTGTGTGTGTGTGTGTGTGTGTGTGTGTGTGTACCATCTATTTCAATGTTTAAGATAGTTCTTTAAAGAGGCTTGTCTGTAGTACAGGATAGCCTGCATCAGGTCTTTAATATAGAATCATCTTCATCTGCTCAATTCTTCTAGCAAGTGATGATGTCATTTCCACTGCTGATGAGAAAATGTGAGATTTGGATAGCTCGCAGATGGTAGGGCAGAGGGCTAAGTCTTTTCTGGAAACTACATTCTTCCCATTAGACTGTTCTTAATCTATGTAAAATGTCCGTGAATGCCGGGCTTCCTTTAGAGAGCAAAAAAGGTTGGTATACTACAATAGGCATGCCCAAACACATGTGTGCACATGCATGTCCACGCCCATGTATGCCCATGGCCACACATGCCCATCACATGCATGCCCACCCACATGGCCAGCATGCACAGCTATGTATGTTAAGCTCATTTTTCTGTGGTTTGGGGACTCAGAGGATTGGTGTCTTTCCCGCTATCACTCACCTTCCTCGCTGACAGGGTTTTTCCAAGGTGAGAGGCACACCGTCTTCACCCATTTTCTCCTCTGTCTTTCAGCATGTGTGCAAGGCTCTCTGGAGTTTATCCTTTTCCCCGCCACACTGTGTTTTTCTGATAGTCTCAAGTTTCCGACCTAGCTTCTTGAAGATAAAAAAATCATTTGTAATCTGTCCTGAAGTCAACCGTTCTTCCGTGGCTCGGCTATCGGCTGCTGTGCAAAAAAGATAGCGCCGCACAATATGAAATAAATTGGAATAGGGGCCGTAGGAGAGCGCGTGGCTGCCACACCACCAAGTGGGCTGCTAAGCAAACGCTGCCTGCTTCCTGGGTACCACTAGTAGAGCTGCGAGCCGGGCCTTTGACAGGGTGGGGAATGAAGGCAGGTGCAGGCCCCACTCTTAACAGGTGAGAGACAGTGAGCTGTATCTTACCTAAAAATGCCACAAAGTCTAACAGCTCCTCAGTCAGCAGCCACAGCATGGCACCCCTCCCTGATCCTGTGCCACGTCATAATTAGTATGACATCAGCATCTTCTGCTTGAGTGCCCATCCTCAGGATGGTGACATTATCGTTATCATCAGGATGACATCACTGTCCTCTGCTGGAGTGTCATCACTGGTATGACGTCATTGTCCTTCACCCTTATGTATTATCATCACCATCAGTGTCATATCAGCACTCTCTCCCTGTGCTTTGTCATCATCAGGGTGATGTCACTGTTCCCTGCTCTGTCTGCAACTTGCCGACATGACAAACATGGTCGTGATCATTCTGTTGTTGCAAAACCCAAAGTGGCTGATCGATATGAAAAGGGTAGGGATGCCACTTTGACTAAATATGAAGGGCATTGGGGTGCTACTTTGGTTGTTCCACTTAAGGAGCACGTAACATGGCAAGAAGTCCAGGCTCACTGGTTTCCTAAATATACAGTGACAGATAACTAGATATATTGGGACTAGAGGCAAAACCAACACCAAATAGCAACCTGGATGGTTCCAGTCTGGACAAAACAGGGAGAAGAGGGCTCTGACAGCCACGCCCTAACCATGATGCGGTGACTCTTCTCCTGGTCCTGTGGGTAGCTCCCATCAGGTCTTCTGTTTGAAGAGAGTCTTAGTGCAAGAAAAGGTGGATGCTGTACTTAGTTATTTCAAGACCTTGAAAGACCTAGAAGGAAAAGCAGCTTCAGAACAGGTCAGAGAACTGTGTGAGGAGGAAGCTGGTAGTGAGGAGCAGGACCATGGGGTCTGCAAAAAGTGCAGCTCCTGCTTTCCAGACGTCCATAGAGCAATCGCAGGCATGGCGGGGAAGAGTTCTTTCTTCATTTCTCATTGTCTTTTACCTTGTGGAAGACCTTGTAAGGAACTGTCTAACTCTCCCGTTGGGCACCAGCAGAGGGGTCCTGGGAAGGTAGCTGCAAGCCTTTTTCCTTTCCTCCCCAACCCAGAGAGTGTTGAGTGTCGGTGTCTCTGTGGCCTATCTGTGCTCTGCCTGCTTGCATCTCCTACAGTCCCCGGCCTTCAGATCATAATCAGAGACAGAGTGGGGCTAGCAACTAGCTAAGCCCTCTGCGTCTGTTTGAAAATGGGGTGTTAGTGCAGCCCTGGCCCCAGACATCACACAGGCAGGGAGCACTGATCCCGTGAAAACAGATTTAAAAGTTGAATGTCAAAGACCAGAAAATTAGCGTTGCAGGGTTTGATTGGAATACCAATCGTGTCTAAAGCACAGGGCCAGTACAACAAAAGTGTCTTAAAATTGACTTAAGCTAAGTCTAACGAGAGAGAAAAAGTCATTTATGTGGGGCCATGAAACTATTACTTTAATGGGGTACCTGAGGCCAAAAAGGGCTGGAGCCACATCCCTGTATCTCTTCAAATCTAAGCATGGATGGGTTCTAGGCTAGGCTTACCAAGGGGGTTTTCAGAGCTCCAAGACAGAAGCACAGAGGAGTGAGCATCCCACCCCAGTTTTCTCAGTAGGCTCTGCATCTGGGCCCCAGCCTCCAGGACGGACCTGGCATCTGTACTTCCCATAGGTCTGAGCCTCAGCCTCCATATAAGTGGTGACTTTTATGGGTCCCTTTGCTTGCCATGTCCTGTAAGTGATTCACGCCTGCCAGTTTGGCCTCTCTGCTTAGGCCTGCAGCCCCAGTTTTCCCCACACACCGTCCTTGCCTGTGTACACATGCTCAGCACAGTCGATTAGATTAGGCTACCTCTAGGCACTCATGGGAAGAATTCACTAATGGAATACACATGTTCTTACTGTTTTATTTAATTTTTTGTCTCTTGTAATGCATATGATCTAACCATCCCTGATTCCCTCCTCCTCCCTCCAAATAGTCTTGACAAATCCCACTGTACTGTCTGTGTCCTTTTTAAAGTACATTTATCTGGGATCCCTGTAGGTGAATGGGTTGATGGGTTAAGATTCAGACCCTTCAATCAAGGACACTCGTCTCTGAGTTCCCTGAGCGCGTCACCTTGGCCTTGGTCTATCTGTCCATGCAGAATGTGTATTAACGGCTCTTCTGTTTGAAGTTAGCTGTCCTTTTACATCCAGGGCTGGTATGGATGGGTCTTTCCACTCCCTGCATCTGAGGAAACACGTATTCTTGCTTTGGCTTTTGCCTTGGTAGCAGATGCAAGGCACTCTTTGAGATGGCACTTGTTGTTCAGGGCTCTGTTGGGTTCTTGTGGGAACAGGGTGCATTTCTAGGCAAAGGAGGGGGAGGAGCTGGTGATTGTAAGAGCTCGTTGTTGTTGTTGTTGTTGTTGTATTTGCTTGTTCACTCAAGCTGGGTGTTTCTAGCACAAGAACTATACATGGTCCTATGTCATAACATGTTTGTGTTCAAACCTGATAAACACTGGACCCAGTAGAAACACAATCTGCCTATTCAGGAAAATACAGTAAACTAGAGCCACCGAGATCTGTTACTTCACATAACTTGCTTCTGAAGACCTCTGAGCTCCCTTTAAACTTTAAAGTTTAAGGCAAAATTCCAAACACTGTTTTCTTTTTGTCTCAAAATCGAGGTCAGTGGTTCAGTCTGCTGGTAGGAGTAATGTGTTTTCTTCCTCCCACCCATCCATCATCCAGCCTTAATCATGTGCTCATTCTGTGCCCAGATCCAGTACCATGTCTCCCCTCAGAGGGACAACAAGCACTGTCTATAGTGGAAAATCAGTAATGCATCCTGCACACAGAATCACTGTGTCCCGAGGTTATAGTTATCTGGGGCTGAGCAGCTAGCATCTCTTTATGGAGTTGGGTTTATAAGTCCCGGACCCCACAAGACTTTTTATTGATTTCTAAGGAGTTTGCTAGAATTTCGACCTACTTCCATGTGACCTCTGTGGTCAGGCTTCATTACATGTGGTGGAGACATGGACAATGACTTTAAGATGTAGACAATACTCCAGCTATTGGGTGCTCAAAAGACATTTGGTTCTCTAGTGTGGAGGTTTGGTAGGCTCTGCCTCTGAAACGGATGTCTAATTTATCCTTGTATGCAAACACAGGGCTGTACTTTATATGGATGCAACCAAGTGTAATTTGTATTATTAATTTGTAGTGTATCTGGTATGCATTTAACGAGAGTAATATTTTGATACATAGATATCCAGGTTAAAGGTACCATCTGGGCACTTCCTGTGTTCGTTTTGCTCTCACTGGAGACTGCCTGATGCTTGGTTTGTTCTGAGCCTTCTGGTTCACGCTGTTATCTTAAGTCTAGGGTGGCTTTCCTCGGTTGCTTACTGTACCAGGCATAAGTGAACATTCGCTCTCTGATTTCCACAGAGCAGAAGGTTTCTCTTCCTGACTTCCTATGAGTCTTTGCACAGCTTCAGGTTTCAGGAAAACATATGTGCATTTCTTTCTCGTTATCTGACCCTCAGTGGCACACAGCGAGAACTGGAGAGACGCTGTGTTATTGTCTAGAAATGGTGTGGGCTGTGGAATCAGGAAGCTGTGGAATTGAAGTTAGCTCTAGAATAACAGCTGTGTGATTTGAAGCAAGTTTCTCTGAGACTCTTGTTACTCATCAATAAAAACAAAGTGATTTGGCTTATCTCGAGGAATCAGTATACAGACAGAATGAATCCAGGGAGATAATTATGAAAACAGCTGATTCTGAAAGGTATTCATCCAATGGTTGGTTGGTGGTGGTGTTCATAACATAGGCACATGCATAGACCTCTGATTTGGGTCTATTTTACATGCACTTTGACAGTGCACTGCCTTCTACATGTTTGAATTCCAAGATCAGCCTTGTTGACCTATAGCAAACACAGTCAGCTTTCTACTTGTCATCTATTCAATCCTGGCTGTTTTTGTTGTTGTTAAGAAAGAATCTACTAAGCTATATTCTTATTTTTCCAGTTGAGGCTGGCCCATTAATTTTAAGCGTTCTAGAGCTTTCTGAGAAGGCTTTTGGCTTGGTGACAGTCTGGTTGGATGTGGCACTGTGTCCTGTTCACTCCTGAGGTGTGCACGGAGCAGCTGAAACACTTGTAACCATAACATGCCAAGCCCCAGGGAGGCAGCCTATCCATGGAGCAAAACAGTAGAACTAGGAGAAGACAGCCCAGGGCCCTGGTGACAGTAGAGAAACTGGACATTGCTGTGACTACATTTCCCTTAGCTTGTGCCACAGAGTAATGCCATGTGGCTGAATGCCACCGTTGATATTGTTATGAACAGCTAACTGCACACTCTGGTGGAGACAGAGCATGTCTGCTAAAGACCATGTTTGTAGAGGCACACCACATTGGTGTGAGCCAGGAGCTCCCAGAGAGTCAGGATGTAGGGATGGAGGACACCTAAGAGCTTCAGTGCCATCTTCCAGGGTGGCAGGGGGTTCCCTGTGGGTCTTGGGCACAGAGAACTCAGTGAATGCTCTTTTGGGGATGGTCGGGAGCAGGAGCTGGTACGTGTGTCAGGCCAGCCGCTGTCCCTCGCCTCTACGAAGAAAAAGGAGCAGTGAGGTGCACACCAACCAGCTTGCCGACCTTTACTCCGTGCAGGGAGGAGTGCAGAGTAACCGCCCAGCTGGAGAAGACAGCATGTGACAGGAGACGGCAGGTGCAGACAGCATTTAGGGTTAAAGATAGGAGTTAACCATGTTTGTAATAGAACATCATTAAAAATACTGAAAACAATAACGAACAAATTTTTAAAAATGACTCAGTCTCCCAAACTGAATGTAATCACACACCATTTAAAAAATCCTTACCATGAGCTTAATAGTGCTTAATAATAACCCCCATACCATCAATTATCCTTTTAAAACTTTGCTTTTAATGTCTGCATGGTATTTGATTACATAAGTGTAATGTAATTTTTCTAACTAGTCCTGTATTATCGAACATTTAAGCTTCGTTCTAATTCACTATTATAAACTCTGCTTTTATGAACATCACAGTGTATTAATTTTGCAGACATCTTAATTATTTGCATGAGATTCGTTCCTAGAGGGAGATCCTGTGCGTTGGAGAGTACACACAATCTAAGGCTGTGGTTACACCCCGGCAGGGTTTCTTTCAAAGAAGAAAGACCACACACGCCTATTCAGAGACACTTAACATTTTACAGGTTTTTACAGAGATTCTTCTATTTTGCGAGTTAAGAAAGAAAGTAGCTTAATTAGCTAAGATTTGGTTCCTGTTATATGTCTGAGACTCCAGTTCTTGAAAAATAGAGCTTTGAACAAAAGAGGGTCTCTTTTATTTGCACATTACCAAATTGTCCTAGTTTGCTTTCTATTGCTGTGATTAGCAGCGTGACCAAAAGCAACTTGGGAGAAAAAGGTTTATTTCACTTTACAGTCAATCATTAAGGAAATCCAGGGTAGGAACCTGGACTTGAAATTGAAGTAGAGACCATGAAGGAATGCTACTTACTCACAGCTCAAGTCCTGGAGACAGCCCAAGGTACCTAGGTTTGGTACTGCCCACAGTGGGCCGAGCCTGTCTGCATCAATGAACAATTGATACAATGTCCCATAGATACACAGACAGGTCAGTCTGATGAGACGATCTCTCTTCCCAGTGACTCCAGTTTGTGTCAAGCTAATGATAAATCTAACCAGGACACAAGTCAAGTGGTAGGAAGTTGGAGACTCACATAGGCAGCCTCCATCACGAGGGACCCAGGCTTCTTCCTGTTGTTTCTTTGATAAGTCCACTCCATGGTAGCCCACATAGTCTGCTAGAGTGGCCATCCCACTGCAGTCCCTTCAACAGAAGAAATCAAGAGGCAAAGGAAGCTACGCTGCTTTCTTTCATGTGTTTATCTCTGAATCGGAATGTAATTCCACTTACATTCAAAAGCCAACGAAGTCTAAATTTAGTCTGAATCTAGTCAGAAGGTCCCATTCCTGGGAAACGTAGAGTTTTAGGCTTGAGAGCAAGAAGGTAGCTGGAAATGCAAGTTCTCATTGCCATGTAAAATACAGCAATGCATCTTGGGAAGCAACTGTGCCACTCCATCTGGTTTTTGATTTTTCTGTTTTGGTTACATTAAAGTTTTGGCGTGTGTTTGTGCGTGGGGTACACTATGTGTATGCTATTTGTAATTGCCCTTCAAATTGCCCACATGCCCTAGAATTTCATACTTAAGACACAATGGTATCAATATTCTTCATAATAAAATATGGGTCCTTCATGTACGCTTCACTTTTTCCCAACATATTTGGTTTAAAATGTCTTTGGTGATGTTTGTTTGCTTGCTTTGGTTTTGTTTTGTTTCTGACATAAGGTCTCCATATGTAGCCCAGGCTGGCTTCAAACCCTTGGTCTTCCTGCCTCAGCCTCCCTCTCTCAGTGCCAGGTTTCAGGAATTTTCTGAGGTTTATTTCCATCCGTTCTATCATCCTTGTCTTTCAGAGTTTCTGGCTTTGATTGACACCTAGCCTTCCACCCCCCATGCTGAGGCCAGGTGTCTCTTTCCGTCCTCACTTTTATTCTATTCCTTGTGTTGAATGCACTGAGCCAGCGTCATTCAGACAGGAAGCCCCGTGAGACTGCTTTCATCCTGCAATCCTTTTGTCTGCTGTAAGGAGGGCTCATTCTATTCCCACCAGTATGCTCCATGTTACTGAGTAAGGTCTGAGACCCACTCAGGGATTAGAACCTATACTTGGAAAAATTTTAATCAATACTTCTTGAGACAGGATATGAGAAATGCATCTACAGAACGTTTCCTGTTTGCTTTGAGCAGGCAGTTTTAGGAATTATTTTTACTTGGTCATTTATCTCTTCACCTACCAGTTTTCAGATTTTTCAAGGTTATTCTTACCCATTCATTTGCCTAGATGATATTTGAAAATCACTTTCTCAAACCTTGAAAAACGAGGTTTAGATTAGGTCTACAAAGTAACCTGACAAGATCTGAACTCACTGGGCTCCGCTGTGCCGTCTGCAAGGGTGGCGCGTGTCTTTACCCATGTCTCCTCTAGAAACGTCTGCAGGTCTCCGAGGTACATCTGGGAGTGGAGCTGATGATGGTGACTGCCTTCTTAAAGAAAATATGTTATCCGTGCTTGCTAGAAAGGATTGTTTCGGATAGTCCATCATGATTCTGGTAGATTCTTTTTTAGGTTTATCATTTGGGATTTCATGTAGAAAATTATATCATCTGCAGATAATGGCCATTTTCATCCTTCTATCCAATCAAAGCTTGAAGAAATAGCTGTCATTTATTCATGACAACCATTGTTAGACACTGGGTGCCTCATCTAGCCTCTTAGCCATCCCAAGTGCCCAGTAGGGGAGGCACCATTATCTCCATTTTAAAGATGAGAGAGGAGAAAGCGAGCCTTTTACAATTTGAAGTGTGCAAGTCACACACATCCAACAAATGACAGGGTCGAGTTTGAACCCAGATCATTCTGACCCCTGCCTCTCTAGCTGTGAGTGTTTCCTTCAACTCTCTGGGTAGGCTCTGTTTCTGTTATGTCTTGTCTTTGATTGAAACTTCTAGAACAAAGTGAATAATTATTGTGCAAAGAAGCCATGGGAAGGGCATTTTCTTCAGGGGCATGACTTGGCACTCAAGGCCGCTGTCCAGTCTGTCCCTCTGAGAATGGTCTGCCTCTCCCCCCCAGGCTTGCTCATTTCTCCATCATTCTTTTCCTGTTTAGCACTTGGTCTCCAAGAAAGCTGGACTGTTTCCTGAAGCTGTTCCTTCACAATTTGTTATCTCGTCAATGGCTTTTATTTTAGGAAAGGTGCTTTTTTTTTTCCTCTCAGAAACATCTGAATAGAACAGAGAGTTCTCTGATACAAACCTACACCCATTTCTCTCTATTATTAACGAGTTGGATGTGTATGATACGTTTCCACAATTAGCAAACTGATAACAATATATGTTAGTTAATTTCTGTGGCAGGATTTTCCCTGTCCAATTAATTTAATTATTCACACAATAAGAAGCCTGTGATTGGACAGGAAAAAGGGAGGTGGCGCGAAGAGTTGCAGAGACAGAGATGGAGGAGAATGAAATATCATATAGGGATAGAATAATTTGGGTAATTGTCTAATCTAGGTGAGCAGCTTGTATCATTATCAATTGGCTCTGAATTTATTGTGTGGGCATCTTGTGAATTGAGAATTTATTGATACATAAATCTGACTGATTAATGATAAGCTTCTAGAGTTTTGTTTCTACTAGGTTGCTGGGTGTTGTGGTGGCTGACCGCAGGGTGGGCGGTCATTGCATGGGGCTGGCATAGCAACGGCCCACCAAGGGAACTTAGCGAGTTGGGTGCAGACATTTCAGGAGCTCTGGGCCAGAGAGACTGCCAAGTTGAGAACACCCTGCTGGAGCCATGTGGCCCACTGGTGCCCGGTGTAGCATGGGATATCGTTAGTCTTTTCAATATTTCCTGCAACACATTTTATGCTTAATGAAAAAATTACATGTATCTGTTTGTTTATTCTGTGTAATGCAGGACAGGAGGTATCTGCATATGCTGCAATATTAACATGGAGTTCAGAAGTCAATTTGAAGAAGTTGATTGTCTCCTTCTGCCACATGGATTCTCGGGCTTGGCGGCAGGTGTTTTCCTGCCGATCCATCTCACCAGCCTACCATCCATATTTTAACTCATATTTCTTTTCAGAGTTTCCTTTCCCTGTTTCAGGCCCTTGTGTCCCTGTAAGGTTGGTCATACTTTCCTGAAGTGAAATGCCATTACCATCACAGGTCAAGAGTATGTGTTGTAGACATGGCTGTGACAGCTGCCATGACCCTTGGAAACCTGATGGACATAAGGTCTGTTGGGTTCCCCCATAGTAACTTGTTACTGCACATGGCCACATTTAAAACAAGGGTGATGCTTCATTTCCTGGTGTGTGCACTCAAGGGTGGAGTGCCTGTAAAAATCTTGGGCATAGGTAATGACTCTTCTCCTTTTATTTGTTTTTAATCATGTATTTAGAAAATAATGACCCATGAACTTTTTTTTATACTTTAAATTGCTGTACATCATTTTATACTTGTGGTATATTAATCCAATATTGAGACTTTGTTTAAAATGTAACCATATTGGCTATCAAGGGCTCTCTCTCTCTCTCTCTCTCTCTCTCTCTCTCTCTCTCTTGGTCCTATGGCCCTTCAACATGGCTCTCATTGGAGTTATTTATATATTTTTGCCACTTTAAAAATGGCTGGCACTGCAAGATGTTCCAAACTCATCCAGTCTATCACCTTACACATCCTAGCAGCCTTTGACATCCTAAATGCTGTTTTAAATTTTTGCATATTGTCCATGTGTTGAACTATCAAGTTTTGTTGTGAAGAATACACAGTGTCACCTGCCTGCCCTGACAATATTATAAAGAACCGTCTCTTAAGACATTCTTTGTTTCACCTTTTCAACTACTCTTCCTTTCCCACCACAACCCCTTGGAAACCAGTGGGCTGTTTATATTGTCTAATGCTTTTTCTTTTCTAGAAGAATGCCTAATGATGCCCCCACACCTCTGTGTAGCACATCTGTAATGGCTTCCTTCACTAAGTCGTATTTAAGAGTCACTGATGTGGTTTTGCAGTTTGATAGTGGGATGGTTTGAATATGCTTGGCCCAGGGAGTGGCGCTATTAAGAGGTGTGGCCTTGTTGGAAGAAGTGTGTCACTGTGGGCATGGGCTTTGAGACTCTCATCCTAGCTCCCTGGAAGCCAGTCTTCTCCTAGCAGACCTTCAGATGAAGATGTAGAACTCTCAGCTCCTCCTGCATCATTCCTGCCTGGATGCTGCCATACTCCTGATTTGATAATAGACTGAAACTCTCAATCTGTAAGTCAGCCCAATTAAATGCTGTCCTTATGAGAGTTGTCTTGGTCATGGTGTCTGCTCACAGCAGTAAACCCTAACTAAGACAGATAGCTTGCATCTCTTTATCTCTTATGAGCATATCATCGTATGCTTGTTGTATAGTCTATCAGCCTCTTGAAGGACACCTTGATAATGTCTAGTCTGAGTGGTCCTTGACAGAGTTGACATAAACCCTTGAATTCAACTGTTACTGTTGCCTTAGTTTTTAAATCAGTTGGATAGGGACTTCAGCATGCTATGGTTGGGTTCTGTGGTATATTGTTTAGGTTTGGAGCCTGCCACAGTGGGTGCACCCCTTTACACTTCCACAAACATAGTCAGAGTTTTGTTGCTTTGTGTGGTCAGAAGCAACTGGGAATGTCAGAATACCCCTCTGTGTGTGTGTGTGTGTGTGTGTGTGTGTGTGCATGTAGGTGTCCACGGCATCTTGTGTTCTCTTACATTTCCCTAAAATCATATGTATTTTGTGAATATTTCCTTCCAACATTTGCAGTATTTTCTTGTGTTTTCAGTCTTTAACAGTGTCATCCACAGAGCATATGGTTTTGATTTTAATAAGGTTCAAATCATTCTTTTTTTCTTTCATGGTTTGTGCTATGGCTGTGTATTTGCAAATTCATCACCAATCTCAAGGCCACACGAGTTTCTCTCCTTGGTTTTCTTCTAGACATTTTGTGTTGCAGCGTGTATTGAGGGGATGGTGCATTTTGAGAAACTGATGGTGTAAGGTCTCTGACTAGGTTATTCTCTTTCATTAGTATATCTAACCATTTATTGAAAACAGTTGACTCTACGGTTATGTCAGTCTATCTTTCTTGCTGCAAGAACCTATTTTCCTCAGTGCTACCTTTCTGTTACACTTGTAGAATAATTATATTGTCCTTAGACATATGGTGACATAAACTTACTTTTCCTCTGATATAGCAATACTCATAAAATACAGTGTGTAGGTTTTTTAAAGGAAAAATGCTTGGGCCCTGGCCTTTATGTATGAAATATGTATTTCAGTTGATCATGTGTTGACCCAACACATAGGAGGCCCTGGTTTATCACTTGCTGACTTAGAACGTTCATGGCTCTAGTGGATCAGCAGTATCTATGCACGGCCACACCACAAGGGCAACTGTGGCCGTACAGCTCTCACCAGCACTTCTGAGATCAAACCTGGTGCTATTAATTAATCTCCAGAGATATTGAAATGTCTGAGAAATGGATGATTTTTTTAACAACAAAAAGAGACCAGAGACTCAGGGCAAAACTCAGAGCTTATGGTTCAATGAAGATGAGATCAAAATTAGTTCTCATTTTACAAAGACATGAGATAGGTTTCCCCAAGACACCAGTCACATCAGAACTCATATGGGTCATATGTCTGCTCCGATATGGTTTGCAGCATCGAGGACTGAGGAATGTCTCAGAGGTATTGAGCCTCCTGTGTTCGGGAGATCGCCATTTGCAGAATGTTCTCTCTGCTTGCCTACCTTTATTCCTAGGTTTGCTAGAGAGTCTCTGCAGCACCCGTCTCCTTGCTGCAAGGCATACGCATGCTTTGTAATGAGTTACCAGTCATAATGGGGTGTGGAGGTGAGGAGCCATGTCCAGGGTAGATCGGCACCAGATGGCATGGATCAGGATATGTTAGAACAGCAGTCCAAGTACTTAGGAAGCTGGGCGCCTGCTGTTTGCTATCCTGCCTCCCTCATAGATCACAGGTAGGCTCATTCGACTGGACGCCAATCAGCAGCCAAGGTTCTTTCAGCCTAGGCTCAAAGCCCAGTCTCTGTTGGCATCCCCATCCGACGGGCACTGGGCAGCTGATGGGCAGAGCCAGAGCAGGCGACAGAGTGCAGAGAATGACAGAGACCCCAGTGAGCATCTGACTGTGCATGGCAGCTTCACAGTGACCTTCAGCAAATTCCCCACAGAGGGCAATCTTGGCAGGCTCATGCCTGCAGCTGCTTTTACTACTCTTCAAAGTATGGGAAGAACAAATGGGCCGCTGGTTGGGATATTTGGTCCTCACTCATCCAGAGGAAGGTTGGCATGACAGGGAAGCTTTGTGGCAGGTGGAGGGCAGCCACCTGTACAGTTGTGGATCCCCAGCTTTGCTTTTTTAAGGAGGCTGCTTCATTCTTTCCCTGTTGAGATGGTCTAGCAGATGCTACTAGCAACTGAAGAGTTTATACGTAGACTAAAGAATACTTTGGATCCTGGTGGGAGTGGCAACTCCTCCCTGTGGGCTCTGACCACAGACTTGGTTATTGAAGCCTCTGGCTTTGTTTGGTAGTGAGCCAGAGTAGTAGTCTGAGAGAGTCTCATGAGAATTTTCATCTCCTAGTTTGGGCCTTTTGCAAAAGCCGGCAAGCAGGGTGGAATGGTGAAGAGAATTCATAAATGATGCGAAAGTGCCCAGTGGACCACTGGTGAGACTATGACTATTGAGGTCCTCAGGAATCCCTACTCCTTGCTTGCATATCTTTGGAGTTCACTCCTCCCCTGTTCTTCTAGGCTCCCAGTGTAGGCAGAATGTTCATGGTGCATAAAAACATTGTATGGCAGGGCTGGGGAGATGGCTCAGTAGGTAAGGAGCTTGCTGTGCTGCGGTGAGGACCAGTTCGGGTCCTGAGCATCCACATAAGTGCCAGGCAGGTCCTGAGTTCAATTCCCAGCCACCACATGGTGGCTCACAACCATCTGTAATGGGATCCGATGCCCTCTTCTGGTGTGTCTGAAGAAAGCTACAGTATACTCATATAAAATAAAATAAATAAATCTTTAAAAAAATTAAAAGAAAAAAGATGTAGAACTAGCTACGCTGCGTTTGTTCCTGTAGAACTTGTACCTTTAAGAAATAAATTTTTAAAAATCACACATTTTTAAAAATTTGATAATTCCTCAAAAAGGAAAGCAACTTCTGATTATTAGTTGCGAGGGAAAACAAAGTGACTCAGCTGAGGGCTGAGTGGAGCCAGAGAAGACAGTGAGCCCCTTCATCCCAGCGCCGCATCTTTGTCTGGCACTGGGGAAGGGCTCTCCCTGCCTTCTCTCTTGTCTGTTACCCGCCCCTCCCCTCCCCCCACTCCCGTCCACCCTTTCTTCCCATCTGACTAGATGGTTTACCTGTACAGGTGAAACTTTGACCTTCAGGCACTTTCTGAAGGACCAGATGGAAGTGAGTAGAATCCCTCTCTTGTGATTTTCACCCCACCCAGACCTGGTTCTGGGCATTGCTTCCTCTCTGATTCGTTACTAGCTGCCTGAAGCCTGTATCCAGGGTTAAGATTTTCCCCAAGCCAAGTAGCTTAGCAGCTTCATGAATCCCAGAGTGTAATGACCTGGAGTGTGGACCTCTGCTACCCCTCCATGCCAAGATGGCAGAGAGCGCGGTTGTTTTATCAGCAGTCACACCTTGAGGACTTTTGCATAATGTTCCTCCACAGCAGCCCACAGGAGAGATGGTTCCATGCATCTCAACTAACCACTTCACTTAAATAGAAAAGTCTGCTTTTCCTTAATACCTAGCTTTCTAAAGGCGCCTTCCATTCTGACAGGACTGGTGTGGCCTCATCCAGTACACCAGTCTTCACTTCTGTGATCATTAAAATATGCAAATGTAGGCGCTGACCTCCAGAAATGTGGTCCAAACCCTCCAGTCACCTCTCCCTGCTTCCCTCGCCTCACCACCGACGTCAGGTATAGCTGACTGGAGTTTCACGAGTCTCGCTTCTCTACCTGTTATTTCTAACACACATTTATAGTCAGAGTCATGTTTTTGGCAACCCACCACAGGAGGAAAACAGCGGTACTTGAGGCCCAGGCAGAGCGCCCTGGGCTTGTCTCTTTCCTATTTTACCAGTGGGGACGGTGGGACTTTCTTGTACATAGCACTGAAGTGTTGGTAAGCGGCTGCTGGAATCCTAACAAATTAATTAAAAAAGTATTGACTGAGCACCTGACACAGGACAGCTAATGTGCTGTGTGCTAGGGCTGTAAAGACACAGCGGGAGGAAGGGAGCTTGCTCCAGGGAGGCTGTTCTTCACTCGTCACCTAGTGTGCACTCCAGTGTTCTGCATACAGCAGGGCATAAAGCCCGTGTTTCTATCTGCTCCCTTTGTCCCTGGTATCAAGTTCCAAGTCCAGCATCTAGAAGTAACCATTGTGGATGGTGCCCTGATGTGGGTCACTGCCAATCCTGGCTTCTGGAGATTTGGGACCCCGTCTCTTCTCCTGAACAGGACAGAAGATGCTTTGCAAGCCAGCACACCTTTGGAAATCGGCTTTATTTTTCATTGTCGTCTAGAAAAGAGAGTTTAATCCTCTAATTGCTAATATCTGAGCCAGTGCACCTGCGGGTTCTAGCAGCTGCCTCCATTGGTGAGCCGCATGTCTCCAGGGCCCATGGGGCTGGTGCTACGAAAGGGAACTGGCTTTTGGTTGGCGGTGGACGGAACTCATTGTTGCTACGTCTATCCTGTCTCACCTCTCCTCTTGAGGAGAAAGATCAATAGCATTTTAAATGTCTTGTTAAGGTTTGTCAAGCAGACTGGGGTGGGGGTGGGGCTTAGCCCAGTGCCAGCCCCCAAAATCTGGAACAGGAAATGCCTGCTAGGTAGCAGGTTTCTTCTCACACCATTCTCATTCTTCTGTCCTCTGAGCAGCTGCTTCTCTGTTTTGTCCCCAGCATGGACATGAGGGTGGGGGTAGGGATGGGAGTTATGGGTGGGGATAGGGGTGGGATTTAAGGGTCAGGGATAGGGGTGGAGGTAGTGAGTTGGGAGTGGGGGTTAAGGGGGGAGGTTAGGGGTGGGGTGGGGGCTGGGAGTGGGGGGCTGGGAGTGAGGTTTAGGGTGGCAGTTAAGGGTAGGGGTTAGAGGTGGGAGTGGGGGCTGGAGTGGGGATGATGGAGATGACTGTCATTGACTTCTTGATTCACCTGTTTATCCGGTAAAGTACTTCCTGAGCACTGTGACAGTGACAGTGGTGGGCTTGCGGTGCCTGCCCTCCAAGAGCTCTTGTCTATGTTACAACAGCGACAAAAGGCTACAAGGGCTGGGGAACACAGCTCGCTGGAGGGAAGTGAAGAGGGCTCAGACAGGAAAGTCACAGAAGGCTTCCTGATGGGAGAGAAGATGTCTTCAGATTTCTTGGCCTCCACTCCTGCTGGTTCATGAGCTGCAAATTAAGGGGGGACTCGGGGATGGGGGATTGTATCGGGCAGACAATGGTCAAGGTACCAGCAAGACTCAATCTTGCTTAGGGTAACTATTATTGATGGGTAATATGGACCTGAGATGTTAGTTGCGCTCCTGTGTTGAAAGTAGGCATACTGCCTGCCCCCCAGCCTCCACCCTCCGGTGTGGCTCAACCTGTTCTGCTGCCAGGGCCCAGACTTTCCCGGAGTACATCTCCTACCTCCCTTGCCAGGTTCTCAAAGACCTTTCTTCTTCGCTGGCCTTCCTGCCTCATCCTTCTGAGAGGTGTTCAGGAGAATTGCTTCCCATGGACTTGTTCACAGCTCAGTATACAGGAGGTATCTGGGCAGCAAGAAAATGCATCCTAGACCTGGCCTCTCCTTCCTTCACTGAGCCTAGGGGAAGGTGAATTTGGTGATGGTCCTGGCACTAGGAGGCAGGTGAAGAGCCTCAGCTCAGACTGGGTACTGCTTTAGCCACATGTGTTTGAGGATTACACATGTGTCAGGGGAGGACTGTGCACAGGATATGGCACCAGACACCTCATGCTATGAGAGTGCTCAGCCACACAGGACAGACCTGATGGTGTCGGCCACCAGCCCTGGGTCAGTGTTCCTCCATGTCATGGCTAATGCCCCTCAACTTTCTCTGTGTACACCCTTTTCTCGGTGTGTACCCTTTCTCCCAACCTGTCTTCTCTCTGCAGAAGTGGTTCTCTCCTGGGATCCAGCTTCTTAAAAGGAGGGACATCCTATACCTCCCACCATGGTTTTCCATGGGGAACTGACAGCCCCTCAGGCTGGGAGCAGTGCAAACTGACAGGTGTACCATGTTCCTCATATGGCATGCTTCTGAGCTGTGCTCGCCCCTTCTCCTCTTTCAGTAGAAGAAGTCACAGCTCAGGCACCTGCAGAAATAGCAGCACAGTGCCCTGATTTAGATTCAGGTACTAACGTGCAGCAGATTCCTGCTTGCCATACTCTGGGCCTGAGGAGTTGCCCATGGCTTCAGTGATTGGGACTCGGTGTGGGTTCTGGAGGAGGGAAACCTAAAGCTCAGGCAATGCCAGTCCCAGGCACAGAGGGAGCCTACTGGCAGGCATCCATCCATCTCACCCCTGCCAAGGCTTTGCAGACCTGCACCTGGGGCCCTCTGGACCTCAGGCACATGTCCTTTCTGCTCTCTGACTTTTTCCCCCCCGGACAGGCTTTGTCAGCTGGAGAGGACAGCTGCTGTTATCCACAGCCTCCTCCATGCCAGCCCTGGCTGAGGCACCAGCTCTGCAGTGCCTTTCTCAGCCATCGATCTGCTATCACCAGGCAGGGCTTTTGTGGGCTGATTATTCCCCTAACCACAGCCTAATACTTCTCCGAAGCACCGCAGACCTGCCTTTAATCTCGCTGGTTACCTACATAGTTTTGTGACTGGATGAATCATTTAGCTTCCCTGACCCAGCTTCAGTTCTCTCAGTTCTGAAGTGGACATAATGGCAATGCTTAGCCCATGAAGTGTGGTAACGGGAGGGCCCGTGAGGTAGTCCATGCAGAACTTGGAGCTGAGCAACTGTATAACCATTTCACCTGCCATGGTAGCTGTTGGTCATAGGGCCGGTTCTGGGTCAGAATGCTTGCCTGAATTGAGAGAAAATGAAGATGTACAATAAATACAAAGATAGATAGATAGATAGATAGATAGATAGATAGATAGATAGATAGATAGATAGAAGAAAAGAGAGAAATTCTTGGTGTGCCTTTGCCTCGCCCACAGCAGCACTGTTATCCATAGAAACAAGTGAAGCAAAAGCCAGGAAATGCCAGTTCCCAGGCTTGCAGCTAGCTTTTCCCTTGGGTGATAAGCCAAGGCTCTGGGGTAAGCCATTTTCACCTCAGCATGGTATTTTCTGCTGGAGTCCTAAGTTCTAGGTGCCAGCTGCATGGTCCAACGATCCACACCAATAGCTACTCATGGGGACTGGCCACCCTGCCACAGTGAGTATCACTTCTTGAGCTACCTTCACGGCACTCATTGAGGTCATTTGTTGAAATGTCCATCCTGGGTTTGGTCCTGCTAAGGGCTCACTAATGATATAAGTCCTGGTGGAGATCACGTCTCATATTGTCCAAGATACTCTTAGTTAGGGTTTACTGCTGTGAAGAGACACCATGACCACTGCAATGCTTATAAAGGAAAGCATTTAATCAGGGCTAGCTTATAGTTCCAGAGGTTTAGTCCATTATCACCATGGCAGGAAGCACGGTGGCACACAGATAGATAGACATGGTGCTGGAGAGGAACAGAGTTCTACATCTGCATAGGTAGGCAGCAGGAAGAGAGAGTGACATTGGGCCTGGCTTGAACAACTGAGACCTCAAATCCCACCCCCAGTGACATATTTTCTCCAATAAGACCACACCGACCCCAACAAGACTATAATACTGTCATATTCAAGCCACCACATCTACTCCCTGGCTCCCATAGGCTTGTAGCCAGATCATAAAGCAGAAAGCATTCAAAAGTCCTTATAGTCTATCACAATCTGAGCAGTGTTTACAAGCCTGAAGTTCAAAGTCTCTTGTGACCCTCACACAGACTCCTAACTGTAGCCACCTGTACAATCAAAATAAAAAAGCAGATCACACGCTTCCAACATGCGACGACACAGGACATAATCACCATCCCAAAAGGGAGGAGGGAGCAGAGTGAGGAAATAGGGGCCAAAAGGAGATGGAAGACTGGCTGGGCAACCTCCAAACTCTGCATCTCCATGTCTGCTGTCAAAGTGCCCTTCAGATCTCCAGCTCCGTTCAGCTTGCAACACACTTCCTTCTCTTGTCTTGGCTCCACTCCCCATCAGCAGCTTCC
This sequence comes from Uromys caudimaculatus, assembly GCA_028551405.1. Taxonomy (NCBI): domain Eukaryota; kingdom Metazoa; phylum Chordata; class Mammalia; order Rodentia; family Muridae; genus Uromys; species Uromys caudimaculatus. The sequence continues at coordinate 5,631,295 of CM052714.1, forward strand.
CTTGGTCTCCTCAGCAGGTATCCCATGGCTCTGGCACCGCCAACATCTCAGGGTCTTCAAGGCAACCCAGGCTTCACCTTCTCAGCTTCACAATGGCCTCTCCAGGCCTCCATGCAGGGACACCCCTGCCACATACCTGGCCTCAGGACCTTTCCTTAGTCACAAAAGGATATTCCATAACTTTAACCTTTCTTGTATCCTTGACTATAAAGCCAGAACTATGTGATCAAAGCTGCCAAGTTTTGCTTGCTGGGGCTGGACCATGGCCCCTCATTCAAGTACACTTTCATCAACTTTCTGGTTTTTGATGGTCTCCTTCACTATCTATGCTTGGCTCTCCTGGAATTCCTTCTGTAGACCAGGCTGGCCTCGAACTTAGAGATCTGCCACCCTTTGCCTTCAGAGTGCTGAGATTAAAGGTGTGTGCCACCATGCCTGGTCCTAAGCTTTTCTTTTATTCCTTTTCACAGACTGGAAGCTTAGCGGGTGGGGTCTTGCTCTGAGGCCATCACTCTCTTTATTCAGTTGAGTGTCAGGTTTTTCTTTAAACCTTTCCCTGGTGCCCTTTTTCTCCTCAAATTGTACATTTTCTATTTTTCCTTGCTCAGCTTGCTTCTTTTCATTGTAGAGTTGCACAATACTGGCCACTAATAACCAAGAAACACAGCCAATGCTAGGTTGCTTTGAAACCTACTCTGCCAAAGCTGTTAATCCATAACTCTTCATTTAGTTTCAGGCAGACTTTTAGGACAAGGGCAGAAAGCAGCCATGCTTTTTGCCAAAATATCACAAGAACAGTCTCTAGGCCACATGCTAATACTCTTCTTCTCTGAAACCTCTTGAGCTGGGCCCCCATAATTCAAATCACCCTCGGCACCACTGACTTCCATACTTCTACTAGGATGGCCCATTAAGTCCCACATAAAGTGTCCAATTGCTTTTCCCGTCCAAAGCCTCAAAGCGTTCCGTATTTCTACAAACAAAAGTAGGGTGCAGCTTATCCCAGCAATACGCTACCAAGTTCTGTCTTAGTTGGGCTTTTGTTGCTGTGAAGAAACACCGCGATCATGGCAAATCTTACAAAGGAAAACATTGAACTGGGGCTGGCTTACAGTTAGTTCAGAGGTTCAGCCCATTATCATCCTGGCAGGAAGCATGACAGCAGGCAGGTAGACATGTCCTGGAAAGGTAGCTGAGAGTTCTACATCTGGATCTGCAGGCAGCAGGAATTTGGAGTGATACTTGGCCTGGCTTGAGCATTTGAAACCTCAAAGCCCAGCCCCAGTGACACACCTCCTCTGATAAGGCCACGCCCACTCCAACAAGGCCCCTCCTCCCAATAGTGCCACTTTCTGTGAGCCTAATGAATGGGGCCATTTTTATTCAAACCACTGCACCTCACCATATTCTTTGCCTCATTTAAAAAATTCTTATGTCCTCCCATGTCCCTCCTAAGCAAAGCACTCCTTGGTGGCAGAGGCCTGCTATGTACTAGGCTGAGCATGGATGTCTGAGACAGCCTCCTTCTGGAAGCCTGTTTCCAGAGCAATATGGAGCACAGCACATAAGTATTCGCAGCCAATGCATTTACCTGCTGTGCATTTGTGGAAGTCGGCCCGTGTGCTTACTCAGGACTGGCCACCATGCTCAAAGAGAGGGATAGAGAGAAAATTGAATATCCATGCCCCGTGGCACTTACAGTATAAGGACAGGCATGAGCGGCCCTCTCAGGTTCCCAGTGAGGCAAAAGGATGAAGGAATTTGTGATATGAGAGCAAACCTGAAAGCTGGACCCTTCCTGATACCCAAGCTACCCCATCCCCCACACTTAGGATGGTGTCTCCTCACCAGGAGCCCCAGCCTTGCTTTTCCATCGGCTTTGACCCTACACACATTTTCAACCTCAGATGCAACATTCCTTACTACCAGAAGCCCTCCATCCTTGACAAGGTCAAAGTCAACCAACCTTCTCCCTCTAGGTGTGTCTTATTAGGGTCTTACTGCTGTGAGCAGACACCATGACCAAGGCAACTCTTATAAGGATGACATTTAGCTGGGGCTGGCTTACAGGTTCAGAGGTTCAGTCCATTATCATCAAGGCAGGAACATGGCAGCATCCAGGCAGGCATGGTGCAGGAGGAGCTGAGAGTTTTACATCTTCATCTGAAGGCTGCTAGCAGAATACTGGCTTCCAGGCAGCTAGGATGAGGGTCTTAGAGGCCACACCCACAGTGACACACCTCCTCCAACAAGGCCACACCTTCTAACAGTGCCACTCCCTGGGCCAAGCACATACAAACCATCACGAGGTGACTTGCACTCACTCTATTATTTATTTATTCATTCATTCATTCCATTTTATTGAAAATAGACTCTTTTCCCATACAATATATTCTGATTGCAGTTTCCCCTTCCTGTCCCCTGCTCCTCCCAGTTCCTCACCATCTACCCCTCCCCAACCCCAATCAGGATCCACTCCCTTTCTGTCTCTCATTAGAAAAGAACAGGGTCCTAAGAGATAACCACCAAACATAACGAAATAAAATATAGTAAAACAAACCCCATCACATTGAAGTTGGACAGGACAAACCAACAAAAGAAAAAGATCCTGAAAAAGCACAAGATCAGAGACCCACTCATTCTCACACCCAGGACTTCCCTGAAAGTGCTCAGCTAGAAGCCATAACAGATACCCAGGGGACCTGATGCAGAATGGTGCAGGCCCTGTGTGTGCTGCCTCAGTCTCTGTGAGTTCATGAGACATTTTACTCAGTTGATGTAGAGGGCCTTGTTTTCTTGGTGTCCTACATTTTCTCTGGCCCTTACACTCTTTGTGGGGTTCTCTGGGCTCTGATTTGGGACTTGGTAGAGAGACTCTGTGGCTTGATAGTCATCTGTCAGGCTGAGGATTTTGAGTCTCACGCAGTGTCTAGCTGCGCATCTCCGGGTTTCCTCCCCTCGGCTGTAGGAGGGAGCTGCCCTGACAGTGGCTTAGCATCCATTCTTCACATGTTTATTGCCTCACACTTGTGGATCTGTTTTATAATTGAAGTAAAACCATCTTAAGTGTTTTGCTTTTTGGGTAACTTTGACACTAATTTTTGTGTTTACATTATTATATAAGAAAAAAATTTTAAATATTTTTTGAAAGATGAGTCATGTAACTTTATAAACTGTCATTTCTCAAAAGAAGAAGTACAAATGCCCAGTAAGTATATACATTTAAAAATGCTGGGCCTGCAGAAATGTCCCAGTGGTTAAGAACACTCACTGACCTTGCAGAGGGACCTGAGTTTGGTTCCCAGCACCCACATGGCAGGTTCACTTCAGGGGATCTAACACCTTCTTTGGGCCTCCATGGGCACAAAATACACACATGGTACCCAGACAAGCACATGGATGAAACTTCATACACATAAAATACAATATAGGTCTTTTTTTTTTTTTTAAGATTTATTTATTTGTTTTATGTATATGAGTACAGTGTTGCTGTCTTCAGACACACCAGAAGAGGGCATTGGATCCCATTACAGATGGTTGTGAGCCACCATGTGGTTGCTGGGAATTGAACTCAGGACCTCTGGAAGAGCAGTCAGTGCTCTTAACCATTGAGCCATCTCTCCAGTCCCAGGTCTTTTTTTATTGATCAATCAGATTAGCTGCCAAATACAAATTGAAACTACAGAGAAATTTCATGTCCTGTCAGTTAGAAGGGCTGCGATCAAGCAAACAAGAACTACCAGAAGATCAGTGGGTGAGCATGCCCAGAAAAAGGACCTCTCACACACACCAGTTCCAGGAATGCTTGCTTTGAAAGAGGTCAGGGTCTTTCTTGTTTATCCTCATCTGCTCAGCAAATGTTTATGGGCTTCAACCATGTGCCATGTAGTTCCGGATGGAGTCTTCAGGGCGTCAAAAGGGGTGAAAAGTGAAAACAGTAATAATCCCCTTTGCTGGAGAGTACAACAGTGTCTCCCAGTATGTTCTGAACTCTCCTCTGACAGTTCACAGCCGGCCTACCTATGTTTGTTAATTGTTCTTTCTACTGTCATTGACACAACCTTCTTAGCTTTCAATATCACAAAAGAGAGGTTTCTCTCTCTCTCCCTCTTTCTAATAAAATGTAGGTTTTGTGAACTTGATATTAGCCTCCCAAGTGCTGTCTTCTCTTTCCAAACAAATAAGGTCTGAAATTCCTGAGCGCCCACAGTGGTGGCTGCAGTTGCATGCTTACCACAGGGAATGCGTTAAATAGAATCATATCAGAGCAAGAGGCAGAGCACAGCCCTTCCTGTTGTCACTGTACCCTGCTTCACTTACACGGAAGAATGTGCCTTCAGGGATCCTGGGGGAAATGCTTGCGAAGCCAGCCCTTCACTACTGTGGCATGTTATCATTTTTTGAGAAACTCTCCAGGAAGGGTTAGAATTAAAAACATAACAAGTGGCTGCTACACTTTCCCAGTGGGGTGGATTCAAACCCAGAGCAATGGCTTAATTACATTCCCGGAATTCCATGTCTGCTGTGCTCCCCCAGTGAAGGTCACAGGACATCCAGTTTATATAGACACTAAAAAGCCTGACACTGGCTGTGAGCAGGTCCAGCTGTGGCAGAACAGAAGTCGGGTCTGGGGTGTATGACCTGGCCCCCAGGATTAGCTCTTGTAGAGCCCTGGAAATCTTGCTTCTCTGCCCATGTCAGGGCAACTATGTGGAGTGGTAGAGCATCCTACATGGGTCCGAGAGGTTACTGTCAATTTAGTTCAGTGTGATTTATGCTGTTTTCAAGATAAAAAAAATGATAAAATATTAATTATCACACATTTGGGAAGTGCAGATTGTTTGAGCACAGAGAAAAGAAAATACAGAATACATGGGTATTTTAGTTTCTTGAGACAGGGTCTCCCTATATAGACTAATCTGGCCTTGAACTCTCAACCCTCCTGCCTTTCTTATCTCTCTAAATAGGAGAGTTCAAAGCGTGATGCTTACCTTTTAATGAAAGATTTGAGTTCAAGAGGTAGAAAGAGTTTGAGGGAACAGAATCTCACCTATGTGAAGTGGGTTCCCATGGGTGAGCTACCTTCACCCATGATCCAAATCAAGTGACTAGGGCTGGGTTTCCCAGAAGATACAGCAATCATGAAAGTGAGTATGAGTTTAATTTTTTTTAGAGTGAAGATTTAATTCATCCAATGTATCCAGTAGATATTTATTAAATGCCTACTGTGTGCCAGGCATGGCCTAGACTCTGATACAGAGCCTGAGCACAACACCTATTCAATAAACTTCTATGCAATGAAAGAAGAGATAATTCACTGTTTAAACAGCGCACAGGCCCCTCTGTCTGGTCTACTCCCCTGTGTTTCCCAGGACTCCCAGAAGCCTGCGCAGAACACCAGGAGGCAGCTATGGATAGACCAAGACCTGCTGGATGTCCTGGAGACTCTGGGCCATTTGGGGCTGGCTTTATAGTTCAGTATTGGAGTATAGTTCTGCTGGTGAGGGCTCTCAGGAAAACCAGGCATAAAGGGAAAGAGAAAATCAGAAGGAATGGAAAGTGGGGGGAGGGGATTGGGAACATGGCTCCTGAGATTGTGGAGGCTGATGCCTGGAGACCACCTATGAACAAAAGTCCAATATCAGTCTGAAGGCAGATCTTCTTCCTCAGGGAACTCGGCTACCCAGCATCCCCACCCACCACCCTATTCACAAAAGGCTTTAAACTGATTAGCTAAGACCTGCCTATATTATGGAAGGTAATCTTCTTCATGTAATCGATTAATTTAGATGTTAATCTAACCTAAAACCTTTGCAGAAGCATCTAGAATAACATTTGACCAATTAATCTGAGTACTATGGCCTTAACCATATCGGCAAATAAAACTAAACAGAGTCTTACCTCCCTCATTTGAGTGAGCCCTTGAGTTCAGTTTCCTTGGCCTTGTAATCCCAGGCGGGGATCCGCATCCCCAGCTCCCTTCTCTAGCGCGTGCCTTCTAGAGTCAGGAGGGCACCAGGGAAGGAAAAAGTGCTATAGGCTTGGGGTTAGACATGCACATGCCGGCCCTTGCTTTGTCCCCAGCCAATGCTAACCTCTCTGAAAAGCCGTTTCTGCCTCAGTAGAAGGGAACGGGCAGTGTCTCACAGCGCCCTCTGTAGTTAGACTTGTAAATGGCAGCCCTCGCTCTATCCCCAGCCAATGCTAACCTCTCTGAAATGCTGTTTCTGCCTCTGTAGAGGGGAACAGACAGTGTCTCACAGCTCCCTCTGTAGTTCACACCACTAGGGTTTGATACTTCCTCCTTATCTCTGTTCCTCTTTGTCTTTAAGGACAGATTCTGTTGTTTTCTTTACCACTCTGTAAACTTAACAGTCCTTAGGGTAGAACAGATGGCTATGGGATATCTGTTGATTAAATATTGAATGAATTAATTCAGAGGGAGAGATGTAAGCAGAGGTGGCCGTGAGTAGCAGGTGTTTTAAGCACAGAAACACAGGCTTCTTATGCCCTGTGGTTGTCGAGCTTTCTGTGCCTTTTACAGACATTAATCTCACTTGGGATGTCTCCAGTAGTATGTGTGTGTGTGTGTGTGTGTGTGTGTGTGTGTGTGTGTGTGTGTGTAGAACATAATTTTCGGCAAACTTTTTAATAATAATAATAATAATAATAATAATAATAATAATAATAAATTATTCCATTGCACATAAACTGTTCAATATGTCTAATTATGAGAGTTATGATGCTCTGTGACAGACCTCTAAAGCTTAGTTGTCTTGCTCGAATATAAAGGTTTATTTATTTATTTGTTATTGTATAAGTGTGCACCTGCATGAGTTTATATGCACCACGTGCACCACACCTATGCAGGACCAAACAGAGATCAGAAGAGGGGGGACCTGATCCTCTGGAGCTGTTCAGACGATTGTGAGCTTCCGTGTGGCTATTGGGAACTAACCCTGGGTTCTCTGGAAGAACATCCAGTGTTCTTAACCACTGGGCCATCTGTCTGGCCCCTTGCCGTACTGTAATTTTATATCATGGCTTTCTCCCCTTCCCTCGGCACCTGGAAAGCCACTGCTATGCCCTGTGATCATTCAAATATCTTTAGATACTTCCTAGAAGTGGGATCACATCCTTGTTCTATTTCTAGCTTTGGTAATGTCATCGAGATTTGCCTGTGTTGTGGCTACACGGCAGAAGGTTCCCACGTTTAAAGGCTGAATAGTATTCTACTGTGCAGAGACCACATTTTTTGTATCCATTCATCGGTGGCCACCTTAGGCTGCTACCACGTGGAGTTTGGATAGCATCGATCATGATAGCGCTGTCATGGTTTGGATTCCAATTTCAGTTCTTGGGTTAATTGCCCACAAGGGGAATTGCTGAGGCCAGTGGGCGTTGCTTCCAGTCTTATCTCAATGGCCAGTAGAGGAGTGTGACAGATCATGAACTCAGTGGCTGGCCAGTTAGCCTGTGTCCTGCCTGCTTCCTGGATCTCCTATTTTTCTTGTGTATTCAGTGATTCCTTGGCTTGGGATTGTGCTCCACAAATGGAAAAGGCTTTTCACCATCAAGTGTCCAAACTGCTGGGCAGTGGTGTGGAGAATGAGCAGGGTGTGTTGTCCCCTGTCCTGCCTGGATCCTTGAGCACTGTGATGATCCAAAAGTTGATGCCTCTTTTATTCCAAAAGCCAGGAAGCCTTTACCAATCGCACTGAAGCTCTCAGATCCTAGTTTTAAATCAATGTTGTATTTAACAAGAAATGAGCAGTCAGTTGTAACTTTTTTTTCCAGTAAACTGATGCAATTTAGAGCTTATGGAATTTATCTGTCTAGCAGATCAGCAGCTGAACATAATTTTAATTACACCTGTCACCCTTGGCCGCACACTCTCATTCTGAGCTAACCTTATCAGGGTAGTGGCGCCTACCACAGCCCAGTTTTTCTGTTTAAAAAGCCATAGTTCCCTTGCTTGTCATTCAGGGAGCTCGTTGGCATTTTAATTTCAGAGAGAAGCAGCCTTATTCATGTCAAGTGACTTCATCAAGCTACCAGGTTGCCCCCACTGACTTAAAAACAAAAATTTCTATAGACTTTATGAACTAGCAAAAAGCGACGAGTTAGCGAGCAGCACTACACTGACAACTGCTAATTAGATACAACTTCAATTTGTAGCCTCCATGTTCGGGTGAGCTTATTACCTTTATCTCCCTTGTGCAATTGATTCATTGATTGCTAAAGATACTCAATGTATCTGGGGAAATTATCATAAAGAGAGCTCAATGGGCTCCATTTTTGTCTGTTCCTATGAGAGCAGACAGGTTAAGGGGCAGGACTTTTGCACCTCTTAGGGTGACAGAGTATTGGCAGATTTCCCCGTGACATGAGGGTATTGAACGTATCTGCAGGCCAAATTGCTGCCGAAAGGATGCTCCTTGCCTGCTGCAATCAGATTATCATCTTACAGATGCTACCTTCTAGCTGCTGTCTGGTTTATAAGTCACTTGCATCCAAATCCTTTTGGAACATGACTTTTGGATTGCAGGCTTCTAAAACTACAGCAAGAGTTAGTCTGTCACACCCTGCCTTCAAATCTATCCCTAGTAGCTGTCAACAACAACCTGGATCGTTTTATGGAGGCATGCAGACTGCTGACCGTGAATCAGGCCCTTCTGTTTCTATTGATATCGTCTTTTTCCATCACTCAAATGAGTCCCTGCCCTCTGTTTAACTATTGACCAGCCTTTGCCATGCTTAGGAAGGCTTTCTGGGTCCTGCAAGATTCTAAGGATGATATGTGTCAACACGTTAATTCAATCCGCATAGCAGCCCTGGAAGTTAGATATTAATTTTACTCCTAAAGAGAGGAGCTAAGGCACAAGGGACAGCCTGCTGCCTAGGTCACATGCTGGTAAGAGGCAGAGCCTAGATTTGGATGAGCCTGCATTCCAAGCTCTGCTCTCAGCCCTGGCCTGTGCACTGGCCACCTGCTGGCCAGGCTTTGCTGCCATGGACCAGAAAGAATTTTCAGGGTTGAGGAAAAGAGAAAAGTCTGAGAGGAAAGACAAAGCCAATGGTCCCCGCATGTGAGAGAGCTGCAGCCACAGTGAACTGCTCTGGGCCAGCATGTGCTTGCTGAATCATACCTGGGTCTCATGGAAGAAGGGAAGGGGACCTGGAGAGAACCTGGCCAGCCAGACATGGACCTAGCGATACAGACTGCAACATGGACCTGAGGCTATGTGTCATTTCCAGCAGACAATGAGCAAAAGGGCTTTCAAGTGACATATCCCATGTCTGAAAAGCAGAAGATAGTAACCCACATTTTTCCCTTAGAGAACTTCAAGTTTACAGTAGTTGACAAGGCATAGCTTGTTAGTAATGTTGGGACTGCACTTACATACTATGTATCTGACAGGAGCCTGACATCATATGCTCTCTTTGCTTTAGTTACTATAAGCAAGGTCAAAGTCACAATACCATGTATTTAGTACAGTGTAACAGACCACTCCAGTCACACCATGGTGACATTTTGTGTTGTTACGTCCCTCTGTGAGCTTGACAAGGATTTGCTTTGTAGTTTGCTACAAAGGTCCTATAGGTGGGTACAGTCAGACAGTGGGTACAGTGCTATTGAAATCCTTCTTAGGCATGGGTTTACTAGTATGTCAGCTAGGGCTGTTGGCTGGAGTACCTACTTAAGATCCCTCCAGAGATTTCTCACAGCTTGACAGCTGGAATCCAAGAAGAGGATGGAGGTAGATCTCTTTAAATATCTAGACCCCCAAATCACAGAGTATCGAATCTCCTACCTCAAAGCCCCATCCAAGCTCATAAGAAGGAAACAGACTCAACCCCAGGCAAGGTGCATTAAGGTCATACTACAGGGAAGAGAATGTTCAGGTCTGGAACAGGCTATCTGATTTTCCAAGAATGATTTCGTTTCTAGAGCTGAAACATCTGCATGAAGCATTTCTGCCATCACCGGGATCAGCTGTTCTCTTCTCAGGACATCTGGCATAGAACAAAAACCAATTCTGCATCTTGAGCAGTATCAATCATCAGAAGACGTTCTTTTCTTTGTTCCATGTAAACCATGAGCAGTTTAGGCTAATTCCAGAGATGTTGAGGGTGGGCGCAGTGGTTTAGCTTACTTGCATTCCGCTTCAAGACTTTTATAGTTCATAGTCTGATGTTCCCTTATCCTAGCTGTAACACTGTGAACTGTCACAGTCAGACCTACCTAATGAATAAACATTTTAGACTAGACTATTTATTATTTTTACATTGTTAGGACTGTTGTTTCACATAGAATTGCTACCTTTATTTTATTACATTTTAATTAGTTAATTAGTGGGGGTGGAGGTGGGGGATGGGACAGGGATGGGGCAGATATTTGACAGGATAGGGGGGGAGGACTCCTGCAGGAGTCTGCTCTTCCCTTTCACCATGTGGGTCCCAGGAATAGAACTCAGGTCATCGGGCTTGGTGGCAAGCCCCTTCACCTGCTGAGCCATGGAACTGGCCCCTTCTTGTCTTACCGTGTGAAACTTGTATAAGGATTGGACAATGACAATATAAAGAACTCCAGCAACACAAGAGGATGGCCATGAGCTTTGAAGGTGGTTTCATCTTCCTGACCACATTTGCTTTCCCCTCCTTTATGGCAGCCATTATCCTGACTTGCTTGTTTATTGACGTGTTAATTTTCTTTATAGTGTGATGTGTGCTTTCACCCCTCTGGAATCACGTTTAGCTTTAGTGTTTTAGACCATTTCCATGGTTGGAGCCACACTGTATCTACCTTTCTCTCAGTGAGGCTGTCCCAAGACTTGCAGATATAATTCCATGCAGATGGATTGCAGTCGCGCTCACTGTTAGAGCAGAGTCAGGATTGAAATCATAACACAGACTATTTCTGGTGAATTTCTTTTTCCCATCCTAAAGAGCTGCCATGTCAGAATTCTCCCATCTCCCCTAATGCACACACGCAGACTTGTGGTATGACCTGGCAAATTCTTAGAAATGGAACTGTGCACATGCTGGCTTCTAGCTTGTCACAATGGTGAATCATGGACCACCACGGTGATTTTGTTTTTCATTTTCTACGCTAACACATAAAAGTTCTGGTCATTTCTCATTCTCCTCTCACTTAGAGTTTGGCTGGCTGTCTTTGATCCCTGTTGCCTTTCTAGTTAGTTTTAAAATGAAACTTGTCACCTCTCTTTGAACACTGTGGTGCTATGAGCATCTTTTCTTATATTTGCTGGTTTTTTTGTTTGTTTTGTTTGTTTGTTCTTTGTTTTTGTTTGTTTGTCCTTTGTTTTGTTTGTTTTATGTTTTGTTTGGTTGGTTGGGATTTGTTTGTTTATTCTTTGTCTTTTTGTTTGTTTTGTTTTTCTAAGTTTTTGGCCAGTGTGCTCATTGGTTCATGTATTGATCTATCTTTTTCTTACTCATCTGAGGATGAATCCTCCTTCTACTGTGAGCCCAGCCTTCATCAGCACCGGTCACTCTCCCTGCTGGCGCCTCGTATTCCACTTGAGTTACCATTTAGGGCCAGAATGTTAGTTTTACCCTGTCACATTTCAGCCTCCGTGAGTTGAAACTTCTTCCCTAACTCCAGGTCATAGGTCATCCTCATTTCCTTTTCTTCTCCAGGCTCTATGACATTTTGCTTAATGTGGGGCTTACCTGGGTTGACCTTCGTTAGTGTGCAGTGCCGAGAAATGCTTTGCAGTGGTGCGAACCTCTTATTTTTCTCCTTATTTGCATGTCACTTGAGATTTTAATTATTAGGAATCTTGATGCTGAAAGTGTGGTGTTCTCTTCTTGTATCCATGGCAACTCTCTCAGTATGTGCTCGGTGTTTTAATTTTCATCCCTTTGCTTCCTCTAGTTTATCCATTGGTAGCGAGTAACTAGATCTTGCTGTCTGTTTTCCACAGTCATCGTATTAACTAAACACTCACCCTGCAGGTATTTATCAGAATTCTACTGCTTGATGAATAGTTTCTGCCTTTTATTTGCTTTGCCTTTTCCCGTGAGTCCTTTTCTTTCCCCCCTTTTCTCATGTGTGATTATCTTATTCTAGTTCCTGTACATCTACTTCCAAGTTTTTCATGCCATAATCCCATGAATTATAACTAGTGTTGGCCATGCGGGTGTGAACCTAAGGTTGCCCTTCTACCCCCAAAGCTCCTTCCTTGTTTAATAGAGATTGGGGCTTGGTGTCTTCCTCTGATCACTTTTTAACCCTTTGTCAAACTGCTGTTAACTCTCTCTGTGTTGACTCTCTGCGGGTCCCTGTTTTCTGTCTGGAAGTGCATCCTATGGAAATCCCTATACGGCGAGCCGTCAAGCACAGTACCTGGTTCTGGTTCTGGAACCATCTCCTCTTTCCCAGTCACTCTAACTATAGTCACAATCGTTAGAGTCGTGGGACATATTGGAACATACTGATGGTCTCCTGTGAGGAGGACCACGCATGGGCAATAGAGAGGCTGTAGCTGAACAAATGCATCTGCATAGCAGTACAAACAGTGATTATCTCCATTTCAGAAGTGACACAGGCTAGGAGCAAGCTCATGAGTCCTGAGTTTGGAGAGCAAACAAGACACCACTCTTAGTGCACGCTATAATGTGTCCTCTCATGCACAGGCCTCGAGAATCATGGGAAAGCACAATAAGAAATTAAAATTCATTCCCAGATGTGGAAATTATAGGTTAAATTTGTTCTTCTATCTTTGGAGTGTGAACTTCCTGCAAACAATATAATCAATATTATAATTAGAAACCAGCTTTTGTTTCATGAATGACTTGAAGTGGAATTTGATTTTCAAAGGGTTGTTATGTGAGCTCACAGTATGTGGATAGCCATTGTATTTTACTGTCTGCTAACTTTATAAGTGTACTGAGTTATTTTATTATTATATCCATTCCCATTTATAAATACTACTGAAGTCAATCACTTTTTTAATGTTCGTGTTTACTAGCCATTTATAATTCTCCTTGCTTTAGAGCACTCGGCCCTATCTACTGTCGATTTTTCAATTATATTCTTAATGGTTTTCTTATTGATTTGAAATAGCTCTTTATATATTAAGAATATTGACCCTGCCTTTCTTTACATTGTTTTTCTACTTGTCTTCGACTATCATTCACAATAACTTAATGTTTAATTTTTCTGTTAAAAATCGATTCCATATGCATGTTGAAAAAGGACGTGGATAGATATAAACAAGGTAAAACACACATTCCAAAAACACTCCAATGCAAGTCTCGGTGACTCCAAGGCAAAGAAGAAACAAGATATCATTCTAGATTAAGTTTTTCACAAACAATGAGATTGAGAAGAGGCAGGGAGCTTTGAAGTTTGTAGCTTAGGGAGTGTGCTGCTGGTTTGTCTCATCCGGCACTCCTGTGGGGTACAGGTGGGCACCTTTGCATATGCGTGTCTGGCTAGCATGTTATTTTACCTACGTGAGGCTATGATTTTTCACTCTCTTGTCTGACATCTTGGGAAAGAGGAGCAAGGTGGAGGCAGCCCATCCATCCCCAGGGTGCAGAGTTGCAGAGCTTACGCTGGGAGACAGCACAGAGCCAGTCCACTTCCCACAGCTGCTGAGGTCAGATTCTACCTGTTCTACCTTTCCTGCCACCTGAGTGAGCATGGCCCAGTCAGTCATGGCTTACAGAGAATGCAGAACGCCTTTTCTCTGGGGCTAGGGCTTGGTGCCAGCCTGGGCATTCCTGGCACACTAGGTTGAACAATTTTTGTCCCATGGTTTCCCTCTGCTTTGTGAGAGGCTTGGCAGTGTCCCTGGCCTCTACCAATCAGAAGCCATATGATTATTTCATTTGTGACAACCAAAAGCCCCTAGGTGTTCCCCCAGTATCTACTTGGCCTCGGCTGGCCCAGGGGAGCAGGAGCCAGAGTTAGACTTTGGGAACTTGACTGTGTTACAGTTTCCGTGTGTTCAGACTCTGTTTTGGTGGGGTGGCAGCTGATTGCCATAGTTCTATAGTGAGTCTGTCTCAAGGCTTTTCATGAACAGAAACCTTTTAGTTTTAGAGTTCATTTTATTAATATTACTTATTCTCATACCATTTATTCCTTGATAATTTCATTCACGTACACAATGTGTCTTGATCATGTTAACCCTTACTCAGCCCCACAACATCCCCCATGAGCCCTCAATAAGTCTTCTTCCCAAATTCTTTATTATTGTTGTTGTTGTTGTTGTATTTTCTAACCCAATGAATCTACTTTTGTGTTCCCTATATGCTCATGAATATGGAGTCATCCACTCTGAAATGGGTTTCTTACCAGTGGCCAGTCCCCAAAGAAAAGTGGCCCACCCTCTCCAGCACCCATTATGTGCCCCTGGCTCCTCAGACAGGAGTGGGTCTCAGTAGCCCCTCCCCCATCCACGCTGGTCTTTGTAACTGGCTTGATCTCTCACAGGTCTTGTATAGGTAAACACAGCTGCTTTGACTTGTGTGTGCAGCAGCCATTCCATTTCAGATCATTTGCTCTTGTTTTTGTTTTTAATAGTCTCCCTCCAGTGAGCCGAGGCTAACCTCCACGTCCTGGCCATCCTTCCACGCCAGCCTCTCAGGTGTCGGGATTACAGGCTCAGGCCACTCTTCATGCCTTTGAAATACAGAGTTTGTCTTCCTCCATCTTCAGCTAATGCGTTTGTTAACTATGTTTGCCCTAACCTTTAAATCCCTATGAGGCATTTTATACTCTGTCTTTTTGCACTCTTTCTTTGAAAGTAACAAATATAATGATGCAATCTGTTGGATGGTTCCATTATCATGTTCCACGCTGCTTTACTTTTACGAAGCCCTCTTCTCTGTTTCTCAGTTCTTTCTGAAGATGCTTACAACATCATCTTATGTTCTTTAAATTCTAAGATCAGGGACACTCCGCACACATTCATTCACACGTGCATATGATGTGTCGGGACCCACACACTTCAGAACACACCGTGAGCAAAGTTGTTCCCCTCACAGCATCCAGACAGTAACAAAGCCTTCAGACCCCTCGGGTGATAAGTGTGCAGTGGGTCAGTCCACTGAAAATGTCAGAGCTCCGTCTATAAACACCACACTTAGGAAGTCAAGCCTTTAACATGTGAGCAGCTAGGGCACAGTTCATACCAAACCACGACACCAGCAACAGGAAGTGAAAGCAGGATTTGCATCATTGGCTCACCGGAAGAGCATTTGCCAGACGCATGAAGAGGCGCCGAGGCTGTCTCAACTTCCCTTGTAAAGGCAGGGTGGGGTGGCACACATTGGATTCCCAGCATTGACAGTTGTAGCGGAGACAGTAGACCCCTGGATTACTCGGGCAAGGAGATCTAGCTGAAATGGTGAACCCCAGGTTCAGTGCAAGACCCTGTCTCAAAAGAGAAGGGTTGGAGAAATCCCAGCACCCACACAGCAGCTCACAACCATCTGTAAGTCCAGTCTGAGGGATCCAACATCTTCTTCTGACCCGAGAGGTGCCCAGACATACATGCAGACAAAATACCCATACACAATTTTAAGTGACAGAGGAAGTGTCTTAATTAGGGTTTTACTGCTGTGAACAGACACCATGACCGAGGCAATTCTTATAAGGACAGCATTTAATTGGGGCTGGCTTACAGGTTCAGAGGTTCAGTCCATTATCATCAAGGTGCAAGCATGGCAGCATCCAGGCAGGCATGGTGCAGGAGGAGCTGAGAGTACTACATCTTCATCTGAAGACTGCTAGCAGAATACTGGCTACTAGTCAGCCAGGACAAGGTTATTAAAGCCCACACCCACAAGGTCACACCTACTCCAACAAGGCCACACCTCTCAATAGTGCCACTCCCTGGGCCAAGCATACACAAACCACCAGGGAAGATACCTGGCATCAACCTCTTGCCTTCACGTGTATGTACACTCATATGTTACCAACCCCTGTGCCCCAGCTCTGTAAGATGATGCTTCCAGGTGACACCTTTGTGTTTGTAGCTGGTGGACACCCATTGGTACACAACAGACCTATCTGATTTTCCCAAGCCCTGGAATCTGACTTCTACTTTGGGTAGAAGATATTTTCTGTATTTCTGGTCTGTTTAATGCAAAGCTACTTTTTGGAGAACTTACAGATGTGTTTGTCCCACCCACTGTTCCAGAGGACAGGATCATAGTGGCCTCTGATCGACTGCTCCTGCTGGAGGTGTTGTGTGGCTTTCAGGACTCTGTCTGGTGGTTCGAGAGGTAGGGATGGTTTTGGATGTATCTGCACAAGCTCCAAGAAGAGAACACAGGTCGGGAGTGATGCTCGCATTCACAAATGTTCAGGGAGAGGAAGGAATGGACTTGCTGCTGCTCTGGCCTAGTGATGAAGGCATCTCCACTGCAGAGAAGCATTTGTGTCTCACTCTGTCAGCCTGTCAGCCCAAGGGCCTCTTCCTTACAGCGGCAGAACTGACCCAGCAGGCCTGAGCCATTTCAATGAGTGTATCCTTTAGACTCTGAACTGTGTGCTCAAAGCATGGAATGTCTTTTCTTTTCTCTGTAGTCCTTGGGGCTGGTGGCATTCCCTTCAAAGCTATCTGTCACTAGGTCACTGTCCAGTTACAAACCATTCTGTGCGCCTCTGTCCTTTTGTCCCCCGCTTCCAGGGGGTGCAATGACAGCTATGGTCCAGAACAGCCTGTCACCTCCAGGAGATCTAAGTGCCCCTGGGGTGTCAAGAATCCTATCTGTGGAAGATTTTATTATGTGAGGGGACATAACAGACTCCATTTTCTTCAATGTAGAGATCAGGGAAGGAGTTATATCATCAGGTGCAGGCTTTTAGGGGTGGGGGGAACTCTCTTCATAGCATGCTTGGGATGCCCTAGCCAGCTCTTTGGGAGACGAGAGGTGTATCGGAAATGGGCTCTTAGCGTGAGTGTGGACGTTGGCGACGTGAGTGTCTGTACCCCAGCTCTACCCTGTAAAAAGCAGACCAATTTTTCTTTCCCAACACTAATGCAATAACCGTGCATGAATAAATTCTTCTCATGGCTGTTTAGTCACCTCTTGGTGACAGGAAAAAAAATATATATAAAAAGGCTTTCAGAAGCCATTTTTACTTAGAGACTTTTGAATTTGCTCCAGCTCATTCTTCAGGAGTAAATCTGTCACCTGCTGATGAACTTGGCCTCTTTGCCCACCAGCCCCTCTCACAAGACCCTCACTGCATGCACGGTGATAACCAGCAGATAAGCGATCATTTCTGTTGGAATCATTGGGCTTTTTACGTCATTACACAGGATTACAAACACAAAATAAACTAAATAAAAGATGATGTATTCTGACCCTCTTAGGAATGTGTGCCTGTCAGGATTCTAATACCCCTTGACAGATGAAATTGGATTAGTAAGTCTTAGCTATGTACATATTCCATTACCAGTGATAAGCTTGGGTGTATTGACACAGAAAGTCTCTGTTCCTTGCTGATCTTGCAGATAGGAAGCTCTCCTCACATGTTTTGAACACTTACAATCAGGGCAGAGCAGTCTTGGCTAGCTCTACGTAGCTATATCTCAAACCATGCTTCCAGGAAGACACTGAATTGTGATGTACTAAGATCTCTCATTTCATGAATTGGCAAGGGTGGGTTCGTGAATCTGAATGTCTTAAGGCTACATTCCTGATTGGCATACAGCCATGAGATAGAGGGTCAGCAGGAACTAATGTAAGAGCCCTTGCTGACTGGTCACGGTACCAGGGTATGTGTGTCCCAGTCACCTGAATGATAGTCTTGATGCTATGGTTGCTGAGAAAACTCTCAAGGAAAAATACAGGTCTGAGAAATAACACTCTCAGTAATATTGGCAGCAGTCACAATGAAAAGAACTGTGTTTCATATGCCACAAACATTTTAACTCTAATCTAGTGATCTCATGTCCAGAAGGATTAACATGAGTGCTTCACTGACTGACTTATAATCTGGAAACATTTACAGGAGACACAGAAACAGGGGTTGGGGTGTGTGTGTGTGTGTGTCATTTGTTTCATTAGCGTTTGAGAAAACAAATTCCTGGAGAGAGAGGTCAGAATCCACCATAGATTGCAGAATGAATAGCATCCTCTAGGTTCCCACTACCCTGACTGTTTTCCTCAGGACAGCAGGAGATCACCATGCCTGTCACTAAAGACTGCTCCTATGACTATGTAAGTCAGAAAAGCTTCAGCTTAGAGCAAGTTTAAGCCTGTGGTAGTCCGAGTGAGAATGGCTCCTGCGTGCTCACATGGTTAAATATTTGGCTCCCAGTTGGTGGAACTGTTTAGAAAGGATTAGGAGGCATGGCCTTGTGAAAGGGGTGTGTCAGGGGTTGAGTTTTGAGGTTTCCAAAGACTTCAGTGATTCCTGGAGTTTCTCTCCCCCCCTCCCCTCTCCCACCCCTCCCCCACCCCTCCTTCCTCCCTTCTTCTCTCCACCCCCTTTCCTCCTCCCTTCCCCACCATCTGCCTCCAGCCTCCTGGTTGTGATCAGGATGTGAGCTCCCAGCTGTTCCTTCTTGGCCATCATGGACTCTAACCCTGGGAATCATAAGCCAAATGCAACAGTGATTTTCTAAGTTGCTGTTGCCAAAGTATTTCATCACAGCAACAGACAATTAATCCAGTCCCCCTAACAAGAGCTTGCACAGTGATTTAGAGAAACAATGTAGAAAATTCTCCATTGCACTTTGACTGTGAAATGCTTTTCTGGAAACTTCCACCCATTCCACACTCTCTGAGATGCCATTCTCATCTCCGGCCACCATTTCTTACTTCTTGGGCTATTTCCTTTTCCCTTCCAAGTTGTTAAAGCTAAAAATGGAATTTTTCTGTGGACTTCCCACCCTCCTTCAAGTCCCGCCTCTCACTCATGCACCTGCCCTGACCTCTTCATGTTACATGTGGGTCAGACCACAAGTACTTCCTAAACTGTTTCCCCACTGTCTGTCACAAACACTTCCCATCCATAGCTTCTTTCTTGTCATACTCTTTATTGCTGCTATTCCTTTCCAATGTCTCTGCAAACTCTTATCTAAGGCCTCGTTTCTGGGTGGTGTTTGTGCCTGCGGCATGCAATGTAATTATCTGTAAGAGTTCAGCTAATTCTCCTCATCCATTTACACTTCTTTGGTGTAAATTCTGTGTGAAATCTATAAATGGCTTACCTGTCCTTGGTATCTCTTGAGCTAACTGGTATCTAGTCTGCTGTCTGTCTCAGAGAGTCAGGTGGTCTTGCTGCCAACCTCACTCTGATACTTAATATCTTTTGAATCTCCCATTGTCAGGCTGCACAGCCTTAAAATGGGGGTGGGAACGGTGGGGGTTACCTTGCATTAGATGAGGATGACTAAGTATCACTTGGAATCACACGTGTGCACGCCTACACACGCACAGACAAGCATGGCACACACTTGCGAGATCTTGGGAGGACGTACCATAACAGCATGTGAAGGTCAGCATGATCTTTGGCTGCACAAAGAGCTTCTCCCTGGTGTCCTCTCATTTGCTGGCTTGGGGACTGTGCTGAGTAGTTTTATGTCAACTAGACACAAGTTAGAGTCGTTTAGGAAGAAGCATTCTCAACTTAGAAAAGATTCCATTAGAATGGTCTCTAGGCACATCTATGTGGACATCTTCTTGATTTATGCTTGATATGGGAGGGTTCAACTCACCGTGGGCAGTTCCATCCCCTGCGCCAGCAGTCCTGAGTTGTATAAGAAAGCAGGCTGAGCAAGTCAGTAAGCTGCATTCCTCCATGGCTTCTGCTTCAATTCCTGCCTCTAGATTCCTGCCTTGAGTTCTTACCCTGACCTCCTTCAGTGACTGAGTGTGACCTGAGAGTTGTATGCTGAAATAAAGTCTCTCTTTCCCAAGTTGCTTTTGGTTGCAGTGTTTTATGACACCAGTAGACGCCCTAGCTAAGAGACAATCTCCTTCATAAATGGGGCAGTGCAGCAGAACAGACACACCTGTGTCCTGGCCTGGAGTGTGATGCCTGGCTCTCCCAATGTCAGCCCCTTGACTTCAGTGTGTTGTGTGACTTCCTGGAGTGGATATATTAAAGCTCCCACCTCGTGGAGAGCTTGTCTAATGATTCGATGAGGTTGTGTCTGTGTGTTTAGTGCCTGTCGTTAAATAAGCACTCAGTGGCATCCAGGAAGAACCTCACTTAACCTCCTTCAGCCTAATGCCCACATCTGTAAAATAGAAGTAATGAGGATGTTGAGGAGATGTCATAGTATTAAGTGAAGAGAACAAAGGCAAAGTACCAGCACAGGCATTGCGGGTAGTAGAGGCTCCATGCATACCGCTCTTTAGTAGCTTGCTTAGCATTTGTGGCATCAGTCCTAGAAGACAAAGCAAGCCATGCTGCCTTGATACCATCTCGATCCCTAAATCAGCAGCTGGCGGCTGATCACTGCCAGTCAGCCAGCCCTTTCTATGCAAGACAGCAAACAAATAAGCCACCTCCCCTGCAGCCTGCAGATACTCAGTCCTTCCAGCAGGCTTCCCTCCTACCTGATGTGCCTGGGAATCTTCGAATGTGTGGTGTCGACTACTAAAGGTTACTTTTGTAAGAGTGAGCTTTTAATTACATTTTCAGGCGTAACGTGTTGATGACGAGGTAGGACAAGGGGCTGAGACAACTGGCCCTGGTGGAGAATGAAAACAGAGCTCAATGGATTGCAGGGGCTGCTCGTCCTATCAAAATGCTTTTTAGCTCAAGGCAAGCCTAGAATTTTCTCTCCAGGCCCAAGGAGAAAAACACGGACTGGGAAATTGTGTGAAGCACAAGGAGTCATCGCAGTGGAATTGAGTCTGAAGTATACAACCTCTTCCCACTGTGAATTCAATCTCAGAACACGTACGATCTGTAATTCCTGGGAGCCCTTAGACTTGCCATAAAACCACTTAAAATTAGACCTGTTCCAATTCTTGTTTCTGTCCATGCTTCACACTATAAACTGTTATTTTCCATTCCTATCTGAGCTCCACTCTTACAAGCCAATAATTCTGCATCCCTTTCAGAATGGCTCTATTGCGCTAAGTTGCCTTTGAAGGTACCTTTGTTTTCCTCAATGCTCTGAAGTGTGAAGTCTACGTAATTTGCTAAATGCATCATGTTTACATATGCATAAGCCAGTTATCTCCAAATCACCATCCCCTGCCTGCTCCGTTGGCTGGATGCTTAAAGAAAATGAAGCTTAATTTTCCGTAAGCAGTCTTCCATGGTTTTCAAATAAACTTGCAGAGGCACCGACAAACTAAATTACATAGTGGTAACTACCCAGACAGCAGTGAGAAGCCAGGGCTGAAAGAAGCCAGGTGTGTTCTAGCATCCTGCAATCACAGCAGACAAAGCAGAGACTGTCGGGGTCCCCAAGGCTGCTGCCAGGGAGGTCTGAGGGCTGAAGTGTTAGCAGTGGGGATAAATACCAGTCTGTAAAATAATAGATCCAGCTTCAGCATGAGAGACTCTGAACTTATTGAGAACTGATGGGGATTCTGGTCTTTTCTTGTCCAAATCTAGGGAGTAGGTGCAACAGTGTGGTCAAATGATCAGAACGCCTCCTTGCTCAGTGGGTTCAAGGCACATTGGTGTGAATCCTTTGGTCCTGGGTTCTGGTGGGTAGGTAGGCTTAGGTGGACAGAGTAGGAGGTTTGCTCTTCTCAAATACTCAGTGGACACAAAAGTCCACCCCTGAGGCTGGGCGGAGACAAAGCATTTTGGCCATGTTATTTCTCTCTGCTCTCAAAGATTGTTACCCCGATTTTAGCTCTCCATTTTGGTCTTGAAGGGACCTGCTGGTCACTTAATGCTTTGACTGGGTCACCATGTATGTTCTTGGTACTTTCACAGTCATGGAAACTTTCACTGAACATGCTCAGTTTCTCTCCGTTCACACCTTCTGTAAGCCTACTGATGTCTACTTGTGCCCAGGTAGTCTTCTGGGACCCAGGGGTAAGTCAGGGACAATGACCACAGCATCCTTCCTGCTCTGATGGCTACTTCAGGAAGGTGGCACACTGTAATGTAGCTAAGAGAAGTGGGACCCTATGACCTGGGCTGTGGGGTTCACCCAGCTTCCTCCAGTGTGGGTGGAGAATCCTCAGATAAGCATAACCTGATCTGAACCTTGGGTCACCATCAAGGAGCATTCTGGGAAAGCACTTTTGACTCCCTCATTAAAATGCCACAAACTTGGCATGAGTAAAGTGTCTCTCTTTTACAAATCAGAAGAGGGGAGGGTGAATTCCAGGTACCAAGCAAGGGCCATGTCTTAATCACCTCTGTCTTCCCCAGAGGGTCTGGCTTACAGAGTGCTGGAATTGAATTTAGTTTTGCCCCAAAGTCCCAGGGAACCATGGAGAACAGCACACAGATTGTTTTGATTAAAACTTCCTGCATTCATGGATTATTTTCCTCCTCTGTCTTCAAAGGAAACATAATAGCATGAAACCAGACAGATGGATGTAAACTGTCTTGAGTTGCAGGTGACAAGCCCCCTGTACTCACGACCCAGTCTGCCTCCTTCCTGTTGTTCTGCGCCACATTGGTTCATCCGTTCGCTTCCTCTTCAGTAAAGTCCAGCCAGCCACAATGCTTACTTCAGAGCATGGGCTCAGCTTTGAAGAGGGGACTGAGCAAGTGTGACGTACAGTCCTTTGATTCAGGGAGCAGCTGGCTCAGTGAGGGAGACAGACAAGGACAGCATCACGGTTTTGAAGCTGTGTATATATACACAAAAGTCACAGTCATATCCTGGTAAAGGAATAAGGCATTCTCCCTGTGGTCTAGCTCTGGCTCAGCACCTCAAAGAAACCGTCTTCACTAATTTTCATGTATCCTTGGATACTTTTTTTTTTTTTTAAGATTTATTTTTTTAATTAAGGAAAAGTGAAATCAAAATATAGTTGCTTCATTTCTCCCATCTCTTTCTCCCCTTCACCCCTTCCCCTCTTGTACTGGCTGGCTTTGTGTGTCAACTTGACACCAGCTGGAGTTATCACAGAGAAAGGAGCCTCCCTTGAGGAAATGCCTTCTTGAGATCCAGCTGTAAGGCATTTTCTCAATTAGTGATCAAGGCTGGGAGGGCCCATTGTGGGAGGGGCCATCCCTGGGCTGGTAGTCCTGGGTTCTATGAGAGAGCAGGCTGAGCAAGCCAGGGGATGCAAGCCAGTAAGTAACATCCCTCCATGGCCTCTGCATCAGCTCCTGCCTCCAGGTTCCTGCCCTGTCTGAGTTCCTGTCCTGACTTCCTTTGGTGATGAACAGCAATGTGGAAGTGTAAGCTGAATAAACCCTTTCCTCCCCAACTTGCTTCTTGGTCATGATGTTTTGTGCAGGAATACAAACCCTGACTAGGACAAACTGGTACCCCACCCTTACCCTTTCTTGTTCCCTTTCAAATTCATGACCTTTTTCATATCTATATATAAAAAGAGAAGGGTGTGTGTGTGTGTGTGTGTGTGTGTGTGTGTGTGTCCTTCTTCATCTCCTTAGTAATGCTTGTATGTACATGATTTCAGGGTTGATGAGTTGGTATCAGAAAACCACCTGGGGGACTTGTCCCTGAAAGGACCAATTCTCCATTGTGCAGTAGTCTTTAGCGTCCTGCAGTTCTACATCTACAGCTGAGGCCCGTGCGAACATCTCCCTCCACTGTAGAACATCGATCGGCTTGTCATTTACCCAGCCATGCCACTGGGGATCATGGGCAAGGCGTCCCTGTGATTTCTAGGAGACACACCCATTCAGCGGTTCCCCTCATCCGTCAGCCCTTAGGACCTTCCAACCCCGCTTCTGTGCTGTCTCTTGAGCTTGTATCGTAGATGTAACCAAGGGCTGCGCACCCCACGGCAGGCTGCCCTCTGCGTTTTTATCATCTGTGTTTTCTTTAATGGTCTCTGTTGCAAAAAGGAGCTTCTTTGCTCAGAGGTGAGAGCTTCTTGTCTGTGGGCATCAGGATGTGCATTTAAAATGCCATTAGAATTATGTGGTTTAAAGTGTCAGTGGTAGGGGCTCCTCTAAGATCTATGACCTCACTAGGCCCAGGTAGTTGGCTAGGTTTCTAGCACCAGGCATGGTTTCTCTCCTGCTGAATGGGCCTTACGTCCAATTAGACAGCTTTGTTTACTGCCAAGATAGGTGTGCCACTAGTGTGTCCCTCGGGATATCTTGCTGTGCTGGTCATTGTGGTCCCAGGGCATCAGCTGCAGAGGGACTCTAGGTTGCTTCCCTCCCTTGGAAGATTGCCTAGCAACGCCTGGTACCAGGATACTAGTCTTGGGAGATGTTTGTCAGGTCAAATCTAGCTCAGATCCTTTGAGTCCTGTGTCTGAAGTGCATGGTATCTTCAGTAATACGGACTTACCTTCCACCTCTGGGAGGCAACCGTGGCCAACAGTAATAGGCTGCACTGTGTCTGGACTCCCATGACTGACAGCTCAAAAGGAGATTTCTCATGCCTGGTCCAGGGGATTTTGTAGATGATCTATGATGCTTATGGGGAGTATTGTCAGCCCAAGTGGTATAACTTCATTTAGACCAGATCTATACTTACATGCATTATATGTAATTATAGGTTAAAAATACTATTCTTTACGGCTTTCCCAAGCATCCTTAGTGTTCATTTTCCCCTCCCTGCTTCTCTCATGTTGACCTTTCACACTTTCACAAGTTCAAGCTCCACACCCTGTATAACCATTTCTCTCCTAATCACTTGTATCCTGTGATTGTCAACATTTTATTTTTATTATATGTATATGTTTTGCACATGCATGCGCGCGCACACACACACACACACACACACACACACACACACACACACACACACACACACACACGTGCATGCAGTGTACACCAAGACCAGAAGAGGGCATTGGATCCTGTGGAGTTACAGACAGTTGAGGGCCACTGTATGGGTTCTGAGAACTGAACCTAGGTCCCCTACAAGAACATTACATTCTCTTAACTGGTGAGCCATCTCTCTAGACCATAGGAGATGTTTGATGTATGTAGAAGCAAAGTCAGACAGAGATCCCATATGATACATAAGAAATGGTTTTTTTTTTAAGCTTTATATCTTGAAGAGTCTTGCATGCTACACAACTGTTTGGCTACAATGGGTAGGTTTGTTATAACCAAGTCACACTGAAGTATTTGAATTGTTTCCTGATTTTCGCTATCTCAGACAGTACTGCATAGAACCTTGTATGCTTGACCACACATGAGCTATAAGTTCCACAGCAGATTTTCATAGTGAAAACATCTGGCAGCCTTTCTGAGTCCCTTCAATTCTGTTAAATCTTTTGTAGCCAATATCTAGCTAGACTTTTCTTTGTGACATGGTTAGAAATATAATGCTATCCTTGTGAGAGATGAATTTAGCTCGTTTACGTTTATTGTTTTAGAAGTTAAGTTTGATCGCGATGCTGCTGTTGTTTGCCTGCTTGTTTTCTTTAGTTGCCAAAGCTGCTCTTAAAATTCCTATTTAGCCTCATTGGGCCTTAAACTTGTGATTCTCATGAGTAACTGGAATTTTAAGCACACACTACCATTCTCTACAGGGGTGTTAGCACTTTAAACAGTGATAAAAACCCAGGCAATTTTTCTTCCTCTTTCTCTACCCTCCAATTTCTTAAAGCTCCCCTCATTCCTGTCTGCTACTTGGCAGTACATTCATCCTCCCAGGGCTTGCCTTTGTTATATAAAAAAAACTTACACTACTTGATTTGCTATCTCTCAATAATTTTATCTGTGCCTCAGCTATTACTCATGGCCTTGCTTTCCCATTGCGAATGCTGCCATGCTGAAGTCTGGGGGCAGCTTTGTCCTTTTCTCTCTCGGGAGTCACTAGGATGTATCTTCTGCTGCCACATTGACTTTCTTTGCTTGGAAAACCCGGTGCTTTGATTAGGATGGATCTTCATATTGACCATACTCAGGCCATTTCCTTGGCCCACACTGTGCTGTTGGTATGTAGGTTCCACAGACATGGGATTTACTTAAAGAACTGGAATTGCAGTTGCTCTCTTCTATTTCCATGGTTTCTCCAGAGCCGTCAGTCATCCACAGGAAGAGCACCCTTTGCATCGGGGTGGCCGCTTAACTTGTGATGTGCACTGGTTCCTCCCCCTTGTCCTGCTGGCTCCTGTGCTCACGCTGGCCTCCTCCCACTTGCTGTGGTTTCTGTCAATTCTTCCTCCAGTTTTGATGTTGTTTCCTCCCTTCCCCTTCTCTGGGATATGCTGTGTGGCATTCTTTTTATATTATTATTATTATTATTATTATTATTATTATTAATCCAAAGGTAATTATTTCGTTTGAATTTTTGTTGTTTGCTTGGTCCACACTTTCATGTTTTCTGCTTGGTGTTCTCTGGTAGCTTCATCTGCCTTTCCCCCCCCAAATTTATTTCTATGAATTCTTTAAACCAACAGGGTCATATTCTTTAGAAGGGAAAGCAATATTATCGTTGGAATAAGTTAGGTATGACTGGTCTACATCTTCAAAATGGAGTCTTAGAGGACGAGTAAGCAGGCTATCTATAGTTATCACAGTTCCAAGAAGCATTCAACTTACCAGCACAGACAGATTACTCCCTTTAAAAATGGTCCCGCTGTGTGGCCGATCTTTCCTGTTTCTGTGAAACAGATCAGGCCCAAGAGGGCTTTCTCCATTACTCTGTTCAGCCTACTTCCAGTTTTTCTGTTACACTCCAGTTGTATTTTGCAATGAGCCTCTAGTCTGCACAAACCACCAATAACTATCTTGTGTGTGTTTTGTGAGCTCTGCTGCCTCTGGGGTCCACCCCTCCCCCTTTTCTTCATGGTTTTTCTTCCTCTGTGGCGTCTATTTCATCTGTTCCCTGTCCTTCCCTCTACATCCCTTAGTCCTTGCTGAGCAGAACTTTAAGTCACTTTAGGGAGGAGCCCTTTGCCTCTGGGAGACATATTTGTGTTGTTTTATTGTGTTTGTTACCATTTTATAGACCTTCGTCAACGTTTTCTTTTTCACTGCCATCTGCAAGCTTTCTGGCTTTCAGTCAAACCCAGAGAGAGGCAGTAAGTCAATCAGTCTCTCTCTCTCTCTCTCTCTCTCTCTCTCTCTCTCTCTCTCTCTCTGTATGTCTTCCTCTCTCCCCCTCACACTTCTCTTTCCCTTCCTCTCTCTTCCCCTCCCCTCCCCCCCATCGCCTCTAGTACGCCATCTTTTCCTGTATACCACATTTATTATCTATTATCTTCTAGGAGGCTAGAAGTGTACTGCTTCCCACTTAGATACCAGCTCTCTAGACAGGCAATCTGATCAATAGATAGAAGCAATGGCAGTGAATGCCGCAACCCTGCGTCTGTTACGGTCTAGAGGAGCTCTGTAGGAGCTTAGATGCCAGCTGCTTCTCATGCCAAGGCCCTGTCCACCATCACACCCGGGGAGGGGACAGAGTGTTGCTGTCCTGAAGGGAAAGAGAATTGCACTCTGCTGGCCTGGCCTTCCGTCTCGGGCAGTCCCTCCTTGGATCCTGCCTTACGTGTCTCGATGACTCCCCGATTTCTCCACCAGGCAGATGGAAGTGAAGATGGCAGGTTCAGGCATTTCAATGACCCTTCTCTGGGTTTTCAGTCCACTTCCGGCTTCCACCCTCTTAGCTTCAACTCAGATGCTACTATTGACCCTTGTCACCAGAGAGTGTTGTTTTGCCTTCTTCCAAGCAGGCATGACCATCTTCTCTAAACTGTATGGGGGGGGGGGGGGTGCAAGAGGGACTCTACATTTGTCTCATTTCTTCTGTCCCCATGGAAGGAAGGTGCATATGACCATGTGTAGTGTCCCCATCCCAAGGGGGCCATGCATAGGTTCCAGGCATCTCCTGGGCTTCCTACTCAGATCAAAGTTTGCCATTAGCTCTCTGCTGCGTCAACTAGCAAAGTAGTGTTATCTCTTGCTTAAGGGTAGAAATGTCTGTGCATGCCACTGCTTTAGGCATTGAAGACATAGACTATAAAACTACTCTTCGTAATACCTAGATCTGGATGTTGAGCAGGTTAGACCAGTTCTTAGAAATGGGGCTTCTTAATAAATTATCCCACAAAACAGAGTTCTGTCACTAAAGCTGCTTACAGGTTAGCATTTGTCTTAAAAGGATCCATTTCTACCGTAAGTTGCTCTGCAGACTCGATATGTGCTTCTGTGGCATGCAGTACTGCAGAGTGTGTCACACCGCTGCACGCCTGGCAATCCAGGCTGAACCTCTTCACGGCCTGGCAGGGAGCACCTCAGTGCTTGTTTTAAAAGGGACAGCAGATGCTTTTTCCTCAGCTGAGTCTGTAGCCTCTGAAGATACTGAACACCTCTGGATGTCCATGAATCCTTCATTACAACTGCCAGTTGGATATTGTTTTCTGTGGTCACTGCCTGTCTATACCTGGTCACCTCTTCAGGCGAATGCTGACCCACTGGCTAGAGACACAATTAAATCCAGAGCTGGCATTTATAGCCAATATTTTGCATATTCAATAATATGGTTTTGCCTCAGAGTATATGAAAGGCTGTGGATTTTATCCAAAGTTGTAAACACTTATTTCATCTGGCTAACTTCCCTGCTAGACAATTCAAGGGAAAAACAAGGGTCACCCTGCTAGTGCGCATTTGCAAATGTTGGGCAAACTCTAAACATATTTCCCTTTCCAGATGAGGGGTTGTCATTAGAATCAGGGAACACAGACCCTCCTCGAGTCAGGTTCCCGAAGATAGTCTTAATGGCTTTAATGGGGAATGTATCCATCTCTGCTTGAGAGCTGTACCATTAACTGTTTGGCTCATCCTCTTCCAAGTTTAATGTCAGTATTTTAAGCTCTTCCAAAGACTGATTTTTAAAAAAGGATTTTATTAGCAAACCCCTGGATAACAGAGGCTTAATTCTTTCCTTGTTCCTGGTTTTTTGTTTTTTGGGTTTTTTTTTTTTTTTTTTTTTATTTGCATAAAACAATACCTTCTCTGAGGGTGAGAGAACATGCATATATATTGATGTTTTAGGCACTGGAAAGTAAAAGCTAGAATCATGTGTAACACGGTTTGACTTAAGCACAGCCTGCTCGGTCAAGCGAGTTCAGTTATGAGTACCGTTCACCGTGTGTGCTTTAGAGAGGTCTTTGTGGAGCTGCTTTTTCTACCACATGTACCTCAAAGTGTCAAGCTCAGCCTCTCAGGGGTGGGCACTATTAGCTCCCAAAGTTCCCCGGCTCAGAAGCTGTTGGTTTTGAGAGCTTCATTCCCTCAGCGGTCTGTATCACATCTTCAGCTGAGATTAAGACCCATGCTGGCACTGTCCCAGTTACAGAGAAGCAAGCAGAGGCTCCTGAAGAGTTGCCAGATGGTTGAGAACGACTGGTCTACTGGGAATGGTGTTCAGAAGGCTAAAGGGAGCCTAGTCCCACGCCTGCTGCTCATGCACACCACCATTATCGTGGGGGGGGGGGGCTGTGTGGAAGGGCAGGGCAGGTACCACTGGGGTCGTGGGTTGTGAGTTAGAAGCAGGTGAACTGTTAGTTTGTGAGCCTCGGTGGTGTCGCCATTCCCTATTTGTCGGACCTGGAAGGGGCCGTGGAACATCCCTGAACAGCAGCAGAGATCAGGTCTCGCTGGCTAGCATTGTGGGATGATTCGTGTGTGAGTAGCATGCGTCAGCTCCAGCCTTTGTGGCCTTTACAATGTTTCTATTTGGTCAGTCCCAGTGTCACTCGGTGTCCACAAACGCACATACACAAAACTAGGGAAGACTGGTGGCTGTGGCGGACTAGATGCTGGGTGTGGTGCAGAGGGGTGAAGTTTGCTCTGCTCTTTAATTCTTCCCAGAATCCTGCTAGCTAGTTCTCTGTGTGCCTCCATTGCATGGGTGAGGGGACTGAAGAGTGAGATCCATGCCCACAGCCTCATCTGGAAGCCACATTCACTTGGTTCTGTGTGTTTTCAGAACCACTTCCTCCCTCCTGCTGTCCTGGTAGACCTTGAAGGCAGAATGCCTTTCGTTATTGCTGGAAAAAAAAAGGAATAAGCAGGACCAGTCCTGGCTTCTGTTGCACATCAGTTCATGAGAGCCAGGTTCCTAAGGGGAATGTGGCCCCGCCACGCCTTGTCTCTGAAGCTCTCTGGCTTGCAGCATCATGACTCCAGATGTGCAGCAACTGGAAGGATCCAGTTCCCGTAGAGGAGGTGGAGCCTAGAGCCCCTAGGGAACCAGCAGCATGAGACAGCCCGGGTGGGGGTGGGGGGAGGTATGTTAAGAAGTAAGCCTGCCTCTGGTCAGACCCTGGCTCTGGGATTTTATTCCAGTGCCTAATCGTTGTCACCAGAAAAGAAGGCTCAGCTGGACCTTCTGCAGAAGCTGCTAATTACAAACACTCTGAGCTCATTGATCCAGAGCTGCTCTGATGAAGTCATTATTCACAGCAGCACCTGGGAGGGGCGGGGAAAGGACCATGGCACCCACTGGCTCTCCATCTCGGAGAGGCCTCTCGGCCTGCTCCCAGAAAGAGCTTGAGTCTGGCCCAACTCTTTAATTACCTTCTGAGGCACTAAAGTTTAAATTAAATCCGGATTGTTTTCCTATTAGCCTCTGCAGAGCCCTGAGCCAAGCATCCGTGAGGGACTCTGGCATGGGAGGAGGCAGGGTGGTGGCAGGTGGAGTGGTCTTTAACTTGGGCTTTTAAACTGGAGAAGTTGATGCATTCAAGAGCAGAGCAGAACTGGTTCCCTGGCCGAGGGGTAAAGGTATCCTGGGATGCCTGTGTAATGTCAGATTTGTCACTTTCAGGCACCCCCAGTGAGTGTTCAATCGCAGCTTCCATTAGGGTAGCTGACACAGGGACCCAGTCTCAGGTGCCTATGCCCTCCCTCTGGTAGGTGCTAGCACTAGGTTTGCATAATAACAGACATCCACTCACTACTTTGTAGTATTTTCTACACCTCTGTGCTTGTCTTTTCAGAAGTCTAGCCTTCTGCAATAGCTGTCTGTCACCCAGCTGCCACACTCATGAACAACCAGAGACTACGTTAGGATCTGGGTTAAGCCGCTGGGAGTAGTTTTGCATTTTATAACACCAGGGTCTTGGTGTCTTCTGTAGGGGAGAAGAGGGGAGGACCAGCTCTAGGAGCTCAGGGGCCAACAGCCAGGCTGGAGATGCCAATTTGGGGCAGACAGCATGGCTACCTCTTCTTGGTAGCTGCTCCCTGGCAATCTAACTGTCCCACAAGGTAATACTGATAGATCAGCTGTCTCCCTTCCTCCTTGTTGCCACAGGCTGCAGTGGCACAGAAAGACCTTGTTTCTGGTTTTGGCCACAGCACACCCATCTCTTAGGGCCATCTGGGTCACCTGAGCTGCACCTCCTGGAACCTTCAGTTCCAGCACATTCCGCACCCATTAGCGCTCTGTGCCTCGGGTAGGGAGGCGAGAAGGTGTCATTACAAGGGCTTTCTGGGCTGCTTATCATCTTTAGAACCAGCCCAGCTCATTATAGTTCGGTCATGTTTTGCAAACAGGCAGAAGCCCACCAGGAGAGTGCCACATTACCTAGGCCCTTCCGTGCCCGTGGGCTGTGGTTCCCGGGGGAGTGCGCTGTCTTTCTGGACATTGTGCAATGGTACCATTCTTTTCCCTAATGAAGCCCCAGTGGCTGCACATGTGACACGAGGCAGGCTGTTCTACAGTCCTCCCGAATGGCCGCTGTGCTCACACCAAAGCTAATGAAGGCGAGAACCCCACTTGCTACCTCCTCCATCCTGAACTGCTGGGCCAGCTGCCGTCTGTGTCACTGGAGAGGTTTCCATTACAGATGAAGGCCCCACCGAGTTTATTAGATGCATTCATTAGTGCTGGCTACCCACAAGCCTACTCTATCCAAGGAGGCAGCTTCTCCCAGCCGCCCCTGCATAGATTTGACTCTGCAAGATAGCTGCAGGGCTTCAAATTCCAATCCTACCACTTAGGGGAGCATTTGACTTGGGACTTTCTAACCAAGATGCTCAATCATTCATGTTTTCTTTCCATAAATACATCTCGAACAATTACTGTATACCACCTATGTAAGGCTAGGAATGTGGGTAGGAGAGTGTCAGACAACCGATCACCCACCACAAAATGTATCCAAATGGGAGAAGGCAGGCAGAAACCCCAGTCTCTTGGTCTTCTATTGGCACAGCTATAAAGTAAATGAGGGAGATGTTATTCTTTATATCATCAGTATCTCCTCCGGCTAAAAAAATAAAGCACAACAGTAAAATCCCAACATATCATGTAGACAGTTGGGATATGAGTCCTGACTACATGCCAGTAGCTATGAGCTATGCTTTACTGATATCTTATTCCGTGCGATGATGCCGGGAGCTGAGCTTCATTTTGCCATCTTACAGATGGAGAAACTACAGTTTACAAAAGGCAGGGAGAAGGTTATGAGAGTCTGGCAATAGCCCCATAATGAGAGCATTCTTCAAGCAGGTAACGGGCTGCATTCTGTGCCGAGGGTTTACAGTGCTGGTTTATGCTCTTATGATCAAGGGGGACGTGACACTGGGCTGGAAGTCCCCTCAATGTTATGATGCCAGAGAGACATGGTCAGGGCCACAGAGGGAGGAAGGGACAGCAAGGCCAGAGCATGGACATCATGGATTGATCCTTCAGGTCACTTAAACCACACACAACAGAGAGAGCAAACAGGAGCCTCAGAAGTGGCCAGAAAGGAAAGTGACTTGACTCAGTGTCTGATTCAGAGATCGAGGTAGCTGCTGGGCTGTGAGGTTCTAGAGAGTAAGACTGGGGGATCAGCTAGGAGTCTGCTGAGGTGACCCTAGTGGGGAGCAACGGTGGCTGATGGCATGGACCGAAAAGGTAGTGAAGACAGTGAGAGAAACAAACATATTGTGGCCAATGGGTTGGGAAGGTGAGGAACACAGAGAAATTCAGGGCGACTTCCAAATGTATCTGAAGGCATTGCTTTCTGCCTCCTGGACATGCTGCTGGCATGTGGGGTGCTGTCAGTGGGTCTCAGGGATTCTGCCAACCCCCTGGCCCTGTTGGAGCTGAGTCAGGTAAGAAAGATTTGCAGTGATCTGAGGAAAGATGGTGGAACACACACGGGGAAACAGGACTGCAGTGGAGGACTCTGAGCAGAGACCTCTTGGGGGCGGAGAGCAACAGGAAGCAAGCAAAAAGCCCAGGAAGAGGCAGGAGGGAGGAGAGAGGGAGGGAGGGAGCGAGGGAATAGAACCAAATGTGGCCGACCTCAGTGATGCTTACACACTCTGGGAGACAATGTAGCAAAACAGACCAGGGTCCTGCTAGTCAGGGTTTTTAGACAGGAGATTCTATGATCCTGGGAGAGCAACATAGTTGCTCTTGAGTACCTGATTCTCGCACCAGGAGGGGTGGGGGCAGAACTCCTCTGTCCTCTGGGACAAGAATTGTCCCACATCCCTGCAGAGTACAGGAACAACAGGTGGGTGTGGTTTGCAGCTTCATTCTGGAAAAATTACACTGCCCTGGGAAGTATCCCCTGGCTTCCCGGTTCCTAAATTGTGGTTTCCTGTTAGTTCCACCAACTGGGGTGGCAACAGACACCTTAAGAGGCATCCACCTGTGCTGGGGCGGGTGTCAAACCCGAACAAATAGCTCTCTGCAGGCCCCCATCCTTTATTACTCCTCCAGAGCATATCGTGCTCCCTGCAGACTGCTTGGCTTTCTCCTCACAAAGACCACTCAGTTAAAGATGCCACGAGTGAGCTGGGCTCAGTAATTGAGTGACCTCTATCTGTTTCTGTTCTCCAATCTCGCCCCAGCCATGCCATGGCTCCCTGCTTCCTGACTTCTTTGTGAGTGACACATTTACTCTTTCAAGATGGAACTGCCATCCCTCCAGCCATCCCTGGCCTCTGTGCTCCAGGAAGCCTGGGGGAAATCCAGCAGGCTTGTGAATGAATATTCAGCTTACCTGCCTGTCTCAGGATTTACTTAACCATGACTGACTAATTTATCTTGCGGTGCGATTTCCTCGAAAGCTGACTTGCCAGTTTTCTCTGCTCAGAGAATGTTCTGAAGAGAGGGTGTGGGACAGAGGGGAAATGGGTGCTCTTAATGTCCCATTTCCAAATGTGAGACCCGACTGTAGAGTCCATATCCTGTTTCTGGATGATCACACACTACTGTTTAGAGCTGAGCAGGGTCAGAAGGGCACAGGCTCGGTCCTCAGAGGCTTAGAGTTGGGTTACTGTGAGCTTGCTCCTGGAGTCTGACTTGGTACCTGGGCAAAAGCAAGAATCTCTGCCTTCAACAACAGCTGCTTTCTCTTCCTGTTGTGAGCAAGGGTTAGCAGAGGTGTGGAGAGGTGGCTTGTGGGAGCTTGTTATCTTGCTTCTCAACCATCTTAAAAGGCCGAAGGGAAGGAGAAAAGGCACACATGGAGGTAGTTGGTTATCTTGGTGAGCCCTTTGCAAAGTTAAGAGATTGATCGGAGAATGAGCTTCGCCTGCACCCAGCTCTAACCAGTGAGGGAGCCGGCTCTGGTGGAAAGATGGAATCCATGCTACCCGGGCAAGGGTGATGAGCAACTTGGGATGATATATGTACCGGAGGAATTAGCTTGTATATTTATTTACTCTTAATTCACTTATGTAGAAGTACTCAAGTACCCACTTATGTTTGTATGCGTAGCCAAAACCAGTTTGGGTTATTTGCATTTGACTTCATTTTTGTTTCTTTTGAAATGGACAGTACTTGTATGCACTAAGCCTACCTCTAACTAATCTATTTAGAATAATAATTATGGAAAGAATGAAAACCCTCTCTGGCACATTCTTCAAATGACTGTGGATCCCGTAACTTGTTAAGAGCTTGAAACGCACTGTCAGGTTTGTCATGAACTTGTCCTGGGTTCACAGATAAGGAAACAGGTCCCAGGAAAGTTAGGGGTTCACTCTAGGCAGTGTGATCCCACAGTGTGACCTTCTACTACGAATAAGAAACTCTGATCCGCTTCCTACCTGTGTCCTACACTATAGTCAGGTCCGTGTGTTCAAGGTCGTTAGCAACTTGGTATCCATAGCTGGGCACTTCCCTGGTTGCCATGCAGAGACTGAAGCTTGCATCCCAGATGAGATACAGGTGAGGGTAAACATGGCAGGCTGCATGGCTGAAGCGTAGACATGAGCTGTGAAACGAGGAAAGGCATCTGCTGAACATTGCTGACCTTCTGCATTCTACCTGGTAGCGTGGCTGTCGGGTGGGGTTGGGCGCCATGGTGACTCAGTCAAGGACTGTGCTGCAGTGGAGATGGGATGACACTTTGTCTTTATCATTGCCTTCTGAGGCTTCCGGGGGAGGCGTGGAACATCGGTGTCTTCCGAGCTTGCAGTTGGGCCCTCTCAACTCCGTGAGGGGATCCGATTCAACTCTGTATTAAAATGGCAATGTGCTCAACTTCTGAGGTTGCTTGCTTCCCTCCAACTTTAGGATCTGAAAGAGCTAACAGCTGTGAAGGTCGGCTCTGCTACTGGCTCCCTCTCAGCTGCATGGTTTTTACATTTTTCTCTAATTGCTGAAGGACACAAAACATTGCTCTATTTTCACTGTTCTCCCAGCATCCCATGGGCCGCACCCCTTGCCAATATGTTCTCATTCAGAATGAAGGTGGGCCCGAAGGAATGGCAGATAATCCACTCCAGCCTCCCCGTCTTTCCTTCCTTTCGGATTTCCCATCTCCAGTCACAGGCTCTACACACCGCCAGATAGTTTGTCCCCACTTCCTTACCTGCTTTCTGTCCATCAGCCAGGGTCCCCTCCTTATTGATATCCCCCCCACACCCCCATCACACACCGAAAGAGTGAAGCAGGGCCCAAGTAGAATGGTGAAGACATTCGCCTGTCAATAGTGGAGAGCTGGAGTAAGTATGTCGGAAGGATGACACATGAGGCCAAATTCTCAAGTCCACCTTGTCCTAATACAAAATGGGGAATCTGCTGCTGCTGGGCTCTGTGGTGCCCCAGGCATTCTCTCCCCAGGAGCATGAGCTAGTTAATCTCTTAGTGTGAGTACAGGGGAGATGTCATGGTCTCTGGCAAAATTGCAATAACAAGTTTTTTGTGCTTAGCAGAGGATGTCAGTCAGACTTTGAAGATGCTCTACAAACAGGTGACGGCAGCGGTGACGGCAGCATGCTTTATCTGAGGCAGTCCAGTTCTGAACAGCCTGTCTATCCTCGAAACCCAGGCTTTCTCCTTGTCCCATGTTTGGCTAGTGACAGCAGCACCCTTGGGGTGATTTCAGAGTGTCTGGGCAAGAAGGATTGCCTTGACAGCAGCTTGGCCGATGACCTTGTAGACTGGGTAGAAAGGCCAGGTGTTCACCATCTGCTCTGTTCCCTGCAGCCTGCACAGACAAGGAGCTGAGGAACCTCGCTTCCCGGCTGAAGGACTGGTTCGGGGCTCTTCATGAGGACGCCAACAGAGTCATCAAGCCTACCAGCTCTGATACAGCCCAAGGCAGTAAGACCACTCTATTCTTGCTACTTCACTATAAATATCACTTCTCAAAGGTCATGGGTCTAGCAGCCTTTGGCTAAAAGAATAAGATTTAAAATATATACCAATTTTAGAACATTGAATTATCAAAGAAGGGTGATGTTTTAGAATCAAGAGAAATAAGTTTTGGGAAAAAATGTGATTTCAAAGAGATCATGTTTTATAGACATTTTAGAAACAGAAAAAAGTCATGAGTGTATGTAAATACATGCACACATATATTCTACTACCCACTTAACAACTTCAACATTCTACATACCTTGAAGTAATTTTCCTTGTTGTATATGGAAGTGTATGTATGTTGGGAGGTTTGCACACTTTACAAGCTGATATACCATTTGGAAAATTAAGCATCTAGAAATATCATTATGCTTTAACATTGAGTGGTCTCTAGCAGGAGCCAGATAGGAACCTAATCATTGCTGTAACAGCTTAAGAAGCCTTTAATTGGGACATTTGGGTTGTTGCTAATAGAAGCAACAGTGTAGCAAGCATCTCCCATAATGTGCTTTTCGGGTATACTGGGTATTCCCCAGAGCCCACAAGGCAGGTGCCCCTCCCCCTCCTTTCCCACTAACACTCCAGCTCCCAAAGGAGCCCCCAGGCTCTGGGATGAGCACAGATCATACACACACACTCCACCTCTCCATGCTTTGAACTCTGAGATAGTTGTGCTAACTGGTACAGTAGAGATCACCCATCCACCAAGCCTTCAAATACAGGCAGCCGGGCTGTGCGTGCATTAGAGACAGCGGTATTCACACAGCCGCCTGCCCTCTGGTCTGGATGGAACTGTGAAAGCAATGTTCTTGGCTTGAGGGTAGGAGATGAGAAGTTACAAAGTCAACTCAGCCGCTCAGCTGAACCTGTATGGATCACCAGCCCAGCACGTTTCCCCATATTCGTGGGAAGCTGAAACAGGAGGATCCTTTAAAGACAGGATCCAGACTGGCCTGAGCTACATGGATGGATGCTGTCTCAGTCACAGAAATAATGATCTGACCTTTTGGTAATTCTTAGATACTCATAGCTTTCTGGAGAGACCAGTGAGGGGTACTGATGCTTAGTCTAACAGCTTCAGTCTTCTGCCTTAACGGCAAGATGGTGCTTGTTTCTCAGACCGTGTTTTACAGGGGGTAGCTCCTGGCAGCTGTGTCTATAGGATGGTGAGGTGAGATAGGGTTTTTTGTTGTTTTGGGTTTGGATTTTTTTCTATTTTTTTTGTTTTGTTTTAGGGGTTGGGGGTTTTGGTTCATTTGATTTTGTTTTTTCCTGCCGGGGTTCCTTGGGAGTCTATGGGCACTAATTTCCATCTAGCAAAGCTTGTCAGTGAGCCGCCCAACCCTGGGCTTTTTGACAACTTCTCTTCCCCAAAGCTACTTTCCATGGAGAAGTCCTTGGAGCCTACAGTCAGTCCCCAGAGAGCCTCTCTGTAGACAGGTGGGAGCCTTGGAAATGCTAGTGTACCTAGGAGTAAACTGAGTTCCCAGAGTCATTGTCAGTTTGGTGTCCCAAAGCCACTGGGGCAGGAGGGGTTTACAGCAAGGGTGCTCTATCCTCTGAGGCCGGAGAAAAGAGCAACACATTTGTCGGTCCTGAAGGGGCAGCCCCAGAGCCTTGCTTCAAACTCCATCCTCTGTCTCCCAACAGTTGCAGATGTCTGGTACACATGCCCTTTTCAGAAACTGGAAATGAGGTAGAGCAGGCTTGACCTTTTGGCTGAGCTGCACAGCTTGTGGCTAAGCCACACAGCTTGGCATTTCTTGTGGTTGATGATCATGACAGTCTCTAAAGAAGGACTCATGTTATACCCCATATATTTCTCATCTGAAAAAAAACTTAAGAGGTATCTTTTGATAGCAAAATGAATACATTTAAATATGCAAAGATTTATTTGAAAGGGTAGACTTAAAGCTAGTCGGAAACTCCTATAGCTAGAAAATAACTGTTTTTACTGGTACAGTATGCCAACAGGAGGTCTCCGGGAACATCACCAGTAAGGGGAAGCCCGGCATCTCCTAAGAGCTCGCAGGGAGTTGATACAATCTTTGT
Organism: Uromys caudimaculatus; assembly: GCA_028551405.1. Lineage (NCBI taxonomy): Eukaryota > Metazoa > Chordata > Mammalia > Rodentia > Muridae > Uromys > Uromys caudimaculatus. Next base: position 5,669,964 of record CM052714.1, read on the forward strand.
GTAGAATTTTGTACAGATTTGCCATGAAGATGTTGCTTCATTATATCAGGCTTCACTAAACAAAGGTTTCCAAGATGCACAGAGAAGTGTAGGAGACACTAGCATGTGCGGTCTGTCTCATCAGGACCCTGTGTAGACACTGTATCCCAGACGTGGCAGCCTGAGTCTACAGAATGCTTTCAGGACAAAGGTATCTTAGAGGGCCCGGGAGGAGGGGGGGTGCTGGGAGAGACAGTGTGGAGACTGTAGATCCAGACTGGGCTGCCTGTGTTTCAATCCTAATTCTGAACCACATAATTTTGCTGTGTTTTCATCTCTGATGAAATTTCAAGTGACTGCCACTAGGGTTGAGTGAGATACTTAAGCCTATCGTGCTTAGAAACATTTTTATCTGTAGAATTCTGGGAAAATAAAGCTAGTCCTAGAGACTCAGTTTATAGGAGAAGCTAGGATTTTTGTCATCCCTTATCTCAGAGAGGAGGATTGACTTGAGGTCAGTCTACAAGGCTCTGGCATCCAGAGGGCGGGGCTAAGTGTGAGCATTCCTCCCTTGTGGAAACAAAGACTTCCCTGGGGAAATAAGAAAGAAGTGATTGCCTCAGTTGATTTGGATTCTATCTCCTTTGGCTCCTTAGGGGATTGCAGGAAAGAAGGAAGGGACTGAAGAAGGACCTGAGTACTCTCCCCTCCGGCCTCAGCGTGGGCCGAAGGGTCCTCTGGGATAGAATGGAGCCTTGAGTCTCATTCACCTGCTACTGTCTCTCCCAAACCCCCACCCCCCCTCCTAAAATGATATGCTAGGTTTCAGTATTATGCATCTTCTGTTTCAGTGTGTTCCTGGTATACCTTTCAGTTCTGCAAGCAGGTTTATAGACAGTGGGACTCAGACATACTATCCCAGGGAATGATCTCTCTTCTGAAGATATTTCCCTTAAAGTTGGCTCTTGCCTTTAGGACGTTTATATGTCTGATATATAAAGGGCACATGTTGGGGGTGGGGCTGGGGCCTCTGTGTCTTCAAATGCTAAATTGTGTATTCTGAGGTCATGTCACCCCATGCCAAGCAAATTCCCACATACGCTGCCTTTGTTGTGCAAACTGTGCTCCTCAATTTAAAACTATTGATTAGATAAAAACGGCCACAGCCAATTACTGGGGAGAATAGAGAGAGGCGGAGGTTGAGTTACCAGGCTGGGCACTACAGCTAGCGACCATGAGGGAGGAGGAGAAAGGAGAGGGGGGAGCACGAAAGAGGAGGAGGAGGAGGAGGAGGAGAGAACAGGAGGTCTCCATTAGTCATGATGAGCCAACCAGCAGCACATGCCCAAGTGAAATGCCTCCCTAGGACACCAGATTGCTGGAGCAGAAATGAGCCAGGAAGACTCAAACAGCAAGTATCTGCTGAGCACAGTTGGGGAAGCAGCCAGTCTAGGGTTAGAGAATTAGATTAGGGGACATCCCACAATAGTGGCACAGAGCCTAATAAATCATAGTTTGAGTCTCATTTATTTGAAGCTAGACAGGGATAAGTGTAATTCATATTACTTTATAGAAACACCGCAAAGGGGGGGCACACTTGGGTGCACCCTGACCCCTCTGGGGCACCGAGTTAGGGAGCCACAGGGCGTGCTCCATGCCTGGCGGGCTGAGATGTCCTTTTCTCTCCAGGGTTTGACACCAGCATCCTGCCCATCTGCAAGGACTCCCTGGGCTGGATGTTTAACAAGCTGGACATGAACTATGACCTCTTGCTGGACCACTCGGAGATCAATGCCATCTACCTAGACAAATATGAGCCCTGTATCAAGCCTCTCTTCAACTCGTGTGACTCCTTCAAGGACGGCAAACTCTCCAATAACGAGTGGTGTTACTGCTTCCAGAAGCCAGGAGGTAAGGTGGGCTCCAAAGGCCAGGCAGTCATGGGCAGGGAGCACAGCAGGGAGCTGTGCACAGAGAGACACGGCTATCAATCTCCCTATGAAACAGCAAACCCGAAAGCTCCTCCTGTCTGCTTTTAACATGGCATTTCAGGAAACCAAGGGTAAAAAGATAGTGGCTTTTAACTGAGTAATTCCTTCCTTTAGGAAAGCATCCTTACCATTTTCATCTGTGAAATGGGTACATAAGAACCTTCGCTACATGGTTCTCAAGGCCACAATGAGATTCTCAATATGAAAAATACTATACAAGTGTAAGAGGATTCTATTTCCCATTTCATGTGAATTCTTCTTATGACGTTTGGCTTATAGACAAGTGACAGCTAATGAAATACACAGGATCTAAGGAATATAGGAAGAAAGGATCCCAGAGCGTCTCCTGTCACCCAAAGTCAGGAAAGGGAGCCAGCCTGCCCCAGCATTCCATCCAGTGGCTGGGCCACCTTTCCTGTCTGACTTTTACTTCTGTCGCTGCCCCCTAGGGGGTGTACCCACCGGACCAGAAATCTGTCTGTCCGTCTACTAATAGCATTTAAATTGTACAGTATTTATATGCATGTGCACCAAGATGCCAGGACACCTATCAAAAAATGTAGACACTCCTAAGAACATTCAGGGAAGAGTAATTTCATGTGCACACTCGTAGGGTTAGGTGTCCCTGGCGGCAGAGCATGCTTCTTGACATTTCATGTGCACCAGTTGCTAATCTGCCTTCCAAAGAAGTTACATTGGATAGTTTTGGTGAGAGAAAAAAAAATTCAGAATATCGTTTCTTTGTGTCAGTATTAAACCTAGTCACTGTTGCCAAACTGGGACAAAGTGATGCCACACTCCCCTTGTAATGAGTGGATCTGAAGAACTTTGTCACCTCTGCCACATTCTTAGGTTTCCATTTCCGTGAAATAAATGTTTGTTTGTTTTTGTAATTTTCCCCTATTGGAACTGTGTTTTATTTTTTGCAGGTTAGAACTTTGCTAGTGACAGGGATTGCAAATATTTTTTCCCCAAACTTTGTGCATTTTTCTTGGGGAAAAATTTAACTTTTCGTGTATTTGCATGTCTTCATTTTTTTTGTTCTGTGCCTTAAGTTATAAAGCTCAAAAAAAAAAAAAAAAGTTATAAAAGCTCGCAGTAGGCTTAGAAGGGTATTGTCACTTGAATCTAGTCAGACAACTGGCCCGTGTTTTTGCTATGTTGGTGGGTTTGTGTTTGTTCAAATTTTGCCTTACTCTATGTATGTGTGCACAGCCAGGGAGACCTCAGCTCCTACTTCAAGCCTGAAGATGGCGACCTAGTTGCCTTCCTGACATTTATTGACAAATATTTCTCCTAACAATAGCATGTCTGATTACATATGTGTGTGTGTGTATAATCACATATATGTGTGCATATATAAATATAAAATAAATATGTGTGTGTGTGTGTATATATATATATATATATATATATATATATATATATATATATAATCACATATGTGTGTTTGATTTATTCCAGAACACTCAGTTCTTACCCATTTACCTAACTGTCCATAAATCAATTCTATCCAATTTAATTCAGTTTAAAAAAAAAAGCAATTTAAATCACAGTTGATTGACCCTGTGTCTTAGTATCCTTTGTATAATATCTCCTCTCTTGCCGTTAGTTTTTATTCCATAATGTTCTAGTCTTGTTTTTCTTCCCTCCTGAACTTTAGAGTGCATTTGACCAATTTATTAAAATTTCCCCTCGGCTACATAATATCGAACCCTTTTATGGTAGAGGCTTCTCGCAGCTGGTACAGTTAGAATTCTCAGTTTTGTTCCCATTGCGGCTCCCCTCGGCACTACTGCAAGGCAGATGCCTGCCCCTCCCCTCCTCACAAAACTCTGTCTCTAGCTGTCCTGGTTGTCTTGATGTTTTCAGGTGTACACTGTATCATGTGCAAACGGAGATAACTTTCCCTTAAATCTTAAAATACAATTGCGTTGTTTCTCCTTCACTTTAGACCACTTCTCCTTCTCCCTAACTATATTAGCTAACACAAACTGGAGCTAAACACCAGTTGTTCAGTCTAAAATGCTGGTGGCACAGAGCCTGACCCACTGATGAAGGTGGAGTGCAGGGGGGAGTTTACTCATTGCTATACCGAGGGACTGAGCTGGCCGCTGCACCACAGGGCTATCCCTGGACAGGCTTCTCTTTAGCATGTGGAGGGAGACATCAGGACTCCCACCTGGGGTATGTCTCCAGATGGTGAGGCATTCCCAATTAGTTCAGAGAAAAGTTATCTCTCATTTTGTACCCTTCTCTTGAGTCCACTTCGTCTCCATGTTGTGACTTCACATTGATTTGCTGCTTTGTTTCATAAAGAAGCTTCAAGATAATGGGATGTCGTACTTAGAATTGTAGGTCAATGTTTAGGACATTCAAGTCTCTGAGACAGAGCCTCTTGCCTCTGGCTGCTTCCTGTGCAACAGCATCAAAGATCTTTTGCTCCCAAGGGCCTCCTGGAATTGTAAGGCAAAATATACCCGTTTTTTCACCATGACCAGAAGCAACAGAAAATTAACTATGCAGGATTCTTTTCTACATTTTGAGGACCTTGATTTCCCAGAAGCCACCTGAGCCCTGTTCAGTGTACGCTGCATGGTGACGTGTTATGCTTCTTGGATCTCTAGAATTAGATTTCTTTCTAATTCTCAGGAAACTTTTCTTCTTTGACGTTTATCTTGAGAACTTTTCTATCTGGCCCATCTCTCTCAGCTGCAGCACAGTTGTGCCCTATGATATCCGTGGCTCTGCAGGTGGCTTACCTCTCTGTAAATTGTTTCTCTCTGTCACGGGCACCGGTGAGCCTCCAACATCGCTCCCTGAACCCTGCTATCCAAGGTCCACTTTTTTATTAGAAGCCTTGACTTCTTGGAGAAACCTCCCCTGTGTTGTCACCTGCTCAGCAGCAAATGTTTTCCAGGATGACTTTTTCATTTTAAAAAATGACAAAAAAAAAATTGTGTGTGCGTAGTGTTCTTGTCCAAGTTTCAGTTGATTTCCATCAGTTTAAGTTTTCCTTTCTTTAAATAAGTAGGCTTTTAAACTATTGTAAAAAGAAATTAAAGAAAGCATTGTAAAGTTAGAGCCCCAGTCCACGGAGACAGTGGATTATCCTTCTGTAGGCGAACTGGCTCTGTCATGGACGAGGATTTCCATGTAAAAACTAGTGATGATGTCGGCGCCGATTTTGTATGGTGGTTGTAAAGATTTTTAAAAATCCCTAGAACATTCTAACAGTTCGGTAAACGGTAGCCATTAGTCATAGTAAGTGCTGCCTTTCATATTCACAGTGGGGTTTGTTTCGGTTTTCTCCTTACCCTCGACTGCAGTGAGAAGCATGTATCTTGCAGCCAGTCTTTCTCACCTGGAGGTAGTAATGCCAGGTGGTGGTGTAAACCCCGCATGTTAATAGGCAGAAGCAGGCAATGTAGAGAGAGGTTAGGAGTGTAAAGGCATGGGACCCCTTACCCAGGCCACAAAGACCCTGAACCAATGGCAGGACCTGCCAGAGATGTAAGACCAGCAAAGGCAAGTAATGGTAATGGGCAAACCCTAAAATACTAGTGAGGTCACCTGTCACTTTGCCTAGTAGTAAATTCTTCTCTAGGGAGACCATACAAGTCCATGCTCTGCCATTTGCACGCTTAGCCTTGTGTGTCCTACACAGCAGGTCGTGGAGGTTGTTCACACGCACGCATTTCACAAGTGAGGACTCAGTGGCTGACAGCAGAGAAGAGAGATTGGGGGTCCCGAGTCTTTAAGAGGCAGAGAGAAGAACCTGATGTGTCTCATCTTTGCTCCTTGCCTTTCCCATGGCCGTCTCGTCCACCCAGGCATGCCTGAGCACTTCTAACCTCTCTCCCCCAAGACAGGAGCACGAAGCAGATCGAACATGGTCACCCCTGGCTAGGCGGTCTGCATATTCAGAGTTCTTAATCTCTAGCAAGCCTGAGCCTCAGTTTTCAGCTCCCAGAAGCCTTTGCTGGATGCTTCCCTTGCCTGAGAAAATGAAAAAGTCTATGAGCCGATCCCTTGGTTGTTTCTTGGTCAGGTGTAGGAAGGGAGTACCCTATATTATGTAAGCAGCCTCCATGAGCTATTCCAAGTGACTTGTGATACGGAGCTCTTCTTAAAATTAGTAACACGAACGGCCCGAGTTTGTTTTGTTGCGCAGTCAACAACATATGGAGCAATTCCACACCCAGGTGTGTCGTAGCCCACATTTCGCATCAAGAGCGGAGTCAATCATTAGAGATTATATTCCGTACCATCTGGAAACTGACTTCCATAAATTATTTTCTAGGTCTCCCTTGCCAGAACGAAATGAACAGAATTCAGAAGCTGAGCAAGGGGAAAAGCCTATTGGGTGAGTACAAGTCCTTGCCACTCATTAGAACCACTAATTAAACCATCCCCGTCTCTTGTAACATTCAGCTCTGCAGTGTTTATCCAATTAGGGGCAATGGAAGAAATGCTTCATTTTCCACCAGCCTGAGCACTTATGGCCAGCTGGTATGCAGAAGATGCCCTCTACCAGCAAGCAAAGCCAGAGGTTGGGCCTGGGTCTAGCAGGCAGCCCTGGCCACGTTCAGTGTTCAGCTCTCTGGGGCTCTCCTGCTCTGGTTCTGTATGTACCAGCTCTTGGATTTCTCTCTGTCACATAAAGTCATTGAGTGGAGCGCACGAGCATCTTTCCTGGTCTCAAAATGAAAGGCTTGTAAGTTAGGATAGTTCTTCTCTTCCCCAGCTAGTTATCCATTTAAGGAACAAGACAAGCCGTGACTCCTGCCAGAACGTATCAGATAGGGTCAGAGGGCATGTACCTCTCTGAATGGAAGACTCCAGCCTATTTAGAGGCTGCTGCTTTCTCCTTTGGGTTTCAGATGGAAGTAGGTCAGTTGCAGGGGTACAAGCTCCATTTTGGTCCTCTTAGCTCAGGGATGGGTGGGGACGGAAGGGGGTATGGCGGCCATCACTGGTATACTGGTAAACCTCATTTGATGAAAAGCGAACCTGCTTTGTTACCCTGTTAAAAGGAGCCGACGGCTGCAGCCTAGTCATTCAGAGATTCTCCTTAAGTGTTCAGAGGCAGGTGCATTCCCCGAGCAGTGCGTTCCTTCAGAAGTTAATCTATTTTTGAGGAGATGGGCACATTTTTCCAAAAGATTACCAAATGCAAACATTCTATGAATGCTGGCAACATGTCTCCCAAATGTTGGAGTGACCTCATAGTTCACACCCCCCTCTTCTACCTTTGAGAATAACTTACTTCCACGGCTTACCTCACACTTTTGATTTCTGTGAGAACTTGAAAGCTGTGCTTTCGAACTCTTGCCATCTTGGTTTGTTGGTGCAGAAGGTATCTTTCTGGATGAAGGCACCGCATCTGGACCCCTCCTCAATCTGTTTTGTTCAACTGACAGACTTCCGATAGCTATCTGCAATATGCTGCACAGGGCAGTGTTTGGGGGTTTGAGAATATACCCAAGATCTACATGTAGTTTATGTAATTACAATGTTTTTAAAGGTCCATGATATGGTGATTTTATACTTCATTAATGACATGTTTATAGGGTATGCCATGTGACATGTCTCATTTTTATGGTCCTTGGCGCACATGGTCCAGCTACCATCTACCTTTCTCCTGACATAATCTCACCCATGTCTTATCTCAAGTCTCCCACATTCTGAGCTCACCGCCGACTGACTCACAAAATGCCAACTAGGTTTTGTACAAATTATTTTCTGCGTGCAGAAAATCAGAAAATCTCCTAATAACAACTGTGTGTATTCAGGGACATTCAGATTCAAATAAATAAAGGAAACAAGCCACAACAAATCATAATCAGTTATAATTACTACCTACTTAGAAAAAGCAGTAATCGTATTAAATTACAGACCTAGTACAACACCTGCTTCTCACCAACCCGAGGGTTCAGCCCAATCTTAATGTATTCTGTGGGTCTATTAGGTACCATGGTTTCTAACTGCGGCTCAGGGGGACCTGCATTTCCCACACTTTCCACCTCTTCTCCTTCTCCTCCTCAGCAGTCCTTGACTGAAAAATCTCTTCATAGAGCTCCCTGCCTTCTCATTGCATGAGCAACTGAAAGAATCTAGCCCCTATTTCCCTCCATGCTCCCTGAAAGCTAAGGATCCTGGGTACTGGCTGTAGCTCCTAGGGAAGAGGCTGCAGCGCTGTGTACCAGCTCTGACATGTATATAAGCTATGCCTTCTATAGTCCTCATTAATGCCCACAGCGGTGACAATAGTGTTAGGATCCTTACCTCACTTGGTATCTTGGAATCTGGGCACCGGGAAATAGCCTGGTGAGCAGCATGCTCAGGGATAGATTCTGGGGGCCTGAGAGATGACTCTGGGATTTACTGTTGTAGAGAAACTGGGTTTAATTTTGAGCACCATGTGGTGGCTCACGACCATCTGTAACTCCAGTCCCAGGATATCCAGCGCCCCCTTCTGGCCTCCATGGGCACCAGACATGCATGGGGTGTGCTGACAGATGCAGGCAACACTCATGCATAAAATGAATACAGCTAAAGAAAAACATTTAATGAGATCCTATACCCATTGATGTCTAAATTTACTGGTACAAAGACAACCTGACCCTCCAATGTTACAGTTGGGTAAGGTATCATTCTATGAAATAAAAATTAAATTTAAAAAAAATCAGAAAAAAAATTAGCAAGTTGAGCAGCACAGTGGTAACCAGAGGCCAGTTTAGTCAGTGACATAAGGACACAGTTTCTAGGGTCTCACGGAGAATTCACCCAGAGAAGATAAACTCGTAATCATGCGTGAAGATTACCTACCATCAAATGGGAGCAAGTTTGCCATCAAATTCCCAACAGTGGTACTAGTTTAGAAAGAGAAAATAGCATTTCTCAAGTGGAGCTAACTTTGAATCTAGAATTTTAAGCTTATCCCAATGTATTCAAGGTTAGATTATATTTGAGCTTTTAAACATTTCATGCAGATTCTCAAGCCGTCTAAGCTAATGTCTATGAGAATATTCCATATGAAGTTATGCAAAAGAGACTACTTAATATGGAATCTTAATGAACAGCTTATATACAACACATTGGCTGCCAGCATTCCAGAGACAGAGGCAGGAAGACCTCTGAGTTCAGGGTCAGCCTGGTCTACATAACAAGTTCCAGGCCAGCCAGGACTACACAGTGAGACCCTATTTCAAAATGAAGACTTTTTGATGGCAAGCTAGAATTAAAATTCTAAGCTGTTGTGGGCAATGAAAACAGGGGGCTAGCCTGTGCTACATTTCTGATTTAGCCAGTAAGAAAAGAAAATATGGATTGACTTTAGCTCTCACTTGGATAGACTGTACTGTGCTGTAGAAATTATCAGGAAGTTCTCCAAAACATCAGAAATAAAAGTTTTTTTAAATGTGAAAGAAAGGGAGGAAAGAAACTGTCATTTCCCAACAGGAGTCAGGAAATGGACACCATGACAGGCAGTAGCTGCAGATGTGGTGGCAGACCTAGGAACAAGCCGTACACAGTCACAACCAGTGCACATGGACAGACTGATCTGAGACAGGACATGTTCATTGTAACATTAAAGTATCTTCAAAGTTACATGTATGCTGAAACTGGAACATGGGAAATGCTCCCTTCTATAACACAGTGATGTCAGCTGTGTTACAGCCTGTCACAGGTTGTCAGTGTACTTAAGCTTTAAGAATTAATACAATAGACTCACACCAATCTCACAGCTCAAGTAGTCAAAGTAGATATAGAACAACTGAACAAACGTGATTAATCCACATTTATAGTTACAGGAAACGCCTGTCACTCACAGGCAGCAGGCAGTCCCACAGATAAAACACATTCCCAACAAACATGTCTCAGAAAGCCCAAAGAGTGAGAAAAAGAGATGTCAAATAAAATCTAGAGAGTATTTTCAAAGGAATGAAAATATAAAGGGCTTTTCCACCAACCTCCACAGAAACAAAGAAAAGCCCGTAAAAATGTTACGTCAAACACATTACCAGAAATAATAAACAGAGCGAGAACTGCAGCTCAGAAAAGCAAGAACACAATAACCAGAAGCGATTAAAGAGGCAATCACGTAGACAGGGAACAGCAACACCGGTACAAAGGGCCGCTTCCATTCAACAAACGAATGAAACAGCTTGACCGTGTGGGGCCAAACAGTTCCAATGTAAAAAGCGAGCCGTCCAAACTCAACAGAGAGGGAAGGTATTTCTGGCCCTCAAAATTGACTTCGGCAATGAAAGAGCTGAAGAGAAGACTCCAGAGTCAAGAGCACTTGCTGCTCTTGCAGAGGACCCAGACTCAGTTTGCAGCACCCACATGGTGGCTCACAACTGTCTGTGACTCCAGATCCAGGGCATCTGATGCCTCCTCCTGGCCTCCATGAGAATAGCTTGCACACAGTGAGTGCATACATGCACAACGGCACACAGGTAAACACAAACATGCCTTTAATTAGAAAGGAAGGAAGGAAGGAAGGAAGGAAGGAAGGAAGGAAGGAAGGAAAGAAGGAAAGAAAGAAAGAAAGAAAGAAAGAAAGAAAGAAAGAAAGAAAGAAAGAAAGAAAGAAAGGAAAGAAAGAAAGAAAGAAAGAAAGAAAGAAAGAAAGAAAGAAAGAAAGAAAGAAAGAAAGAAAGAAAGAAAGAAAGAAAGAAAAGAAAGAAAAGAAAGAAAAGAAAGAAAATCAAAATTGACTTTTGATTAAGAACCAGAAAGAAACAATTGTTTCTAATGGGGTTTCAGGTTATGTTGCTGGTACATGAACCAAGCTGAAAAAAGGTAAAGTAATTTAAAGAAACAGTAATATTTCATCACTGTGACAGAACACCTGAAAGTTCTACTTATTCTGGCTCACAGTTCTGGGGTGTCAGCCCATCTCCCGCCTTCCATATGCTTCTGTCAGCACAGGTACGGTTACAGAGTCAGCCCAGCATGGCTGCCAGCAGCCCAAGACATTTTATTTTCCTTTAAGTGCTGATCTCACCACAGAATGAAGTCTCAGGACCAGCAGTATGAGCCAAAGCTGGAGTTTATTAAAAAGAACTTTTAAATATAGATTTAAGCACAATGGTCCATCAGGAAAGAATAAGGCACACCTAATTCAGACACGGGCTTCCCCAAGGAGGGTAGCACTTAGCTGTTTTTATAGCAGCCATAGTTACAGTTTTGGTGGGTTCAGAAGTTACATCTTCAAAAGGTTGCTAGGAGTCTAAATGAGGTCCCAGGGTGGCTCCTGAGGTATACTAGTAGGACTCCAGCGGATAAGATAAAACCCTACATCACAAGAAGCCCATAAGAAACCCAGAGCCTTTTCTATAAGAATTTAAATATATATATATATGTATACACACACACACACACATATATATATATATATATATACATACAGATATATATATATACATACAGATATATTTATCTGAAAGTGAAGTCATGTGGCCTCAGGCCTTAAGCATGGTTCACCATTACTTTAAAATTCATATTTGAAAATTTCTATATAGACAAAGTATTGTTGCTCTGTTGACGATCTTTACAGAAAATGTTAATTGTGGTGGAATCTGTTATCCTCAACTGTCACGAGGCTTCAGGCAGACTCTGCAGACAAGGGCTGCTTTGCCATCCCGAGCCCCCTTAATTGCCCATGTCTTCCTAGGCTGCTGTACTTCTGATAACGCCAGCCTAGTGTGAATCCATACCGGGATTAACCCATTGATTAGGTCATGCCCTCCAAGATACCGCTCATAGATGAGCTTCGCTAGTGTCAACCAATCAAGTTGGTAATTAAGATTAATGATCACACTCTACACATTTTTATCACATGCTGAGAGCATGCTGCTTTAACACAGGTATGAATCTCATCAAAGGCCCCAGCTGTATATTCATTCATAAAAATAGATAATGTGAACATCTTCGATATCAAATGTGCAAGGTTTAGATCAGTACCCAGAATATAACTTTTAAATAGTATTAGCTATTAGTAACTGAAAACTGGGCTTCTTAGAGTCCAGTGTATACCTCCTCTTAAGGGATAAGGTCCCTGTCATGTTAATAAAATAATAACCAACCAGCCCAATTCTTTCCTGCCAGCCTTATGGTAAATCTTCTGCTGACATGTGAGCCCTCCTCCTTGGCTTGAATGGCATTAACTCCAAGACCCTATGCTTGTTTCTCTGACTTAAACTGGCTCTTTTCTCCCCCCACAGGGGCATTCATACCTCGGTGTAACGAGGAGGGTTACTACAAAGCCACACAGTGCCATGGCAGCACGGGGCAGTGCTGGTGTGTGGATAAATATGGGAACGAGCTGGCTGGCTCCAGGAAACAGGGCACTGTAAGCTGTGGTGAGTAAAGCCTCCAGCACCAGGCCCACAATAACCCATGTGGCCCAGGGGGCCTCACTGTGGAGGGATCACGACAGAATTTCAAGAGCCAGCTCTGGCTGTGGTTGAGTCTGCAGTGGAAATAGAAATGTTGGCACTTCATGACCTCATGCAATGCTGATTTTGCTAGCAGCAGGGACTCACCATTACCACTGGGCAGACAGGTTTTGCATCAAGGGGCTGGCCCTGGCATAGCAGGTAGGACTGTAGACTTGAGACAAGACAAGGCTGACACACCTGGGGTACTCTAGGTCCCTGTACTAGTTTGCTTTCTATTGCTGTAATAAAAACCATATTCAAAAGTAACTTGGGCAGAAAGGACTTATTGGGAAGTCAGGGCAGGAACCCGGAGTCAAGAGCTGATGCAGAGACCATAAAGGGGTGCTGCCTTCTGACTTGCTCCCCATGGTTCACTCAGCCTGCTTTCTTATATAGCCCAGGACAACCAACCCAGGGGTGGTACTACCCACAACGCACTGTGTCCTCTCACATCAATCGTTGATCTAAGACATGTCCCACAGGCTTGACTAACCTGAGGGAGGCCTTTTCTCAATTGAGGTTCCTTTTCCAAGATGTGTCAAGCTGACAAAAAATGTACCAGGACAGGTTTCTGTCAGAGTAGCTCAGGGCAGAGCCCGAGAGAGATTGTTTCAAGCTGAGCTCCTACACTGCAGAAGCAAATGCCCTGGGTTTGCCCTAGAACTCGAGTCACAAGCGTAGGGAGCCCCAGCAGGGGCCATGCAGGACAGCAGGAACTAACCCAAGGTCTTTCCTTCCTGTGCCAGAAGAGGAACAGGAAACCTCCGGGGACTTTGGCAGCGGAGGCTCTGTGGTCCTGCTGGATGACCTAGAAGACGAGCGGGAGCTGGGACCAAAGGACAAAGAGGGGAAGCTGAGGGTGCACACCCGGGCCGTGAGGGAAGATGATGAGGATGAAGATGACGACAAAGACGACGAGGTCGGGTACATTTGGTAGTGCCCATGAGGAAGAGGGACACACGTTTGGCACAGATCTCCAAGTCGTTTCCTTTGCCTGCGTTTGTATCTAAGACTCCGAGGCACTGGGGTCTCCTTCTCTGCTGTTGCTCTCTATACCGGGGCCTGAAGTTTGGAAGACCCTCTTCCCAGAGTGTCTGAATTTGCATACAGTTGTGTGGGAGAAAGGATGTTATTTTTGTTCCTTGTTTTTGTTTTCATTGGATGAGAGGGAGGCTGGCTTAATTAAAGCCTCCTTCTCTCCCTGTGAGGTTTTTGCACCTAGCATGTGATTTATGTGGAATCCAACAGTGCGGGGAGCCCCACCCTCTCAAATGTCAAAGACCCTCTGATTACCCACGTCGGTGGTTCTTACAGCATGGTTCCCAGCCTTTTGATGTCTACGTGCTTTTCTTGTGTCCTGTAGATGTGGAAAACATACCAGGCCATCCCTTTTCCCTGTCTCTACCACCTCTGGTGTTTATTATTAAAAATTAATTTTCATGTCACTGTATCTGGCTTCCTACAAACGACAGCCTTAATTCAGCCCAAGTCCCCTTGGAGATTCATTTTCTTTCTTAAAAATTAAGATCTCAATGCCCCCCCTTTGCCCTTGCACAGATAGGTGACTGTGCTTGCATGACTTGCAAACACACACCTCTCAGCCGAGTGTCTGGTCGTATACCGAAAACACCTTACATAAACAATGGCTTTTAGTGAACAGCTCCAGACCCAGAACACAAACCCGGGTATGAAATTTCTCTTGGAGTCCAGTTTGCACTGACTCTTGGTGTGTGTAGCTTGCTGCCTGGGGAGGCTCCTCTCTGCCGTCTCAGAGTGTCTGGAAGCCTTTTTGATTTGGATGAGCCTCCGTTTGACTAAATTGTTTTAACCCACAGAAGCCATGCAATTCCCAGGTGAGCAGCTTCACAAGCCATTTCTTCACTTCTGCTCAAAGCTCCCCTCAGGATACAGTGTATCCACCCACGGCTCAGGATACAGTGTATCCACTGGCGGCAGCCTCCTTCCCTGTCCACCCAAGGGCTTTTTCCTACAGGTGTTCCTTACAGAGCCCCTGCTCCCCAAGATGCAGCACTATAATGCATAGAAGAAAATGTAGGGCTCCTCATTGTTTTTTTGTTTGTTTGTGTGTGGCTTTGGTTTTTTGTTTTTTTGACCCTTTCTATCCACAAATCATGACCAGGTTCTAAAGGCTTTAAAGGTTTCTCTTTCTCCCCATTATTTAATAAGAACACCCAATGGAAGCCTAGAACGAGATTCCTAGTAGCACAAGAGACTAGCCAGCTAGTCAGCACCATCTCTCCCCCCTACACTGCTGAAGTAATTTACTGTTTGTTCCCTGAGCTCGTTATTGGCGTCTGGTCTCAGTAGTGATATCATTGCAATAGTTTTCAGATTTCTTTCACACTGTACCAAAGAGTAGTCTTCAGTGCAGCCCCATTCAGGTCAGGGCTAGTCCCCAAGCTCTGCCTGCTTGCTTCCTACCTAGCTAGTTGCTCTAACCAGCCACGACCTGCCAGACACTCTCTCTCCATGGTCCTTGCCTTTCCCCAGGAGTTTTAGCCAGTCCACAAGACAGATCCATCAACTCAGACAAAAGGGTATTTGGTTCAATGGAGTCATGGAGGCAGAGCCGGCTTCCCACCCCAAACTGGCTTTCTGTATTTAGGACGCTACCTTCAATTAGCATTCCCTTCCTTGAACAGAATGGGCAAAGTGACCTCAGCCCTCATGGGAAATGAGTACACATGGTGCCCCTTCACCCCTGACCTGGTATATACCCGCAGAGCCAGGGTGCTGAGATTCTGTTTGCTTCCTCCTTGTGGAAATGTGAACCGCTCAATTTTGGCATCTCAACGCCATCCCCCCTCTCTCCCCTAGTTTGTTTTTTCTTCCCATTCTCAAAACTGATAATTTAGAAAACAGGTGCTTAATCACAGCTAAATTGTAATAGACTACATTAAAAAGACATATTAGAAATCTCAGTGTAGACCATCCCCATAAGCCACTGTTGTTGTTTCCTTTGAGCTCGGGGGACAGGGGGATGCATGAGAGAACAATTAACAATTGGCAAATTGATTTCTCTTTGAGAAACTTCTAGAAACCCAACGAGCCACTTACTTTGTCTAATTATCTCATGACAAGTGTCACATTAAGATGACACTTAGAAGTCCTTAACATTATCTTAATGGTGAAGAAGAGTCCTCAGTAGGCAATTCCTAGGAAGGTAATGAGATATCATTTTCAGAGACATTCCAAGAAGATATTTTGACTCATTAAAATATTAAATCAAAAGCCCTCCTACGTCTGGAGCCCTTATCAACAAGGCAGCCAGGGCAGCTTCTCCTGCCCCACTTTGGGTTTTAAAGATGGCTATTTATAATGGTACTTAAAGTTAGACTTTTGTTACATTCTCCTGAGAAATAGTGCTTCCGCTGGCCTCTTTTTGGAAGGAGCCCTTCATTCTAATGATCAGGTGAGCGTATGAGACTTTTTAAGCATATGCCACTGTGATGACAAACCGCTTGTTCAGGCAGGGACCGAGCTGAGTCCTTACTTAGTTTTAGAAGACCTTCGGTTGATCCTGTTACTCTGATTCTCCAAACAATTATTGACTACCATTGCTGTGATATCCAATTCAAACCCCAGGATTCTCTTCCACCAGGGTTCGTTGTCTGCCATATTACTGTGTTTCTACAGATATTCTCAGCATGAGGATTGGCTTTATATAGCTTTCTCTCAGTTCCCCCTTTATGCCCATGTCCCTATCTATACAGGAAATGATGATTTGTCTGTTCAGGTCTACCCTTTGCTTGTCCCACAAGGCCATTGACATCAGCCTTGGTTTGGTTTTATCTTGGCCACACTGTACAGAAACATCCAAGAGCCCTTTCTACAGTGGGTGGTTTTGGTCTTTTTACACCTTTTCTCGGTCACTGATGTTTGTCCCTGTTCAACATGTGGCCCTATAACAAAAGCCCATCAGAGTGTCAGTCTGTTGTCCCTATTGTAGGTGGAATAGTGACGTAGAAAATCTAGTATTCTGAATGCTTTTCCATGTAGGCTTTTCTGGAATGTGAACACGACTCTTTGGTTAAATAGCAAGCGCTTCCCTGTAGTCCTGAGTAGGCGCAGTTCTGTCTGTCTCAATAAATTTTACTTTGTCGGCAGCGTGCGAATGCTTGTGTTTTCTTGGCCTGGATGTGAACTTGACTCACCATGTCCTCACATAACCACTGCAGAACAGTCTGGGTTGTCACGTGACTGCCACTGGGGCCCTCCGGCAAGGCTGCCTGTCATCTGGCCTGGTTCAGCTGACTGGCCAGCTTACTGTACCTGCTCAGACGCATTCCATTCAAACCCTCACATTTGGCTGCTTTTGATTCTCTCAGGTCCCAGCTTCTCCCTCGTCTGCTGTATTTCATTCTTGCTGATCCTAACATCTCTCAGTCTCACTGATGATTGTGAGTAAAATGTCCTTTTCTTCAGGAACCCCCATCTCTTCTCCATGAATTAGCATATCAGATGCTCGCCAAGCTGGCAAGCATCCAAACTGGGACAGAACATCCACAGTTGACCCAGAGTGTCCATGGCCAAGTCACCTGTCCCTCCAACCACTGCTGCTCAGTCCCATTGACACAGCACACTCTCTGGGTGTTCTAAGACCTCTGCCTGCAAACGTTCCCTCCACTCTGAGAACCCCAGTCCAAATCTCCAATGTAGGGTTTGAATTAAGCTGCATTCAGAAATACCCGTCGGCTGTTGAGCTTATGTTGGATGAATTTCCCACTGACACTTCAACCCCAAACCTCGCAAACTACAGATGACAGGACATCTAGTCACTGTGCCTGGGGAAAGGAGAGGCAGTAAGGCGATTCTGGAAGCCTAACAAAAATCACCCATGAAGGGGAAAAGTGACAAACTTGACAAATGTGAACCCACCAAAGATAATAGCAGATCATAAAGAAAAACCAAACAAGAGACTGAAGAAGATGTTTGTGGCATAAAGCAACGGAATGACTAGGGTATAAAATATGTTTTAACTCCTAGAAATTCACAAGGAAAACATAGTACAGCAGACTAGCAAAGGAAAGATTAAAAGCAGTTCACAGAAACACAGAAGGCAATGAAACTGTGCCGTTCCCCCCAGTATTAGACAGTGGCAAATAAATGCTATCATATAGTGTTTATGAATGAGAAAATAATCCTGATACAACTGAGGGCTGATAAGATTGAGGATCAAGAGGGCTCCGGTACCAGGCGGAATTACAGCAGCTGAGTGCCGAAAGAGTGCTGACCCAGGATGTGTATATACCCAGTGGGCAGAAATTCCACCTCCCAGCAATCCTTCCTGAGGTCACCCTCAGTGAAAATAGATGTAACTTAAAAGGATACACATGAAGGCATTTCCTTTGCAACAGTGTTTCCTAGAAAAAATGAATTTGGGGATGGGAAGACTAAATATCCATCAAAGGAGACACAGAGGAGTCTGTACTTCAGAATACCACTAGCAGTCCCAAGGATGAAGTAACCTGCTATATACTGAGAAAATTTCTAAAATATCGGTTATATTGGAACATCTTAGGTAACCAGTATCAAATATGTAAATTACGTATCGAAAGCTTGATACTATCTGTTGCTCAGAGTACACATGGACAAAAACAAGACACAAAGGGATACATATGAGAACTGCAGAAGTGGTGGTGCCCTGGGAGGGAAAGCCATGGGGGAGGGGGAGGGGGTGGGTGCGGGCTCAGACTTCATCTTTAAGCTTCATTGTTTGTGTCACATAGCAACGCATCACATTGTCTTGTATAATTTAAGAAGTAAGTAAAAAAACAAAGTGTGGTGGCTCACAATAATCTCAGTACTCAAGAGGTTACCCAGGCTACCCCAGTGAGCATGAGGCTAGCCTTGCACATGGAAGAGAAGGGACAAGGGAAAAGATGCCAGGAAACGAAAACAAACTACAGTCCAGCAGCTTCTTCAAATGCCCTCGGTGTAAGGACTGCCCCGCTGTCTCAGGCACCCTCCCTCATCTCAACTTTCTATCAGCTCCTTCTCCTCTCCCTCCCACCGTCACTGTCCGGCCCCAGCCACATGTTCTATCCTAGAAGCCCATGTTTGACGGCTTTATTCATCCACTCATTCAGTACTGAGCATCAAAACCAGGCCTTTACCCAAGCTAGACAAGCACCCCATCACTGGGGTATAAACCCCGCCCTTGGTTCTTGGGTTGGAGTCTCTGGCCTTGTATTTGCAGTCTTCCTGCCTCCACCCCCCGCCCCCCCCAAGTGCTGGCATTAAAGATCCACTTTATCACCCTCAGCTTCAGGTGCTTCCAAACTGCCGACTCACCGTTACTATAGCCTAGCCCTTATAGCCTATTCGAAATGTGGTCACCACAGCAATTAATTCAAAAATGTCAAAGTTGATCAGATCACGGCCCCTATTTAATTTCAAGTTTTCTTATCAAATTATAAACCACAGTGTCCCTTCCTTATATGCAGAGAATACTTCTTGAGTCCTCCACTGCATTCCTCAACCTCATACTGGACCCTATATGTACTGTGTTTCCCCGCAGCTGACACACTTAGGATGATGTTTGTGTTGCCCACAGGAGAATATTGGCCATAGCTGATGACAGAGGACAACATATGAAGGAGCTTATGAGGGTGTCATTCCCCTTCTCTTTAAACATCTAATACTTGTTACCCAATTACCCTGCAGTGATGAAGTGATTTGTCACAATGTAACCAGATGACCAGGAATGAGTGGTCTGTGTTGTTACTCCATGAAAGGTCATGACCTGAAAGTGTATGAGAAGGGAAATCATTATTTGGTTTTGGTTGATCCAGGATTGAGCTGAGCAGTGTTGATGGCTAGATATGCAGAATGGACAGTGTCAGCGGTGAGGTCCTGATTCATAGATGTCTATCCTAAGCCTTTTGGAAACATTAGACTGGAAGCCATTTTCTTGCTTGGGTTCATCAGAAGTTTTGAGGGTTGTAAGCCTCCAGTCTTTATCTGGGTGGGCTTGGTTTTCTAGCCTAGAGAGGATCACACTTGACCATTTTGTCCTACTCTGTCTATGCAACGGGAACAGCTTTGGAAAATGGGACCATGCCCACACTGCTGGGGTCTGCATTAATTTCTTCTCCTTCTGTGGAGGAGTCCGAGGGTTCTTCCCATCCACCATCAGTAAGAACTGACTCTCAGTGGCCTCTGGTACATCCAGCCACATCTTCCTTAGGCATATCTGCAAATCCTCCACCAACTCTTCTGGCCATGTGAAAGATTTTTCTCTTTACTCTATCAGTCTCTAGAAAAACTGTAAATCCATCCATGACTTAACTCCTTACATTCTCCCCAAGGCATCATCTACAGTTTCGTCACTGATGGATAGTACCGCATCAGCAGGAGTGAGTGATTTCCAGCCCTGCATTACATCAGATTAGGCCTGCGTCAGTGGCAAGTCAAATGTGACAGAGTACTGGGTAAGTGTAGTGTCATTCACCACCCAAGTGCTTCCCTGGCCAAGTGGCTCCAAGTTGCTCTTGGTGGTAAAAATACAACCTTCACACTTTCCTTTTCATAGAAAGCTGGTCCAGGGTGGCTGGATGGGCACTTTATTATCAGCAGGACTTTAAATCATGAAACGTTCCTCTTTGAAGTATTGTGTCAGTTTTTATGGTAAAGCACTTGTAGAACCTCTGCAAAAACAAGGTGGCTGATACCTATGTGCTCTGATCTTGTGTTAGAACAAGGGCAGATGACTTTGACTGTTGTTTTCAGGGTCTTGGGATTCTTTGCTCTAGTAACTACAACTGCATTTTTAATACACTGTGGTATTGAAACATAGTGGCAGAGTCAACCTGTTCTTCATGTTTTATGACATGGTACCTCCTTTGTACTTAAAAAAAAGGGGGGGGGGATTTATTTTATGTGCACAAATGTTCCACCTGTACATATATATAGCTGTGTACCATATGCTTGTCTTATGCCCAACGAGGCCAGAAGAGGGCATCAGATGCCCTAGGCCCAGACTTACAAATGATTGTGAGCCACCATGTGGGTGCTGGGAATCACACCTCTGCAAGAGCAGCTAACATGCTTAAGCAATGAGCTGTCTTCCTGGCCCCAACTCCTCTGTACTGTTCAGGCTATAGTTTCTGCTGAGTGTCTTCTTCAGAAAGTGTCCAGCTTCAACACAATTGGAGATTTGCTTTAGTCCATGTTCTTTCTCCTTAACTCGTCAGCTCTGCTGGGAAACAGTCAACGTAATCTTTAAGTGAGCACAGCCTCTCTTGAAATTTTTATACCTTCTGGTTCCAGACTTGTCTCTGAATCAGCGTAACTATTCCTTACCTAAAAGGCTCAGTGTTACTCACTCCAGGGGACACTACACAGAAGACTAAATAGGTTCTGTACCTCCTAGAAACACAATGGAATCAGAGTGAGCCTGCTTCAGCT
Source organism: Uromys caudimaculatus (assembly GCA_028551405.1). NCBI lineage: Eukaryota > Metazoa > Chordata > Mammalia > Rodentia > Muridae > Uromys > Uromys caudimaculatus. The sequence continues at coordinate 5,690,815 of CM052714.1, forward strand.
CGTATCACCTACGGAACTATCACATACTAGGTCCATACATTTTTCAATTTGCGATGACGGCCAAACTAGCTTGATTTCATTTCCGAGCGATTTCACGCACAAAAGATTTGCTGCACAGATGAGCAATGCTCATATTTCCTTTCTTCGGTCCTCATCAAGAGCACCCACTTTTTCAATTACAGGAGGCCCCTTTACAGTAGCGCTCTGCATGCCATTGACATTATTGCTTCAAAATAGAGTCTGATCGCGTTTGGACAGAACATGTGAGTTTCATAGCAGTTAAGACTCTATGAATGTGCATAGCAGAGAGGGAAAGATCACCCAGCTATTTTGCTGTGCGAAATCAAGTAAATGGAAAAGAAGATGATGGGGAAAACGTGAGGAAAGAAAGCGTGTGTGAGAAACACTGAGAACAATCCCACGGCCGAAGGTTTCTCTGCTTAGTCACTCACGTGTCACACCCCAGTCATAAGCAGCGTGGCAGAGTGAATTAAACCATCTTCTTTATGTAGGTGGGAGGAGCTTTGCATCCTGCCAACTACTTACTGCCTACACAAGACAGGGTCAAAGAACGTGACATACGACGTAAAAGGTTGGAACAAAAGATTCTGTAAAAAATAGCAACCCAAAGAGAGCAGAGCTGGCTGTTGTGATGTGAAACAAACAGGCTTTATGTCAAAAACAGAATGACACATGTATGATGCTAAAACATGCTAACTATAAAGAAGGCACAGCCAGTACGAATGTATATAGGAAATACTCACACCTGCAAAGACATACGAAGCACATGTGGGCACACTTGAAATGAGGAGTGGTCAGCTCCACAGTACTAATTGGAGACTTTACTACTCCACTCTCAATGATGGATAGAACAACAGACAGAAAATCAATAAGGAAGCGGAGGACTTGAGCAACAACATAAACCAATTAGACTCCTAGACATTCGCAGAACCCTACACAGACATTCATGCAACGGGATATATTGATTCCCCCTCAGTGTACATGGAACATTCTCCAAGAGAGATCCTGTGTTAGGCCTCAAGTAAGTCTCCATGTCTCAAGACTTTCAATTGCATACATTAAAAAAAACAAAAAACAAAAAAAAAAACCTATATGAAATACCTTTCTAAACACAGTGGACACTAGAAATCAGTAAAAAAAAAAAAAAAAAAAAAAATTGGATAAGTGAGTAATTGAAATTTTCCAAAGATAAGAGAATTCAGCAACTCACTTCTAAACAATCATTGTATCTAAAAAGAAACTCCAAAGGAAATCAAGGAACATCTTGATGTAAATGAAATAAGACAAAAAAAAAGGGGGGGGGGAAGAAAAGCATATAAAAAAGTGAAACACAGCTCATGCTGAGAGAGATATCTGTAACGCTGAAGCCTCACCTCAAAAAATCTCAAATCGATAACTTAATATTTCACTTTAAGAAACAAGAAAAGCAACAAACCTGAAGCTAGCAGAAGGCGTAAGTATCAAAAAGTCAAGTAAAGAAAAATCACACCAAAAAAAAAAAAAAAAAAGATTTTAGAAAATAACTAACAAAATTTACAAATATCTACATTGACAAAAATAAGTAATTCAAGTTATTAAAATATAGAGATGGTGACTTTTGTGGAACAAAATAATGGCATTGTCTTTGGGTTTCTATCGCTGCAAGGATACACCATGACCAAAAAATAAGTGGGGGAGGAAAGGGTTAATTTGGTTTACACTTCCACATTGCTATTAAACACAGAAGGAGGTCAGGACAGGAACTCAAGCAGGGCAGGAACCTGGAGGCAGGAGCTGATGCAGAGGCCATAGAGGAGTGCTGCTTACTGGCTTGCTCCCCATGGCTTGCTCAGCCTGCTTTCTTATAGAACCCAGGACCACCAGCCCAGGGATGGCCCCACCCACAATGGGCTGCGCCCTCCCTCATTGATTACTAATAAAATGCCCTACAGATGGATCTTATGGAGGCATTTTCTCAATGGAGGTTCCCTCCTTTCAGATTAACTCAAGTTTGTGTATCAAGTTGACACAGACTAGCCTGCACAACTGACCCCTTGCCTACTTGACACACAAACACACCACTATTAAGCCACAACCTTTCCTTTCTTATTCATCCCCAAGATTTCACATTAAAACCATAAATACATTTAAAATCCCACAATCTTTACAAATTCAAATACATGAATATTGTAGTCTCTTTAGAATATCCACTCTCTAAAATTCCAAAATCTCTTTTAAAAGTTCAAAATCTTTCAGCAGCAGGCTTCCATAAAAAAATCAAAATTAAATTAAATACTTTCTTACTTCAAGAGAGAAGAATCAGGGCACAGTCACAATCAAACCAAAGCAAAACCGAAGTCCAACTGTGTAAAGAACACTATACCCAATATCTGGGATCCACTCACGATTTTCTGGGCTCCTCCAAGGCGCTTGGGTCACTTCCAATGCTCTGCCCTCTGTAGCACACAGCTTGTCTTCTAGGTTCCAGCTGGCTCCACTCCATGGCTGCTGCTGTTCTTGGTGGTCATCCCTTGGTACTGGCATCTCCAGAATCCTGGGATCTTCTGCAATTGGGCTGCACTTCTCCAATAGCCTCTCTTCATGGTGCCAAGCTCCCAAGTTCTCTTCATGACCCTTTCATTTCTCAGCCTTCAACTGCCACTGAGGCTGCACCTTCACCAATGGCTGCTCCTGGCCTCCACAGTGCCTCAGCTGATCTCCATGACCTCTTCGTGCCTGCAAAACCAGTACCACCTGGGTGACTCTTACGCTACCAAGTCCTGCCAGTGCAAGGTACAACCTTGACTACCTGTGAGACACAGCTTGCGTGTGCTGACTCTAAAACACTTCCCAGGAGATTTTACGAATCTCTTCTTAATCTGTGCTAAATTCTTAGCTTCAGCTGGCCTGCAGCAAGTATCCCAGCAAAACAAAGTTTCACTTTAGTAGTTCTGGTATCTTGTTAATCACAGCTGATTCTTCGGCCCCAGCTAACCAGAACCACAGAACCTTAATTCAAAATAGTAGCAAACAGCCCTGATGGAGTCCTCAGACTTCCCTCTGAGACTTCACAAGCTAGGCGTCCATTCCCTGCATATCTGTCTGTGTTGTCTTCCAAGTCAGCACAAGATGAGCCAGAACAGGTGAGCTGTCAGCAACTATTGGCCAACAGTTCAGGAAGCCTGTGTGAAACGGACTAAGTCCTAGAAATGTACAACCTACCGAGGAAATCATGAAAAGGGGGGAAATCTGCAAAGATCTATAGCCAGTGCTGATAGAGAGTCGAGAATCACAGCCTCCTAAGAGAAAGAAAAGCTCGGAGCCAAAGCCATCACCTGTAAACTGTACTGAACACTGAAGACGCATTGAGAGAGTGGAGCAGTGGCTCAGAGGTTGAGCACTGACCAACAGGGGACCTGGGCTCAGTTCCCAGAACCCCTATGAAAACTCATAGCCATCTGTAACTCCAGAGCACCGGCCACACATGTGGTACACATACATATATTCAGGTAATACACTCACGGAAAATAAAAATAAATTACATTTTTAAAAAAATAATTAACATGTTGAGGAAGAATGAATGCTGTATAACTCTATTCAATTAGGTTGACACCACCCTCAAACCAAAGTGACTGCACAGAAACTACAGGGCATGTTAAACATCTACAAACCATGCTGAAGTTGGGTTTATTCCTGGAATGGAAGGTGGTTCAACAAACACCACAAAGTCAATGTGGCGTCTGCTACGTCACCAGAAGGAAGGCGGGAAACAGATGCTTGTCTCAGAAAATTATTTGACAGAATTCAACAGTCCTTCAAGGATAGAAGGAGAAACACCTCCAATACGATAAAAGACACATATAAAAATTCCACAGCCACCTCCGACTCTGCTGCCTGCCTTTGGTCCCCTGTGCTGTAACTGGGCTGCCTGGTCTAGCGACAACAAGAGAAGATGAGCCTTGTCCTACTGCAGCTTGGCATGGGAAGGCAGACTGGTATCTATGGAAGGCCTCCCCATGTCTGAGGAGAAAGGGAGGCCTGGAGAAGGGGGAGGTACTAGAGGGAAGGGGGG
>CM052714.1:5694986-5719354 GCA_028551405.1 Uromys caudimaculatus
GCATAAAGTAAATTCATTAATTAATTTTAAAAAAGCTAAAAAGAAAAAAAATCCCATAGCTGCATTGTACTTAATGATAACAGATCATTCCTATGAAGAAGAAACGATGCCATTTGGACCACACTCATTCAGTCTGGGGGAAAAAAAACCCTAAAAGTGTCCATTTGCAATGGCACAATGATTGAGAAAATCCTAATAGTATCACAAGAAAAAAACCTTTGAGCTAGTAAATCATTCGATAAAGTTGAAAGGCGTAACAACGGCCACACAAGCATTGATGTTAATTCACAAGGAACTAGTAAAAGTGAGTTACATAAGCCACACAGCATGTAATCATTCCCAGCCGAACGCCCAGGATGAAACTCTGACAAGGCAAAGGCCCTGTATGCTGCATGATAAAATTCCCAACACATTACTAAAATAAACCAAAGGACAAACAGATGGGCAGACTCTGTGGCCACAGAAGGCTTAGCATTAATAAAGTCTTAGTCTTAATCCAATGAAAGCCCTAATTATAGATTTTACAGATTCCCTATCAATGTTCCAAAAATATTTTTTTTTTTTGCAGAAATAGAAAAACATTTAAAAATTTGTAAGGAATCTCACAAGACCCTGGATATCCAAACCCACTTGGGAATGAACCAGGGTAGAGGAGTTGTCACTTTGTCAATCCAAAACTCACACCAGAACTGTGGTGATGGCCCAGGGCGGGGAAGTTCCACTCAGACAAACTGAAGGGACCCCAGAAATCAGCTCACATATATAGTCAAATAGTTTTCAGTAAGGGAGCCAACAGAATTCAGTGAGGGAGGAATCTGCAGTGATCTGAGCTGGGAAAGGAGGAAGAGCCCCACAAAGTAACCATAGTGACAGCTTCCCTCACAGCCTCTTTAAAACAGCCATTCAAAAATAGTCCCGAGATCTGAATGCAAAGGTTAAAACTATAAAACTCTTCAAGAAAAATGTGTCATGACCTTGGACTTTTCACAAGCAACAAAAAAGGAAAAATAAAGTTAAAAATATATAACTTTTGTGTATCCTAGAACATAATTAACAAAATGAAAATGCAATCTAGGAAACGGAAAAAAAATATCTGAGAATCTTTTACCTGGCAAGGAATTAATATCCAGACTATGTAAGAACTTTCATAACTCAATACAGTGGTAGTCTGACGCTTAAAATTAGGCAAAGTATTTGACTGGAACATCTGCCAGATTCCTACAAATGTTTCAAAACATATGAAAGGAAACAAACTCAGACCACAGTGAGGCCTCACTTCCCACCATTGTGAGGTTTTGGTTTTTCTCAGAACAGTAATAATGTAACAACTGTTGTCCATCGGATCTATGGGAATAACGTAACAAATGTTGCCAACCGAGTCTACGGGAAGATCCCTGTTCTGAGTCCTAGTGGCTGGGTGAAGTGATGTGCGCAGTGCCAAGGCAGCATGGATGGTTCTTCGCAAAACTCAGCCATCACTCGACATAGAAATTTGCTCCTCTATATCTACACAAAAGGCCTGAAAGCAGGGACTTGAATATACATGCCAACATTCATAGTGACGTCACCTGCAATGCTACGTGAGGATAGCAAGGAAAATGGCCAGTGACAGATTAAATGAGGAGCGAAATGTCACCTTATGGACACAACCTTAGAAGGGAGAGGGGAACCCGAATGAAGAGAGGGGACAGGAGGAAGGGAGGAGGGGGCCATTGAGGAGAGAGAGTCATGATGGTGAAGGGTAGGAAGGGCAGAGAAGAGGCTGTAGATGTGGTGGCCTCATAGACAGGATGACATTTAATCAATACCTTTACACAGGTGGAGCTTTGCTTTTAAAAGATTTAAAGTTATATCTATGAACGTTTGTCTGCATGTATGTGTGTGCACCCCATGTTTGTGCAGTTCCCATGGAGGCCAAAAGAGGGCATCAGAACCCCGAAACTGGAGTTGGTGATAGTTGTGAGCCACCATGTAGGTCCTGGGAACTTGACTCAGTTTCTTTGTAAGAACAGTCAATGTTCTTGGACTCCAAGCCATCTAGCCAACTAGCCATCCTTGAATATGTGTGTGTGTGTGTGTGTGTGTGTGTGTGTGTGTGTGTGTGTGTGTGTGTGTTTTATAATTATATACATAATTATTATTTATATTATTAATTCTTTAAGAATTCCATTTGGTGCACTTTTATCATATTCATCCTCTACCCCTCTCCCTGACTCCTCCTGGTTCTACCCCTTCTTCCCCAATCCTAACCCCAATTTATTTCCACTCTTACACGGTTTGTTTTTTAAAATAACCCACCAAGTCCCATTTGTATTGCTTCTGTACTCATACCGGTGCATGATGGACCAGCCAGAGGCCACACCCTTCACAAAAACTGACTCTCTCTACCCCAGAAGTCACCATTGGTCCATTGCCCCTTGATACGGGGACCCTGGCATTCTTCATGCTAGGATGGTAGCAGTCTTGACCCTGTGCGGGCTCCACAGCTGTCTGAAGCTTACAAGTACAGTTCCCATGGTGTGCAGAAGATACTGTTTCACCCCAGTGCCCTCCTATGTCCCTTACGAGCTTTCTGCTCCTTTTCACAATGGTCCCTGAGGTGGGGAGGGTAAGGGACGAATTATAAATGAACACACCATCCTTGACACCCAAGAGTCCTTACTTCCATTCTGAGGGCAGAGGGCAGAGCTATACATCGGATACTCTGCTGTGTGGTTAGGCAAGTGGGAGAGCATGCCTCTTAGCTAATAGTTGCTCTTCCCTCTGTGGCTCTTCAGACAGGGCCTTCTGCTTGTCTGGCTCTCCCTCATTTTGAAATGACCCGGCTGGCAGGCAGGTCTCTGAAGTCCTATAATTCTGACCTCTGTCATCTGGTGGTCTTTGCTTCCTAGGCAATATACCTCTGCTCATCAAGATGTCACCCCTGGGCTTCCCTGATTTTCACAGCTTCCAGGATCACCAAGTGTCTGCAACACTGAGCTTGTACAATAGGGCAGAGATTTCTCTTACAAATGGAGCTGAATTAAGATGAATATTGTTGAAGAAACACACTATACTTTCATCACAGGCTGCCCTCTGCTTCCCCACTTGATCTTAGCCTGCTGGAGGCTCCTCAAAGCTCAGGTCGCCATTCCACAGCCCACAGTCTCATTTCCCACAAACTGCTGTATTTCACTTGCAGCTGAGTGGAGAATTCATTTCACTTCACTGTTCAGTCTCCATCTCGCAAACATATATTTGAGGCTGACATATTTTCATTATGAAAAAGCAAGCCCTCAGACAGATGCTGCCCATGGGGATTAATGAGGGGAATGGTTATTTATACTGCCACTTGACATTTTGTGTGGAATAATTCCCAAGTCATTTTCTTTTTTTAACAAATAGCTCATGAGTGGAGGAACTTAACGCTTTGGATGAACACACTGGACCAGATTTAGGCAGCAAGCTAAAGTTAACCAATAAATGATGCCACTTTCCTGGTTAGCATGAATGGGAACTGCCTGACAGCTATACTGTAGCCAGCAGCCACCTGCACCAGTTACTCACCGGCTACACTAAGGATGTTCCGAGGTCCCCGTCACGAAGGTCTCCATCCTTCTATTGGGCTTGTCAATCACCTTTGTTAATATGACATATTAGGCTATTTTTGGTCAAAAGCCTGCAGCTCCCTCTTGATATGTAAAGGATATACAAAACCCCATCTTACCTCCCACTGGCTGTGACCACTTCCGTTTTAATCTTTTCTCTCAAACATCTCTACTTTTATCCACCTGCTGGGCACTAACGTCAATATAACCAATAGATACAGGGTGTTCAGCAAGGAGTCTGGGTGGCAATGAGAGATTCATCCCCAGGGTGTCAGATAATTCAAGTGATCTTAATTGTGGGTATTTGGATAGCGAGATGCTCAGCAATCCCTGTTACAGAACCTCAGAATATCTTGGATGAAGTTAATGTACATTTGTGTTAGCTCAACCACCAAGTTGTAGGAATATTTAATTGTTCAGTTAGTATGAGAAAGCAAAACTCCGCAAGGTTCTGTTCATGTCAGACCTGGTTGGGCTCGCCTTGTTTCTGCCCAGAATACCTGCTGATTGTTTTCTGGTCTCTGGCTATGTCCTAATCTTCTGTGGGCTCGGGAAAGAACAAAATGGGCCTCAGCAGGATGAAAGTAGGGAGCAAACACCAGGGAAGGCAACGGCCTCTGTGAATGAGCTCACTGATAAATAAAATAGAAGTGACAGGGTTGTGCCGACTGCTTTGTAGATAGAAGCGCTTGCAGCCCAGGCACAGTGACCTGACTTCAACTCCCTGGAACTGAGACAAAAGCCATTCACATAGTGCAAGCATTCATAACTACTGGGAGATGGAGACAGAGACAGGACAACCCCCAGAAGCTCACACTCCATGTACCCAGAAGAAAAACAACACAGAGGCTCTGTCTCTGACCTCTACATGGACCATAGCACTGTCATGCACACAGATATACACACATGTATGCATGCATGCACACGCATGCACACACACACACTCAGGCACCAGAAACAGAATAATGTATGAGCTGAAGGCTAAATTCGTATTACCTATATGGTCTGGGAACTCAAGAAGAAAATATAAACAAATATGTTGCTATCAGAAGCAAATGCAAATCTTCCTATTTATCACAACTAGCCTCATGGAAGTGACAGTAGCACAGATTTGGAAAATATGAGGAATTAACTTAAAATATTCAATGGATAGTGGGCAGGTACAACATAAGTCTAAAGGGTGTTCAGATTAATACTGTATGGTAGAGGTAGAACAAAATGTCCAAAATGGTTAATAGTTACACTTCTTCAAAATTAACAGAAGCCATCAATTGTTAAATTTAGAGAATCAAAGAAAAAATCCATTCAAAGTAAATAAAACTCAATCAATTGTAGAATTATCCTAGTCTATAGATACCAGAGCTGACGTTCTTAAAGCAGTCAGAATACAAGATGGCTTACATTCTCTTTCTGCAGTGAGCTTCTAAAGACTGACCACTGGCCATCAAACTTCCCTGGGTAGTAGACAGTCCTGTTGGCCCAACTGCAGAGTAGGGTCAGGAATTGTGGAATAAAATTTAAAAACCCCACTGAGCTACAAAGTGGTTCTGATGCTGCCAGTCTGAGGCTAGCTTGTAAAAACACCTGCTTAGATTGATAACTGCATCATGAAGAGACGCAGTGGGTAAGGAGATGCTCCCGTGACACACCAAGGGAATACAGCCAGCCTGGTGCTGCTAGCCAGAAACACTAGCCTCCAAGAACCAGTACAAAGTAAATCTGCTTTGGACAGAATGTAAGCGCTGATGACAGACTTCCGCTGCAGTCACTTCTAGAATATGTGCTTCAGGAAGGGGAAAGTATTTGAAAAGAAGGTCTGAGATGTAAGAAAGGTTGAAGGAAAAGAAAACATCTAATGTGAGTAAATCTGAATCAGGGTTCATTGTGGAAACCGCAAACATAAGTCTTACTTGTAGAGCTTCAAAATTAATCTGGAATTAAGACTGAAGTATATCAAAGCACAGAGCAAGACCAGAATATCCACATCTAAAATAGTATATGACCTGGAGCTGGAGAGGTGGCTTAGTGGTTAAGAGCACTGATTGCTCTTCCAGAGGTCGTGAGTTCAGTTCCCAGCAACCACGTGGTGGCCCACAACCATCTATAATGAGATCTGGTGCCTTCTGACCCACAGGCATACATGCAGGCAGAACACTGTACACATAATAAATAAATAAATCTTTAAAAAATAGTATATAATCTTGATTTTGTGGAAGGTACTAAAGCATGCTTATTAAATTTATAGATAGAATATCTATACAGATATATAGCTATAGATAGACAGATAAAATATATATGCACACACATACATATAAATACACATATATAAATGTTTAATGCATTCACTATAAGAAGAGCAACAAATACACAATACCAAAGTATTGGTAACAATAGAGGGAAAACAAAAAAGGAGAGAACAAGAAAATTGTCCAAAAGAAACTCAGACTATGCTGTAAAGGGACCAATAATCTCAGTCAATACATACTGCTTAAATTCTCCAGTTAAAATGTAGACTATCCAACTTGATTTTTAATCTAGTAAATGATGTGTCTGAGACATAAAAATAGACAAAAGCTGGAAAGACAAAATATGTTACACAAATATAATCAAAATATTGTAACGCCAACTGCCACAATTTAGAATCACCTGAGTAGGGAGCCTGCCCTGAAGACCTGTTCCCATTGCCTTATTGACATGGGAAGGCCTTCCCTGTCTGCGGCAGTACCTATGGGCAGCAGAAGAGATAGCAAAGGGTGTGTCAGAAGGATGCTCGTCTTGCCTTTGGCTTGCTAGTCCTTCCCTCTGGCTACAAAGATGATTTGCCCTGATGTTGCCACTGGTTCCTCCACAGCAGAGCCAATGTTTCCAAGCTTTTACTGTAGAATAGGGAGCAACAGTTCTTCCAGAGCCTTCCTGGCTCCAGGAGCCAGACTTAGACTCCAGAGGCACCCTGCCTTGCAGACTGAATAAGACACCCCCTGCCCCCAAAGTAAGCAACAGCGACTCCCAGTGAACAGTGGCTACTCCGGGACAGCTCTAAGTGTCAAGGCTCAGCCTCAAGGACTGGGCACCAGGCTCGCAGGAGCTCAGAGGTGCCTTGGCCATCTTCACTTTAAAGCTCAGTCTCAAGACTTTGATATAATATATTCATCTTCCTGGCTCGTTCCTCTAGAGAAGCTGACATAAACTGATTGTTTCAGAGTTGTTATTGGTGGGGCATGCTCTGTGAAGATGGAATTACTGAGGGATAGTCACTATACATACAAAAAATATACTTCAATTATTTTCAAGACTCCACTGTGAGGTAATTACAGATTTACACACTAGGGAGACAATGGAGAACAAAACAGAAAAATTCAAAACACAAGATTGAAATTGTTTATGTGTATCTAATAATGCATTTCAAGCCATAACAAGCAAAATCTGAATGAACTACAATTATTTAAAAAGACTTCTCAATGACAAATCAAACGGGGGGGGGGGGTTTAGGACCATAAGAGAACCTGCTATTTTTAACAGCTCAGTATCAGGCAACTATAGAATGAGCGCCTCCATGTGCAAACATGCTCACAGCAGCCAAGAAAGCCAAGTTCAAGTAAGAAGACCATATAGATGCCATTTTCTGATCACAAAGTTAGGAACCAATAATTGAAATGTAAATGAAAAAATTTTTATAATGTGAGAATAACTAATGAACTAGAGAGGAAAAATGTACTAGAAGAGATGAGTGAAGATCGACCATCTTTGATTCTGTGTGTGTGTGTGTGTGTGTGTGTGTGTGTGTGTGTGTGACAGGACATGAAGAAGCTAAGCCTTCCCTATTTGCAGAATGCACAGTGCTTTATCTAAAAGGCAAACACCACCAGGAAACTCTCAGGTCTGACAAAAACCATAAACAATCTGTTTTAGTAAAGTTAGTTGCAAGATACAAAATCAATTCACACACACAAAAAATCAGTTGCTTCTTTACATGCTGGTAACAAGCTAGCTGAGGGGATAAAAATCAGTAGAAATACCTTTTTCAGTAACCCACCCCAATACTAGGCCTAAGCTTAGAGATGAGCTACCTCTGCAATGCAAGCGTTAAGCCACGGAGCAAAGAAATGTCAGAAGACACCTGGTGTTGGAAATAGTATTTATGCTCCTGGATTAGAAGAATTATATTACCAAAGAGATCTACAGATTCAATGCAATCACATTGATATCACAATGGTACTCTTCATAGAAGTAAAAACAAAATTCTAAAATTTATACGGAAATGCAAATGTGATCCTAAGCAGAAAGAGACTGCTGGTGACGTCACAGAACACCACTTTGAATTGTGCTATAGAAGCATAGTGACAGACTCAGCTTATCATATGAAAATGGTGTAGGCAGTGGGACAGAATGGAGGAGCCAACTAAACACCCAGAGAGCGATGACCACCGAATACTCTTTGACAAAAGGTGTCAGAAATACATACTGGAAAAAAGACAGAGCATCAGATAAATAAATGGTGCTGGTGAAATGGGGTGAAGGGAAGAAAAGAGGTCCCTATCTCTCATCCTGCATGGACAGCAACCAAAAATATGTCCAAAAATTTAATCAAAAACCAGAAGAACTGAAATCACGGGAAAGGAAACATCCCAAAATACAGACATAACGACTCTCTGAATAGGACCCCAATAACATGGGAAATAACCCCAAGAATTGACAACTCGCATTACACTAAATTATAAAGCTTCTGCAAAAAAATGCTATCAATAAAGTGAGCAGAAGGCTATATATAGTAGGGGAGAAAATATTTCCCAGCCATACCCCAGAAAAGGGGCTAATATCCATGATACATAAAGAACTGTAAAAATTAAACACAACCCCCCAGTCCTGCCAATCAATAAACTGGCTAATGAACACAAGTGGCTAATAAATACTTTTAAAATACTTTAGAAACTTAGGCACCAGGGAAATGTAAATTAAGACTATGCTGAGAATCCATCTCATTCCAATCAGAATGATTATAATAAAGAAAAAAAACAACAACAACACTGGCAAGTATGTGGGGAAAGAGAAATTCTTTTCTGCTGCAGGGGGGAGTGTAAGCCAGGGTAAGCACTACGGACATCTGTATGGTTTCTCAAAAAGCTAAATTTAGAGTGCCGTGATACCCAGCTATGGCACACGCCCAATGGTCTCAGGATTCTTCTACCAGGACACCTGCTCACCCAGTGTTTATTGCTGTTCTAGCCACAATAGCAAGGATATGAAGTTAGCCTAGGGGGACACTGCCGAATGAAGGGCTAATGAAAATGTGGCACATTACATGGTGAGATTGTATTCAGCCTGTCTTAGTTAGGGTTTTACTGCTGTGAACAGACACCATGACCAAGGCAACTCTTCTAAGGACAACATTTAATTGAGGCTGGCTTACAGGTTCAGAGGTTCAGTCCATTATCATCAAGGACGGAACATGGCAGCATCCAGGCAGGCATGGTGCAGAAGGAGCTGAGAGTTCTACATCTTCATCTGAAGGAAAATACTGATTTCCATGCAGCTAGGATGAGGGTCTTAAAATCCACACCCGCAAGTGACACACCTACCCCAACAAGGCCACACTTACTCCAACAAGGCCACACCTTCTAATAGTGCCACTCCCTGGCCCAAGCATATACAAACCATAACACAGCCATAAAGAAAAATGAACTCTTCAGGAAAAAATGGCTAGAACTGGAGATCACTCTATTAAATAAGCTGGACTCATAAAGATGAGTACTATATGTTCTCTTTCATATGCAGATCCCAGTTTTGAATATTGACCTGTGTAGGTATAGGCCATGAGCCTAAAAGGGGACCATGAGAGGGGAAACCCTTTAAGGAAGTAGGAAGGTAGCAACGGAATGCATAGGGCATGAGGGGGAAAGGGAGCGGCTGAGGGTGGAAGGAAGAAGTGGAGGGAGGGAGAAGGGGAGGCAAGGGAGGGAGGGGATAGAAGGGAGAGGGAGGGGGAGGAGGGAAGGGAGGGGGAGGGAAGGGAGGGGGGAAGGAAGGGAGGGAGAGGCGAAAAGGATATGAACCAACCAGAGTAGGTATGAAATGTCTTAATGAAACCCATTACTTTGTATGCTAATTAAAAAACAAATATAAAAGTTAAGCGTTAAATGTGCAAATGTATTTATTATTCAGTGAGAACAAAGAAAGAAAATGCAAAGGAGCGAGGTTACAAATGAAAGCGGTATAATCAGAGATTGAGTGGGGGTTTAACGTGCAATAAAATGATTAAGAACTTTATGCCAAGTAATCTCAGAACCTTGATGAAATGGGAGATTTCAGAAATACCAACTATTAAAGTTGTCATAAAAGGGAAACTATTTAAAAATTAAATGAACTTTAAAACTAAATATCAAAGTAACATAAAAAGAAAATCAGGGCTGACACAGCTTTATCCCAAGCACACAGTAGCGTAATATCAGCATGCCAATGTCAACGTGTAGTTTCTGAACCAGAGATGGCTCAGTGGGCAAAGGTGTGCAATTGTTGCCAACCTGATGCCCTGAGCTCCATCCCTGGAACCCACATGGTAGGAGGAGAGGATGGACCTCTACAGGTGATATTCCATGCGACCAATCCCCCGCCTCTGCTGCCTGTGCCCTGGACTACTCGATGCTGACCCTACCTGCCCTTGGGGGTTGGAGGTGAAGTGGAATGGAGCCAATGACACAGTCTCCAGCAGCAGGTAAGAAACGCGAGAGCAAGTTCATCTGAACGCTGCTCCAAGCTCCTTTAATACCCTCCACCTGCGCCCCATTGGTCCAAAGAAAGCGTCTCTTCTAAACAGCAGTTCCTGATTGGCTGGCATTGTCTGCCTGCGTCAGCAATCCTTGGTCTCTAAGGCAGTCTTCAATTAGGTCCTCCTACAGGAGATGCCTTTGCGGCTGCGCAGCCCCCAGTGTTTACGTAGAGGTGGCTGCTACCGTTCCTCCTACGTATCCCCGAAAGCCCCAGTTAGTAAGCCAATCAGTCAATCCAATGTTTAAAATATATGGTTTCTAATTAAAGACAAAAAGGTGGATGGTTATCCTCCAACATAGGCTGAATCAAATAGCTTCCTCTGCAGTATTTTTAAAAGGGCAAACTAGGTGTAAAGGGAAGCTGTGGCTTTGCACAGGATGCTCCCTAAAATATTTTTAATGAGTTAGAATTGTTGAGAGTTTACTCAGACGGAAGAGACAGCTCAGAAGGCCTGACACCCACATCAGGTGGTTTTCAACTGCTGCTAACTCCAGCTCCCAGAGATCCAGTGTCTTCTTCTGGCTTCTGCTGGTATGCGCGCGTACACACACACACACACACACACACACACACACACACACACGCAGAAAGATGTGCACACGCACATAAATATAAAATAAATCTTAAAATGAATGGGTTCACCCATTCATTCAGTAGATATTTACTGACCACCTGGGATAAATGAAGCACTGTTTTGGGCATCAGAAATACAATAGTAGACAGAACGGAATAAAACCCAACATGTGCATAACTTATGTTCTGGGGGAGAAGAACACACTGGAAAGAAAATGATGGGGAAGCCATGTTCTGTATTAGGAAGTGCTAAATACCAGGACAATAAAGAGAATGGTGGTGGGACACCACAGGCAGAGTGCTGAGCAACCTGCCCGATTTTCCTCTGGATGCTACCAAACTCTGAAAAAAATACAATAATTGCATCATTTATTATTTGCCCACATTAATTGCACCCATCAATAAAAATAACTGAAACTTTACTGAAAAACATGTATAGGGAAAACATAACCGATGGGTGACTATTTCTCAATAGACAACTATGAAACATGACAGAAACACTTAAAGAGAAAGCATCTGTGAGCTGGAAGACATTTTCAAGGAATTGTTCCCGGCTAAAACCAAGGGTCATAAGCTTTAAAGGGGGAGAAGAACAAATGCAAAATACTGAGCTCGTGCTGACTGGCTTTATG
Organism: Uromys caudimaculatus; assembly: GCA_028551405.1. Classification (NCBI taxonomy): domain Eukaryota; kingdom Metazoa; phylum Chordata; class Mammalia; order Rodentia; family Muridae; genus Uromys; species Uromys caudimaculatus. Next base: position 5,706,544 of record CM052714.1, read on the forward strand.
TCAACCTGACACAAACTGAAGTCTTCAGAGAGGAAAGAGCCACAGGTGAGGAAATGCCTCCATGAGAGCCAGCTGTAAGGCATTTTCTCAATTAGTGACGGGGGGGGGGGGCGGCTTGTGGGTGGTACCATCCCTGGGCTGGTAATTCTGGGTTCTATAAGAGAGTAAGCTGAGCAAGCTAAGGGAAGCAAGCCAAAAAGTAACATTTCTCCATGGCCTCTTAATCAGCCCCTGCCTCCAGGTTCCTGCCCTGTGTGAGTTCCAATCCTGACTTCCTGTGGTGATGAACAGCAGTGTGGAAGTGTGAGCTGAATAAACCCTTTCCTCCCCAACTTGCATCTTGGTGATGGTGTTTTGTTGCAGCAATAGAAACCCTGACTAAGACAGGGCTGGAGAGCGGCTCAGTGGTTTAGAGACCCTGATGCTCTTGCATAGAAGCCTGGCTCCCAGCACCCACATGGCAGCTCTCAACCGGATCTAACTCCAGTCACACGGAATGCTGCATCCTATTTTGGCCTCCTTGCTAAGGAAATTCATTTTACCTATTATGTTGGGTATGCGTTCCTGTTTTGTGTTGTCTAAACAGGTTACTTGGTGTAAGGGTGGAACACAGCCGATGCCCTGGGAGCCTGAGAGTTGACATCATGAACCAGTGAGTTTTCAGTTCTCACTGGATGAGTGTCAACGGAGAAACGTGTCTGTGGGTCACCAACAAAACCAAGCGAGGGGTCTTCCCAACCTCATGCTGTGTCCTGGGAGCTTAGCTTTGATGATCTGAGTCCACTCTGGCTTTCCATCTGGTAAATATAGATTCTCAGGTGAACTCAGAGGCAGTGAGACATGAGGTGGGCGCCTCAGAAGAACCTAGCACATGCTGACCACCGCCAGCTCCAAGGGCTCCGCTAAACCAAAGCCCTGTTCCGTGCTTAAACAAACCCAGCGTTTGTTTTGTTTTGTTTTTTGTTTGTATACATTCTTATCAAAATCTTATTTCTCATGCCAATCTTTCTCAAAGGCATGCTACAGCAGGAATTATTCAGGCCACGCATCAGGACATTAGGTTTGAATCAAGTTGTTCATTTGGAAGGTACCGGGGGAAAGAAAGAGACCAAGATTGTATAAACCGCGTGGGCGGGGTTTTTGGTAGTATACAGAGGCTTCTGAGAGAATTTCCAGCTCTGAAACTGCACCAATGGAATATCATTTGGCTAAATCTGAAGATCAGTCTGATAAACAAACCAACCGAAATCCCCCAGCAAGCGCCTCTTCCTGCCCTCACACTGCCTCTTTGGCCTTGCTATTAGTCTTCTTTTGCACCTCTGCTCTCTTCCCTGTTTAGATGCCCATTTGACTCCCCAATAACTTTAATCTGCCAAATGCCAGTGTCCACCAGGAGCCACCCCACCAGTGAGGTATGCAGACAACTGCAGAAACCCGGAAATGACCTCAAGTAGATGCTGTAATTTCAAACGTCCCCACACCAAAGCAAGATGCAGAAATACTTATGAAAACATTTAGAATTCTTTCCAGCCACACATGGCCAATTTGTACACCATTCTTTCTAAACTTCAGATGCTAAAAGCCAATTGGATTGGCCAGGAAGGGACCATGAGACTCCTACCATAACAGGCCCAGTGGCCAAAACTAGACTCCCAAATATGCCAAATGCATGGCCTCCAGAAGGCACGATTTCTAGAAAAATTTGGATAGAAGTCTCATTCACTTGTTCATTCATTCATTAATTCATTCATTCATGCACACAACACTCACACACACTCACACATATGCACACAAACACATGCACACATACATGGGCACACACACATACACACACACTCATGCACACACACATACACTCACATACACATGCATACACACTCACACACACACTCACACACACTCACATACACATACATAAACACACACATACACACACTCACATACACATTCACACACACACACTCACACACCCATGCACACACACTCACACCCATGCGCGCACACACACACACACACACACACACTCAGGCACACTTACTTTGGCCTATCACCCTGGAGAGTTAGTCATGTAACAGTAACTAACTCACCCTTTTGTCTGACCTTTTCCAGTGGTGGTAAACATGAACTTCAAAAGTAGAAATCAGGAGAGAAAGGGGTCCTTTAATTAAATTACCACCCCCAGTATGGCGTCTTATGACCTATAGTAAACTACAGAGCACAGCTGGGAGCTCCTCTCCAACCAGCTGTGTACTGACGATGATGCTCTTGACGATGATATGTAAACAGAAGACACAGTGAAGAAGTTGTCCCACCTTACAGAGGGACGAAAGCAAGGTTTCCACTGTTTAGATCAAATGGAAGACTCGAGAATGGAACTCTACTTAAGGCCCTGCCATCCCTTGAGCAGTCAAGGTGAATTAAGGAAGGACAAACAGCTGTCCTCACGCCAGACTCCAGAACTCCGTGCCAGGCCCTGTCGTCCTCAATTTGCCTCTACTTCAGAGTAAACTGGCCACACAGGCAATGGGTGTTGTAAAGATCCTGTGGGTTTCTCAGCTCCAAGCCCTTACCTCAGCCCTCAGGTTGACTGAACAGGGCATCAGCAAACCATCACACTTGGTTTTGAGAGCCACTTGACCCTCATGCTGTCTTGTGGTCAGTTTCTTCCCAAGGTGCTGGCTTTATGAGATGGGTCTGTGCTCTGACTTTTCCCTCTAGACCAGCCAGGTCCTTCCAACTTCTCCCAGAAGACAACAAACCATCCTGAGAAAGTGACCCAGCATTTACTGATGTCCTCGACTTCCCCCAGCCATCCATGGGAATTATCAAATCTAAATTTCCCCGTTGCTTCAGTCTGAATGCTGCATGTGAGTGACCTTCATTAAGAGAATGGGGGAACATTTAAAATGGATATCAGACACTTCCTCCTTGTCTTGGTACAATGGGAACGTAAAGTTCTCAGAGATAATAAATTACAGTCCTATCAGAAAATGTAGGAATTCAGCACATGGCCCATCTAATGAGAGAAAAAACAGACCTGGATGACAGACAGCTACTAAAGTATTCCATCTCTCTCTCAAAGGGCAAGTGAAGGGATTTCTAGTTACCTGGCTGTTACAGGCAAGGTTGTCAGTCTGTATGTATGTATGTGTATGTGAATGTGTATGTATATGTATGCTAGATACATAAATAGAACATGCTGAGTGTTGTTTGTTGTTTGTGCATATATGGTTTCAGGGCTGGCCATTCTGCACTGACAGCCAATAAGTGAGCTGGCTCATCCCTGGGAGAGGCTAACTCTCTTCTCTAACAGTCAGCAGTTACCTGTAATTCTTTGTCAAAGAATAGGAACCCTTTGAGATTTCCCCCTTCCATCCCAGTATGTCCACTGGTATTGGCATTCTCCCAGTCTGGCTTACCCAGCCATTTCTAGGACAGACAGTTTCTCAAGCAGACCTCTGATATCCTGGGTCTTAACATCTTTCTGCCCTCTCCTCCTCAGTATTAGCTGAGCCATAGATGCAGGGGCTCTGATGTGGGAGTGTCCATTGGGGCTGGACTCCCTGAGAGTTACTGCTCTCCCCATTGAGTCCCGTTGCGGTTTTTGTGATGGTCTCTGTTTACGGTAAAGAGAGACCTCTCTGATGAGGGGCAGTATCTACACTTCCCTATGGGTGTAAGGACAAGATTTAGAATGTAGTAAGTAATTATGCAGCTCTAGTAAGCTATCAGTAGTAGATTCTTTTCTAAGCCCATGACCACCAGGAAGCTGGCTAGGTTGCCAGTATCAGGTATGAGTTCCTCCTGCTAAGAGGACCTTAAGTCCAATGAGACAGCCATTCGTTGCCATGGATACGTGAGTGCCACATCTTGCATCTTCATGCATACCTTGTCATACTGGTCATTGTCACAGTTCATAGGTCTCACATCTGAGCAGGGCTGTTTAATTGCTTCCCTCTCTTGGCAGCTTGCACAATCTTTTCTGGTGCTGTAGAAGTTAGACCAAAGGAAGGAGGGTCAGATCAGATCCAGCTCAAATATCTGAGTCTTGTATATAGTGTATAGGGGCCCATTGTCGACCCCTGAGACACAACTATGGATTACATCAGTAATTTAGATTGTTTGGGAAGTCACTTGAACAACCCTGACCAATAATTCAAAAGGCTTCTCATGCCCATGTCAAGGGCATGAGATTTTTGGTAATAGATGATTCTTATGGGGAGCATTGTTAGCCTAAGTAGAGTAGCTCTCTTGAATATATTATATTCTTTAATGTGTGTATGTGTGTGTGTGTGTGTGTGTGTGAGTGTATTATGTATTATAAAATAAAGTGATTTCTCGAGGCTTTATTAAACAACCTTTGCATTATTTGACCCTTATCCTGCTTCCTTCTGTACTGACCCCCCTTCCTCCTTGATAGTTGCAGCTCTTCCCAGTTATTCCACTTAGAACCCTGCTATCCCCCCCCCCCCCACACACACACACCTATGGTCCCTGTGTACTTGTTTTCTGTGGTTACTCCATGTTTTAGATTCACATCTAGGGATTTGGAGCTAAGCTTGAGAGAGACTATGTGGTTTGTCTTTCTGGGTCTGGGTTGCTTCGCAATGTCAACTTTTCTAGTTTTATGCATTTGCCTGTAAAGTTCATGAATTCGCTTTTATTTATGGCTGAGTAGTTTCCCAGTACGCATGCATACCACATCTTCATTGCTTGTTGAAGGAAATAAATGTTGTTTTCATTTCCTGACTATTGTGAATAGATGTTGAGTCTTTGGACATATGTCAAAGAATGGACCACTGGATCCTATGGTAGAATAATTCTTTCCTCTTCCTCTTCCTCTTCCTCTTCCTCTTCCTCTTCTTCTTTCCTTTCCCTTTCCTCCTCCTCCTCCTCCTCCTCCTCCTCCTCCTCCTCCTCCTCCTCCTCCTCCTCCTCCTCCTCCTCCTCCTCCTCTTCTTCTGAGGATTACCCCATATTGGTTGACAGGGTGGCTGAATTGTGCACTTGGTCATTTTCCTAACGTCAAGTCTGCCAATCCACGAACATGAGGTGCTCTTCCATTTTCTTGTCTTTCTCAAGCCCTTTCTTCGGAGATTTGCAGTTTTCACTGCAGAGGTTTTTCGCCCCTTGGCTAAGTTTATTCCAAGATACTTTATTGGTTTTGTGTTATTGTAAAATAGACTGTATCCGCGATCTCTTCCTCTGTATATTTGTGGGTGGTGTATGGAAGGTGACTGACTCTTTAAGATGATTCTGTACCCTGCCAGTCCGCTGAAGTTGTTGATCGTATCTAGAGGTGTCCTTCTGAAACCTGTGGGATCTCTCATGCATAATTTCATCTCATCTGAAAATAGGGATTATTTGATTTTATCTTTTCACACTTGTGCCCTGTTAATCTTCTCTTGCCTTGTTGCTCCAGGAAGTGCTTACAGCACTATTGAAAAGGAATGGGAATACTGGGAGTTCTAGCTCGTTCCTGATTTTAATGGGGTTGCTTCAAGTTTTCCGCATTTAGGATACTGTTGGCTGTGGGTTTGTCACACATAGCTTTTCTTGGTTGGTGTATGTCCCCTTCTCTCTCCAGGACTTTTGTCATGAAAGTGTGCTTGATTCTGTCAAAGGTTTTTTTTTCTGTAGCTACTGAGATGATCACGTGATTTTTGTCTTTAAGTACATTGATATGACTTACTATATTTGTTGACTTACATAGATTGAACTAAGCCTGCATTTCAAGAGAAAAGCCAACTTGATCATGTGAATAGTCTTCTTGATACATGCTTGAACTTGGTTCATTAGCATTTTGTTGAGAATGTCTGCATCTATGTTCATCAAGGATACCTGTATTTATTGTTTCTCTCTCTCTCTCTCTCTCTCTCTCTCTCTCTCTCTCTCTCTCTCTCTCTGTGTGTGTGTGTGTATGTGTGTGTATGTGTATGCACCCACGTGTACTGGTTTGGGTATTGAGTGATACTGGCTTCATAGAATGAGTTTGGGAGTATCCTTCTGTTTCTATTTTTAGAAAATTTTAAGAAAGATTGGTTATAATTCTTTTTTGAAAGTCTAATAGAATTTGGTTGTGAATCTATCTGGGCCTGAACTGTTCTTAGTTAGAAGGCTTTTTATTACTGTTTCAATCCCTTCCTTTGTTCTGAGTCTGTTTAAGCTGTTGGACTTTACTTAGTTTAACTTAGGTAATTTGGATGAATCAAGTTCTTTTTTTTTTTTTTTTAAAGATTTTTCCAACTTAGTGGAGCACAGATTTTTAAAGTATTCCCTTATGATATTCTGAGTTTCTTGGGTGTCTTTTGTAATGGTTCCCTGTTCATCTCTGGTTCTGTTCATTTGGGTCATCTCTTCCTTTCGGTTAACTGGGCCAAGTGTCTGTAAATCTTGTTTGTCTTCTCAAAGAACTAGCTCTTAGATTTTCTGATTCAATTCTCTGTGTTGTTTTCCTTGTTTCTATGTCATTATTCTCTACTTTTATTTTTATTATCTTGTCTAGTGGGCTTGAATTTGGTTTGTTATCGTCTCTTGAAATTCTTGAGTTGCATTATTAAGTCATTTATCTGTAATCATTGTGAATTTGTAATGTAGACACTTGCTGCTGTAAGCTTCTCTTAGAGCTCTTTTAAGGTGTCCCAGAGGTCTCTGCTGCAGTTCCATTTTATTTCCGGTAATATTTTGATTTCTTTCTTGATTTTTTTTAAAAAATTCATTATCATCTAATAATGTGTCATTTCATCTCCTTAGGTTTATACACTCTTACCAGATATATGCTGGCTGTCAGTTTTATTGCATGAGATAGGATACATGAGATTATTTCAATTTTTTTTAGTCTTGCTTTGTGTCCCACCATGTGGCCCAGAGAGAAGCTTCCATGTACTGTTGAAGAGAACCTATATTCTTTGGTGTTTGGGTGGAATATTCTACAGACAAAATTCAAAATTTTGACCCCAATTAAATAACAGCTTGCAAGGATCTACCTCTGTCTGGGTGCAGATGGATTTACCAAAGGGTTTGTCTCATGCTCTGGTCCTGCTTGGCATTGCACCTCCTTCCAGGGCCCTGCTTCCCAGTGATACTGCCCCACTGTCTGTAGCCAATGGATGCTCTTTTTGGGGGGGACTAATATCCTCTGGCTCTCCAATTGAGGACAGTGTGGGCAGCCATATGCATCTAACTAAGTGGACACAATGTACAGGGACTTCACTTGCACCAAGGCTTCAGTCTGTGCGGAATCTGCCTTCTGAAGTTAGCCTTTTGCCTTACAACAGAACAGTCTCTGTATAGTATCAACAGAGCTGATCCCTCAGGCTCCTCAGGAGGAGGCTACACCTGTGAGAGCATGAAGCCGATCTGATCTCTGGTCATGTCAGCCCCCAGACTGCAGTGTTCTTCCATTGTGTCACCTGTGGGTCCGCTTGTTTGTTGTTCGTGTTGCTGTTTTGTTTCCTTATACATTTCTGTGTCTCTTTAATGACAATCCTCACCTTTACCTAAGATTTAGGAGACATCTAGGAGACAGCGACCCGTAAGAAATCTCCACAGAATTGTGTGTTCCAGGAAGGGCTCACGTGAGTCTCCCTTTTCCACACCATTAGATAAACCCACGAGGCCAAGAGACTCTGCTTGCTGTGCCCTCTCTTCTTTCCTGTCTTTCTTCTTCCTCCCCCTCTTCCGTTTCCTTCCCTCCTTCTCTCCCTCATCCCACACTTGATACTCTCCTGTCTTCGCTTCTGCATGTTATTACAATTGTGAAATCTGCCATTCTTCAAGAAAGCCTTTTAAAAAAAAACTTAATTGAAAATAGTATTTATAGACCATGATCTGTGCCTGGGTAGTGTTTTAACTTCTAATATAAAAAAAAATGCACTCATTTATTTTCTTAACTAAAATGTGGGAATAGTAAATAAATAGCATTGCCTGTAGTGTTATATTAGTTATAGGAGATAAAAGTTACAACCAAGAATTTTTCAAACATGAGCTTTTAACTCTGCCTAAAACTGTTTTATTTAGTGCATGTTTTGAGTGAGAAATGTTCCAGACTGTGAGACAGGGCAGCAAGAAACAATTAAGAAGATAAAAATAGGGTCGGGGTATGAATATAGCTCGGTTAATAAAGTACGTATCTCATAAGAATTACGACCTGAATTACCAGAACCCCTATTTAAAAAAAAAAAAAAAATTAGGTGTGTGCTTACAAGCACAGTGCTAGAGAGATATAGGTGTGAGTTTGCACGTTCCACACTAGTGAGGGAACCTGTCTCAAACAAGGGTAGATAGTGCTTGAGGGGTAACATCTGAGTTTGTTCTTTGGCCTCCATACATACGTGTCTACACGTGAATAAACCCACATATGCGCATGCGCGCGCATGAATAAACCCACATATGCGCATGCGCGCACATACACAACCACACACACGTGCATACACGTCTACATATGCATAAACCCACATATGCGCATGCGCGCGCATGAATAAACCAACATATGCGCATGCGTGCGCACATACACAGCCACACACGTGCATACACACAAATGCCTCCTTGTATAAAGTTTACATTATCATGGAGAAAGGCAAGCCATAAACAAATAATAAAACAAGTTTTATATCAAATGATAACTGCTACGGAGAAGACCAAATCAGGGAACGGACACAGGAAGCACTGTTCTTATCTTTAATGAAAGAGTCAAAATCCTCCACACAGATGGTAAACTCTAAGCAATACAGCCGGACAGGGTGATGTAACTTATGGGATGGAAGTGTGTTCCTAACTTCCTGTTGATTTAAAATGAGTAGCCCTGGGAAATGAGACCTTTAGAAGGAAAGGCCCAGGGGACGTGAGGGCTTGTTTGATTGGGACAAGATCTCACTTGATAGCCCAGGCTTGCCTAGAATACTGTCCTTCTATCTCAGTGTCCCACATGCTGGGTTACTGGATGCAATGCCTGGCTCTAATATTGGGTCTTTGACAGGGGTGACTCTCTCAAGGGGCTTGTGGGATCCCAGACAGCCCCTTCCCCTTTTGCTTCCTGAATAGTGAGGTGAGCAACATCGCTGAACCCTCCCTCCGTTGCAATAGACCTGTCAACTACTGACTAAAAACTGCAAAGCTATGAGTCAAACATCAACCTTGTTCCTATGCGATTTAATTATTTCTTGCGTTTTGTTATAAATATGTATGTATTGTGTGCATGCACACACACACACACACACACACACACACACACAGAGTGACCTATTAAGCCTCGCCATGTAAGACGATTACAGAATACAGGTGATATATCTCCTTAGTGTCTGTGTCTCACCCTCCCCCTGATCCAGGGCAGGTGAGGATATCACAGACTGAATTTATTTGATGCAAAGGACACTTGTATAGTGTTGGTTGTGGAGACAAGGAAGCATATTTGTTGGTCCCTCTCTGGTGGCACATACACAAGACACACCGATATGACTGTTCTCCTCTGAACCTGCCAGGGATGTCTTATAAATTCTGTTATGCACCCTCCTTCCCAATAAAGGTGAAGTGGGCAGTATAGAAAGCCATCCCTTTAAGAGACAATCATCTCTTCTTCTGCCTCCTCCCCTTGCCGATGGGTCTCCAGAGAACCCCCAGCTCCCCTTGAAAACACTTTGAAGTGGGCTATAGCGCCTACATACAAGGGAGTTTTTATTTTAATGTCTATTGACATATCATCAAAGAACCAAATAAAACGATTTTATTCGGCGATACTTTCTTAAGGCAGCCACTATTTGTGAAAAACACTGGCGTGTCAAGAATGAATGACAGCCCCAACCACATCTCCAGTGTACCCGCATAAGAAATCGCCACACCGCTGCCTGAGCGCTATAAAGTATTTTTATGGAGCTCTAAATTTGGTTGGTGTATAGTAAACCGGGCACTGGAGACAAATTTCTGAGATTGTGTATATATCAATATAATAGACAGTTCAATCTATTTCCAGGGTAATCGTTGTGTATATCTTAAAGATACATTTTTATTAAAAATGAGATTTATTCTATATGAGAGGCTTTATAAAGTTGATGCCCAATGGTATGGATCAACTTTTGGGGAGCCTCATTCAAAGTCACTACCATGGGATAGTGTCTCCGGCATGTTATTGCTTGGGGTACAATCTCACCCTAAAATAACCAAAGTCTATTATATTGTTACCTCTCTTTTTTAAGATACACTTAGCGGCCCTTTAATAGAGACAGCGCTAATGATGCCTTGGGCTGAATCCTTTGCCTTTTCTGTCTTCTGCGGAGAAGTTCTCGTGCTCTGTGCAGGCCGGATCCCCAGCTGTTGCTCTAAGCTCTGAAGTGAGTGAATATTTATTGTTTCCAACATGTACTCCCATGCCCACTAGATGAGACTTCTCTGAGCTTCTTACTACACAGAATTTATCCCTCCATCCCTCACGCCTGATACCACAGTGGGATATCCTGGTCTTCTTGTAACACCATGGGGTATCAAAAGGAGATTAAATTAATGGCAATTTTAGTAGTCTGTACTTTTACCAAAATTTTTCTACAAATTTCCTCAAATCCCAAAGCATTTCTCCTCCATTTGAACAAGTTGCCCAAACCTCCCCTACTTCCGGCACTAAGTATTCCTGGTGTTGGACATCTCACCTGGGCCTACCACATAGGCTCCCCAGCCCCTTTCTTGCCTGGGAACCAGAGAGCCTGCCTGCAGGCTCTTGCCGTGGAAGTCCTCAGAAAGGTCTGAAAAGAGCCTGCCACCCTTGATACCTGGGTTCTGGGTCTCCTTGGAACCCTGTCATGCTGTTGTCCCTCTTTCTGTCTACACGTGGCACCAAAAGTCTTCTAATAAACTCCGTATCTACTGGTAATTCACCTCAGTGTCCTGGTAGCTGCCCTCCCTGTCCAACACAACACAATCCTTTGTTCATGCTCTGGAGCGCCCTTTCCGTTCAGTTGCAGAATGCTTTCTCCACCAGCGTTTTCCTGTCAGAACAATTATTGGGAGGCTGGACTTAGATAAAGTATAAACACATCTAATAGATGTTTGGGACATAAACTTGAGATTCTATCTCTACTATGGATCCCACCCACTCACCACCCTTAGGAGCAATGCATCCTGGAAATGCACATAACTACAAGCACTGGTTTGTTCTGCTCCGAAATTGTCTCCCCTAGATCTCTCAATAGAAACTGAATAAAAGTTGGCCAATAGCAGTCTCTCACCCGGGCACCTTCCTCTCAGCATCTTAAGATATGTGCCGACTCAATGTCTTGCTTATCTGGGAACTTCTCTCCCTGGACCCATGCACTCTAAACTAAAGGTGGAAAACTCCTATGGTTTCTCACGGAACCCTGAGACAGGCACTCCCGTGGGGAAGTCTTGTTTCACCCTTTAGCGGAGAGATCCAAAGCTGGGGGATGGTGGGGTGGAGGGACAGAGAGGAAAACGCAACTCAGCCACATGTGCAGAACCCAGAGTCCAGAACTCAGAGCTATCTGGCCCACTGGGTTGGGCACTTAATGCAGGAAAGGATGCTTCTCTAGTGAAGGAAGAGAAGAAGCTGGGGTCTGTCTGCACTCCCAGCTTCTCCTCTTGCTCCTGCCTGGGTTTGTTAGGCTACCATAAGGAAATACTGGAGTGGGCGACTTAAACAGCGGAAATTGGCTTTCCGAGGGTTCTGAAACCCAAACGTCTGAGATGAGAGCCCCGTTGTAGCTGAGTTTTGATGAAGGTCTACTCCCGGCTTGCAGATAGCCAACTTCTGGCTGTGTTTGCAGACCCTTTCCATAGTGTCTTGGCAAAGAAGAGATGGAGAGGAGAGAGACCAGGAGCACAGGCAGAGATGCAGGCAGGGAAGAGACCGTCGTTGGCATCTTACTAAGCCACCGACCTTGGAGGATCAGGACCCTCCTCTTACAGTTTTATTTGTCCTTAATTATGTCCAAAGACTGTCTCCATGCATGCATGCACTGAGTGCTGGACCTTCAACAAAAACTGCGGAGGACAACTTCCGGTCCAAACCAGTAGTCCTGGGAGCTCTGCAGGGGTAGCAGGCAAAGAGCGACGTGCTTGCCTCTTCCCCCACCACATACTTTGCCATAGTCATAAATAACATTAGGAAGGAGATAGATGGAAATGCAGGCACGGGCACACTCACAGCACCCTCCCGGGAGGGAAGAACTGGTTATATTTCAAGTTTTAAAGGGTAAACCACGTGCACAGAATAAATGGATCTCATTTAGTGCTGGAAGTTTGGTGCCTTTTATTTTTACTTAATTAGAGCATTTTCTATGTGAAGGGCTCGTGTTTTTTGGTGAGATGCATCAGCAGCAAATTTAACTTCCAAGGAAAAGCAATTAGTTTCAGAAATGGAGGTTGCCTGTCAGTTCTATCATCTTAGGAGCGAGCAGCCGCAGAGCCTCGGTTTCTCCCTGTGCTTTTGGCACCGAGTTCAGGCTGAGCGTGTGGCAGGGACTCGGCTGAAATGGGCCTGGTATTGGTGTGAGGCTGATGTATATAGTAATGGACCCTGAAGTAACTCAGTAGAAATGGCCAGGGTATGAACTCCACCTCTGAGTGACTTTTTTTATAACAAGGTAACCCTCAGATTTTGATTATTTTAATCAGCACATTTGGTAGTCAAAAGCTCTATGGCTTCAGGCAAGATAACCACGTAAGTGTCATAAGAAAGAAAGCAACAGTGTCAACTGGCCTGACCCCCCAGCCACGCTCCCGGAGACTGGATCACCAACCAAAGAATACACATGGAGGGACCCATGGTACTGGCCACATATGTGGCAGAGGAGGGCCTTGTTAGTCG
>CM052714.1:5719454-5732338 GCA_028551405.1 Uromys caudimaculatus
CAAAAAAAAGAGTCATAAGAAAAAGCAGCATTCAGAATCTGAATAAAATGTAATGCTTCTGCTACTGGTGGGGGATAAGGGTGCTGCCCTCTCTGACCTCCTCATAGGATAAACCGCTCTGGCAAATCTATTTACATAAACCCACGTCGGGAGTCCGGGAACAAACCCAATGGACGGAAGAGGATCGTTTCTTCCAAATGCTGCTGAGTTTTGTTTGCTAGTATTTTATCAAAGGATTTCTTTTTCCACCTAACGTTTTTCTGAGATGAGAGCATCTTTCAGGCCAGCTCTAAAAGACCTGTGAAAGAACCGTGGGGTGAGCAGCATTTGGCAAAGGCTCTCAGGACACCGTGCTGCGCCAGGGGACAGAGTAAGCCGGGAACTGTAGCCTGAAGCCAGCCACGGACTTCCGTACAGTTCCCCGATGGCCTCATGGGCACTGCTCTCCCCCAGATTTCTTCCCACAGAGCAGTGTGTGCTCTGCAGCACGTCCCACATCTCACAACTGCACATTAATAGATTAGTTTCTCCTCCCTTTCTGTCCAATCCATGAGGGCAAAGCAGTGTCCATTGTATTCCCTAAGATAGCCCGCGCTCCCTAACATTGCCTGAAGCAGAAGAGGGACCAAGCACTAGTTACTGAGTAGATGGATAAACAGTAACCAAGACAGCTTGTCCCACTGTCAAACACCACTATGGAGCTAGCCTATTAAAAAATTCATAATACAAATCAATAGCGTGTACAGCATACTAATGCCATCTGTTGATTCTTGGCTTATACTTGAAAAATATATATATATATATTTATATTTATATGAGAAAACCTGTAACTATAGAAAATATATTCCAAGTTGAACACCTCTAGTCTGAAAACCTCAAGTCTGAGATGTGCCAAATTCCAAGTTTTTTGAATGCTCACATGATGCAGCTAATTCCTGTCATCGCACAATGACTCCAAAAATATCATATATGGTTACTTTCAGGCTATGAGTATAGGAAATATGAGAAATAAAATGAATTTTGTGTTTAGACTTACAACTGATAATAAATAGTCCAAGCTCCCCAAGTTGGATGCCTAAAACAGCTCCGGCAAGAACCATTTCAGATGTGGACTATGTAACCCAGGTACACTAAAATCATTATATACTGAGTTGTTCTACATTCACTCAAGAGCCCTGTAAAAGCTGGGTACAGTGGGACACTCCTGCAATCCCATAAATCAATATGCTGAGGCACGAGGGGGAAGTGTGAATTCAAGGCCTGGGCTACATAGTGGGACCTGGTCTCCCAAATCAGAGTAAACAAAAAGTCACACTGAGTAGGTACCTTGTTAGCCAGTGGCTCCCTGAAAGTTGCCACACTGAGTAGGCTCCTTGTTAGCCAATGGCTCCCTGAAAGTTGCTGACAGGAAGCTCGGGTTTGAGGTCAGCTCTTTCTGACTATAGTGTATGCTCTTAATAACTACAAAAAAATTTTCCCCAAGACATGTTGCAGCTGAGAACTGGACTCAATAGATTTTTGCTAACGAGAAGCCACATCTTGGCCTCTTCCTTCCAAATGAGAGGTTCCTTGGGCCAATGTGACATTAACATTTAGACAGATTTCACTATATTTAATGAAACTGCTGTTGCATGTAGAATAAATGGAATTGTTTAAACGCCTAAGGAGCTTCATTGAAAATGCAGCATTCATTTCAAGAAAGCAGTGTTCCTCGCCCTCTTTTGTCCATGCTAATGTGTTTGCAGAGGCAGAGAAAGGTTCTTCCCAGCCTCAGGCCTAGGTCAGAAGCCTGGAGGGTGGGGGGGAGGGGGGAGGCACACAATCTGGCTTCAACCATGTCCAAAGTTTATCCAGGAAGAGCTGGAGCACTGGGTCTTATTCTTTATTTTTTTCAGTATGATGGTGATCAGGGAGCACTTGTAAAGCCCCCCTCTTGAGATAGCCCTGACCCCAGTTTTGCATATGAATGATTTACTTGGGCCAAGTTAAGAGAGAAATTCTGGGGGCTGGAGAGATGGCTCAGTTGTTAAGACTGCTCTTCTGAAGGTCCGGAGTTCAAATCCCAGCAACCACATAGTGGCTCACAACCATCTGTAATGAGATCTGACACCCTCTTCTGGTGTGTCTGAAGACAGCTACCGTGTACTTACATATAATAATAAATAAAATCTTTGGCCGAGAGAGCGGGGTCAGAGTAAGCAGAGGTCCTAAGTTCAATTCCAAGCAACCACATGATGGCTCACAACAGCGATAGTGTACTCATATACACAAAATAAATAAATAAATCTTTAAAAAGAGAGAGAGAAATTCTGTGGATAAGTGTTTTGACTATACATATGTAAGTACACCATGTGCAGGCCTGGTGCCGTGGAACTGGAGTTAGAGGTGGTTGTGAGCCCATGGTGTGGGTGGCTGGGAACCAAACCCACATCCTTGGCAAGAGTAGCCCATGTTCTTAACCACTTAGGCACTCCCCTCAGCCCCTGAACCTGGGAGCCTGATACTCTGCTGTTCACTCAGCCTGTTTGTTTAACCTGGCTTTAAGAGAGGAATGTAACAAGGATTCCTACTGCCTTGGATTCCCGTGAAATCTGCTTTTGCTTCCTAAATCAACCCGTGGCTGTAATCTTACATTGTACACTCTCCCATGTTCACAAAGCCATGACCTAAAGAGCAATGAATGCATGTATGAATGTGTGCTGTGGTAGTCTTTGTTGGAGACAGCAAGCAGGCCCAAAGTGACCTGTACAACAAATATCCACTAAGCATTTTGGAAACAATGTAACAAAATTGCTTGACAATTGTGTTTTGAAGCAGTGAATGCTTTGGGGTCAGCTGGAGTCAGTGACTTAACCCCGTGTAAAGCACTTATAAAGATTTCTGAAACTGTCCCTAATTGCCTCTCCCATGATGCTTTCTGTGCTGACTGGTAAGTACAGAGCAAAGCCCTTTGTAAGGGACTGGCATCAAGACACAGCAGCAAGGACATGTCAGGTACACACAAGAGACAGGTTACATACAAATCAGAAATCACAAATCACAGACAGAAGACACAGGAACAGAAGTGAGAATCCACACTTGGGCTCGCTGGTAGTCTGATTAACCCAAGGGGAAGCTCTGAGCTTCCTTCCTCAATGTGACTCGGGTCCATTTCAGTGCCTCTGGGGCTTGTCTCTAATGCATTTAACTGGAGCAAGGCTAAGGTGCTCTGAGGAGGTTAGCAGAGGGATCTACAGCACCCGGGTGGAAAACAGGTCTCCCCGAGTGACATTTAGTCAGAACTCTGACAGGAGATTAGCAAGTAGCTAATGATAAGGGATTTGGAAACAGCATTCCTTGTAGTGATCACGAGGGGTAAATTTTCTGAGGGAAGAAAGAGACAGGATGGAAATAAAGAGCAATGACAGGGTTAACGTGAGGCGATGGAAGTAAACCAGCACCTAGGGTAGGATATGCGCAGTAGTGGGCCCTGCAGAGCATTCCAGATCTTCTTTGGAATTGCCGCTGCTAAGCATGATGGGATATCCACGGAAGGGTATGAACAGGGGATGGCTCAGTATGTTGCAAAGTAGCACGGAAGAGCGAAGTGTGCATGGCGCTGTTTCAGACGGCAGAGGGAGGTGAGGGAGCCTGGTGGCCAGTAGCACTAAAGACAGAGAAAAGAGAGCCTGTCATTTATTTCACAGACATGATTACTGGTTGTATACAGGAGGTGGGTAAGGGAGCGTTGCTATGAAAGGTGGGGTCCGACATCCCGACCTGAGTAATCAATGGAGAAAGGAGAGGTACTTGTTGGTAAGGTCTGGACTGCCAAGCTATATCCAAGCTAAATTTACTATAATAAATTCTGAACACTCACTCAAAGCCAAGCATCAGACTAGGAGTGGGGGACATTCCTTATCCTCTCAGAGAACATCAACTCTAAGCTAGAGTCCATGTCCTGGGGATTAGAGGAGTAAGATGTGCACACAGGCAACCCTAATGCTCACAGCTTACTGTTACAACTGTGCCAGGCAGGGAGACATGTGAAGATACGGAACAGACGCGGAGAATTCTACATAAACATCAAAGTGAGCGCCATCCTTCACGCTGAGGGGGTTGCAACCGGCAAAGACGGAGCAGAGGAAGGCAGTCTTGAACCAGGGCATGAGGTGAGTGCGGTGCGTTATGGAAAGGGTAAAACGTTCCAGCTGAGGGCAGGGGTGGGAGCAAGCAAGGCTGGAAAAGCATGCTGGAGCCAGAGTCCCCAAGATTCGAATAAGATCAGATAAATCCAATGGCGTCCCCCATTCATGACATCAGAATTACTTGGCAGGGAGCTGTGAACGTTTATATTCCTGAATTTCAGTCATTACAACTTGGATTATACAATTTTAGGGGGGAAAAAGACCCGAGGGTTATGAGAAACCTGGAGGTAGATGGTCGTGTAGAAAGTACTGATGTCTCCTGTGCTGCAGTTAAGTTTGTGGATGAGACTTCTTGCTATCTATCTATCCTTGTGAGCCTAGCCTTGTGCATCATTGGGTATCTGACACAGCATTAACTGTCCTCCAGGCTCATCCATGTTATGACACATACCAGGATTTGTTTTTTCCTTTTTAAGGGTAAATACCATTCCTGGTAGGCAAATCCTTCCATCCACTTAGAATGTTATTGTAAACGATGCTTCTTTGAACATAGCTGCACCTCCCAGGGAACTGAACTGTGGTTACTAGGCACTGATACTTTAGGTCATGCAAATCCAATGGGATCCAAGCATTAGAGTTTGTTTGTTTGTTTGTTTGTTTTAATTTCCAGTGTGTGGGTCAAGCACAGTGGCCATTCATGTGAAAGGAGGTTGCAGAGGGTAGAAACCGCACACACCGACTCTGCCTTTCTTTCCTCTGGGCCCACAGGATGGAGACAACTGTGCTGAAGGAAGCCCCAAGGGAAATGCTCAGGGTGAGGCGGCTGGCAGTGCCTGGCCACAGTCCCTTACAGTCTTCACCCCTGCCTGAGCTGCCTGAGCTTTTCCATGGCAACTTCCCAGTGATTTCGCTTGCCTGGTGATTTTGATGAGATGCAGTCTTGACCCAGAACTTAGTGTCAGGCAGGACATCTCTAACTCTGGACTGAGAAAGTCAGATGGATGGGCTTATTCTGGTGTCTTGGGAATGAGCTTCCCCAACCCTTACATCAGCTTCAGGACAGGAGGCATGAAGGTGGCAGTCATGAGAGACAGAAGCAGGCTGTGGATTGGAGAGATTCTGACAGTGGCAGGAAAGGGCAAATGGCTGGATGCAAACATAAGGCCCAAAGGCAGCTGGGCCTAAGTAGAGAGACGCAAAGCACATCATTTTACAGCCATGTAGGAGCATCCTAGACAGGCAGCTGTCGCTATCCTGCTCCCAGTTATTCCAGCAGGGTAAGCACCATTCCATGAAAGACCGAGACGTGTGGTACAAACATAGCTGCTCTGTATCCAGAATATTCTCTCTTAGGTGCTCCAGCCTTTTCAGTGGAATGCTGTATTTGGGGAAAATAATCTTCCCTGGAAGATTTTTTAAAGGTCTAGGGTGTTTAATAAATCATTAAAATGAACCGTTTTTACACTGGTCATTGTCATGAGCACTCTACGTCAGAAATATAGAAGAACGTGTGTGTGCTCTTACAATGCCAGACTTCACTGGATAACAATAAAATCACGAACTATGCCAGTTCCCTTGGCTGTAGTTTGTCAGCTATTCCTTTGACAGGCCAATACAGGATCTTTTGTTGCCATTTTAACTATTAAAATTGCCAGATGACACATGATATACAACACAGGAACAACATCTATGTACGTGGGTTAGTGTGGTGATTTGAATGGGGAGGGCCCCTGGGTTTATATGTTTGAACTCCTGGTTCCCAGTTGGTGGAACTGTTCAGTCAGCATTAGGAGGTGTGGCCTTGTTGAAGGAGGTGTGGCCTTGTTGGAGGAGGTGTGGTCTTGTTGGAGGAGGTGTGGCCTTGTTGGAGGAGGTGTGGTCTTGTTGGAGGAGGTGTGGCCTTGTTGGAGGAGGCGTGTCACTGGGTGTGAGGTTTGAGGTTTCAAAAGCCACAGCACTCCAGTTATCTCTGCCTGCCTCCAACTTGCAAATGAGATGTAAGCTCCCAGCTACTGCTTCATCACCATGCCGGCCTGCCTGCCTGCCTGCCTGCTGGCTTCCATGTTCCCCACTATAACGGCCATGGACTTACCCTCTGAATTTATAAACAACCCCACCCCTCCATTAGATGCTCTCTTTTATAAGTTGCCTTAGTCATGGTGTCTCTTCAGACCAAAATAAAAGTAACTAAGACAGCTACCAAACGGTTCAAGATGCCTCAGAGATCAAAGAGTCTGTATTGGAGGCCGAGGCTGATAGAGAGGCAGAGGCTGGTAGAGAGACAGAGGCTGATAGAAAGGCAGGGGCTGATAGAGAGGCAGAGGGTGATGTAGAGACCGAGGCTGATAGAGAGGCCGATGCTGTAGAGAGTCAAAGAGTCGGAGGTGGTGTTGGCACAGGTAACAGATAACAAATCAAGTTGGGAATACCTCCTGGAGACCTAGTTGTAGAGCCAAGGCACAGGTCAGGGTTAGAGCAGAACCCCCATTTTATGAGTCTCCTGAGTGGCACTGGGCAAGAGGTACAGTCTATTTGCACAAGACACAGAGTCAGCCTGTACTCAAAAGGAACCAAAAGCTTCTTGTGAGATAGAATCACCAAGTGAAGCTACAGCTTGAAACTGCTTTATGTGATATGCAGGCCACAGCCCAAACTCAATATTTATCTTTCTACAATTTATGTTGAGTTAATCCTTCATCTATAATCAATGAAGTAATAAACTTTTCCCCCAGTTGCTTTATTTGCCAGTGTTATGTAGCCCATTGCTCCAATGTTCATGCCGATATGGAGGTGAGAGAGAAAACAGATCAATATTTATAATCTGGAGCAAACATGGTGGCTTTTAACAAGAACCCGGCAGAAAAGGGAGGCAGCCTGAGAATAATCTTGCTCATCTCATATGCCTACATGGAAAAGCAACAAGCCAGAGCCACATTAGGTACAAATATGTCTCTCAGAACCAGACATGAACTGGAAGACAGCTAATCCACAGGAGAGATCATAAATCAACTTGGAAATGAATAGGACACAAATGGCCAAACTCAAACTCTACACATACACAGCATCGCAGCCAGGATGGAACACTGTTTGCGATCCTGGGCATGTCTTGATCTGAATTCTGGTGTCTTCTCAGCCATTTACAAATCATGAAAAGACCCTTCCCTCCTAACCTCAGCTTCCTGCTCTGGTAAACACACCAGATATAGCAGTGCCTGCCATTCAAGAGTATGTTAGGTTGGAATGAGCTAATCTATGTGGAGACCTTGAATTTGGGGGTAGTCTGGTCCCCGATGTCTCTCAGGGAGCTAGCCTCTCCTCCTCGAAGCCAGATCTGTGTCAGTTTCAGTCCTAGAAATAGGAACAAATCATGTCTCACTCCTCTCTCTGTGGAGGCTGGGAGGGATCGGGCAGTGGCACACCAGACCTGCATATAAATTTGTACAACCACGAGGACAATTGGTAATGTGTCAGGAGGGTGCATGCCAACCCCTGTGGAATATACAATGTTAGTCACAGAAGGGTATTTCCCCTAAGAACAAAAGGTTAGAAGTAACCCAAATGCTCATCAGTATGAGGTCATTTAATTAAATTATGATGCAGAAATCAAGGGTACTCTGCAGCTAAGTGAAAGTATTGGCTTTGGCATTTGAGTTCTCCAAGATACATTTTAAGTTGGAAAGAAAGGGGGAAAAAGGCAGAGCAAGATGCAGATGATCACTGCAATATGCTAATTTTGTGACTTAAAGGAAGAAAGTAAGACTGTGCATTCGTATTGTGCTTGTACAACCATCAGGAATCGAGAGCGGGTATAATTAATAAGCTACGGCAGATGTACGCCTATGTGCGGGTACTGACGTCACCGGGCTGGGCAGGCACCTCCCCCAGTGCCTATTTATTTACACAGTCTCAGTCTTTTGGTGCTCCAAATTATATGAATGGATTACTTGCCAAGAATGTAGTCAAATAATTATTCTACATTTTTAACTTTCTAAACACAGCCAGTGTACCTGATAGCCAATCTTGTCAGCTTGCTCCTGACCTTCCTTGTTGGAATCCCCTCCCTCTATCCTTCTTTTCATTACTGGGTATTTTTCAGAGCCCCAAACCTTATTGACACTGGGAAAGTGAACCAGGCAGGTGTTGCCCTTCCCGGATGGAGGTAAGGTTGCTCTTCAGGTACGGATAGATAGGGCAACAGACGTGATGCATCTCATTGCTGGTCCTGTCTCTGCTTCTCCCTGACCTTGGTTGAATAACTCACTTCCTTTGCTTGAGCTCCTCCATTTCCCATTCTGGAAACTGAGTGTGTCATTCTGGGATTTGTCTGTCATTACATGTGGAGGCGTGTACTTGATATCTTCAAGCCGATAAAAAGGGCAAAGCATGTACCAGTATATATAGTTTGGTAACCTGTCTAACAAAACAAAGCAGGTAAATGAGGATCTGGACATGGAGCCCCTCAGAAGCTAATCCATGTGGCATGTTTGCACTGAGGCATACCTCATTTTCTCTTTACCTCTCAGGAAGCTCCTCTGTATATGTGCACACATGTGAGGGTACGTGTACACGTGTGAGGGTACATGTACTCGTGTGAGGTGTATGTACATGTGTGAGGGCACACGTACACGTGTGAGGTACATGTGCACATGTGAGGGTACATGAACACGTATAAGGTGCATGTACATGTGTGAGTATACATTTAAACATGTGAGGGTACATGTAAACATGTGAGGGTACATGTACACGTGTGAGGGTACATGTAAACATGTGAGGGTACATGTACACGTGTGAGGGTATATGTACACATGTGATGTACATGTACACATATAAGGTACATGTACACACATGAGGGTACATGAATGCACATAAGAATACATGTATACTCATGAGGGTACATGAATTCATGTGAGGGTACATGTACACACATGAGGGTACATGTGCACGTGTGAGGGTACATGTACACATGTGAGGGCACACGTACACGTGTGAGGGTACATGTGCACATGTGAGGGTACATATAAACATGTGAGGGCACACGTACACGTGTGAGGGTATATGTATACATGTGGTGTACATGTACATATATAAGGTACATGTACATACATGAGGGTACATGAATGCACATGAGGATACATGTATACTCATGAGGGTACATGTATATATGTGAGGGTACATGTACATGTGTGAGGGTACATGTAGAACTAGAGGAAAACCTCAGATGACACCCACCGTGTTGATTTTTGCTCCTGTTGTTGTTTTGAGGCAGAGTCTCTCACTGGGACTTGCCCATTAGGCTAAACTAGCTGCCCAAGCGGCCTGAGCATCCCCCATTCCCCCTTTGCTGGCTTAGCATGTGCCTGCCACCACCACCATGCTGTCTTGGGTTGGTTGGTTTCTGAACTAAAACATAGTTACATTACTTTCTCTGATTTCTCATATATCTCTCTCAAATTCACAGCCTCATATGTGCATATATGTGAACTAATAAATACATACATTTAAAATGGGTATCTTATACTAAATGGTCAGCTCAGAAAAACATATACATACAAGCAACGCTCTACAGACCCAGTGTGTTTTGTTTCATTTTTAACGTAGCTTCCAGGATTGGAACTCAGATCTTCTAGAACACACCATCTCCATGGGCCCCCCCAATGTTTTTAGCAGTTAATAAGTACCTATTGTGGATTCAAAAACCTCCACAGATTTCACCTTACAGGGAATAAAAAATAGTTTATTCTAGAGCCAAATTTGAGTGACCGTGGCCCAAGAACAAAGATTTAAGTTACCCCAAATTCCATGTTCCATCATGAAGTTTTATAGTTTTACAGAGCAAAGAAAGTCATAAATCAAGATAAGTTTAAAACACACTGCTTGACATCAGAGAAGTGGTTACATCAAGTCAGGGGAAGCTTCTCTATAGGCCCACGATATCATCCGAATGCATAGTGGTCTGCTAAGTTAGTAGATTCCAAAGGGTTTGTTTGTTTGTTTGTTTGTTTGTTTGTTTGTTTTAACCCATTAGTCACAGCGTTAGTTCTGACACAGAGGTGGACAGGGAATGGCTATCAAGGCACTAAAGCTACCAAAAGAAGGTGACTAGCTTCTGGACCTGCAGCATCCCAGTCTCTCCCCACCACTCATCAGTCCAACAGTCTCTGCAGACATGGCTTCTTTCCAGTTCTCCTCCACAGCCCCACCTGCTGACCTACCATGATTTATGCATGCAGGGCCAAATATTATTTTTCAGATATGACAAGGTCCCTCATAGCTACAAGGCTTATCTGGTGTACAGGAGGCTGAGTAATGGGCAAGACAGCTGTCCTCAGAACAGGGGAATAATAATAGACCTAAAGAAAGGAACTCCTGGATCATATCAAAACTGTTAGCCACCACGATCCAGATCTAACCCCTCACCCCGACTGGGTCCTCTGGATCTGACACACATTTACAGGAGCCATATAATGGGGCTACCATACCCTAAAATTAAAATAATCAGAAAGAGTTTGGCCTAATGGACTGAAGATAACAAAGAAAGCCTATATTTTAAATAACTAAAATGTATATATTTTAACTGGATTGATTGTATGTGTGCCACTGTTCTTACTGTTATCTATATTCTGTGAACTCTCTGACATATTTAAATGGTTAGATACTGGACTCTGGGAAAAGCCACAGTAGCAGTGTCTATAATTCATTAGCCAAACCTCAGGTAGTGTTGAATTTAAAATCTCAGCTAACTGTATTAAAGGACATCTAAGATGCTGATTTAATCAGCAAGCATCAGTACTTAAGGTATAAAGGCATCACGGATGCTGTTGTCGTTACAGCTCGATGACTTCCGTATGATTTGGATAAGAAAAGCAGCTCAAAATCTTTGGGTATCTCTACTTAGAGTAATGGGGCTTAAAATTTAATTTAAAAACTCATTTTTAGGCAGAGACAGGTGGATTTCTGAGTTCAAGGCCAGCCTGGTCTACAGAGTGAGTTCCAGGACAGCCAGGGCTACACAGAGAAACCCTGTCTCGAAAAACCAAAACCAAAACAAAACAAAACTCATTTTTATCCAAATTATGTTTAATAATGAGAATATATATACATATATATGCATATGTGCATATATGTATATATATGTATATATGTATTTATATAAAACACTTGAATCTTTTAAACATAAATACTAGTTTTAAATGAGGTCAGGGCTTAGAATGAACCAATAATGATAACCAAACCTGAAGTGTAAACGAGAGGACATACTATCTTCATTTGCAACCTCATTAAAGCCAAGGTTAGCATTATTTCATTACTTAGAAATACTTCAGGTGGAATATTAAATATCATACACAATTTTTAAAAGTATAATTACAAATGTGTTTTAAAACCATAACTAGTGAGTGGTGATCACTCCCTCCCGGTGCCTGACGATCAGCGGCGTTGTATGGGAGATGAGTACCTGCTTCCTCCCAGTACTGTCAAAGCCTACAGGATGTGCTCCCGGATGGCGCGAGAGAGTCCTCAGCCTTGAGCGTTCATGGTCCAAGAGTGTGTAACAAGGACCTGGACACTGTTCAACCTTTAAATAAGAATCAAGGTCCAGAAGAGAATTTTTTCCTTTTATGCTGATGAAGTCATCTGGTTTTCTTTATCCTTTGAGGAAGACTCTGTAATTAACTTTGAATTTTAGTTGTCATACATAAAGTTCTTTATGATCCTGTGTTATTCAATTTTCTAATAGAGCAAATTTTATGAACAGGTTTAAATGTGTTTCTATTGAAATGAGTCTCACAATCATATAATTTAGTAAGAATGGCCTAAATGCACATAAGTCTCTAAACAATGGTTACACAAACAGCAAAGACCTTGTCCAAGGGGAAAACACATAAAACTAAAAATCTAAACATGAGTTTCAAATATCCACTTAGTAACAGAATAAAACAAAGTCTTTGTAGTTTTAATTTTTTATTCATTTATCTATTAGATGAATGTTACCAAGAATAGATTAACACTTAAAACATTGTTATAAAGAGAAACCATTAATTTTATTTCAGACTATAACTTTTATATTATACTTAACTTATAACATAACCATTTTTAAACGATCTTCTTTACAATGTACTTTAATCTTACCTGTATTATTATTATTATTATTATTATTATTATTATTATTATTATTAAGTTTAGAAGGCAATTATAATAAAATGTTAAGTGAAAGTTCAGAAGAAAAGTCTGTGCTTCTAAAACACAGAAAACACATATGGTATCTTAGATATGTAATAGTAATAAATGCAGGTAAATACATTATTAGTTCTTGTTTTTTTTTTTACCAAGGCTAAATTATTTCTTAAATACTTATTTATTATAGGACACACTTTATTTTTATTCTTTTGCTGCAATCACACGAGGTTTATTCAGGGGACCAGTGCACTGGGGTCGAGCTCGTGTCCCATGTAGGGGCAGAGGAGTTCGACCCTGAGCAGCTGAAGTCAGGGGTATTTAAAGGAAAAAACCACAAGAACGGAAAGAATTTGTGTTATGGGGAAGTACAGAATGTTCTAAGTTAGTCACAAGGCAGCTGCACAAACATTTTTGTGGTTAGCTAGTTCCTGGAACATTGTGCCTCTGGCCCTGAGGCCAGGCCAAGGACACCCGTTTCTTAGGGGAAAGAATGAAGCCAGGTGGGGATTGGCCAAGCATGCAATTTCAGTCCTATTTCTGTTTCTGGCTCCAAGTGTGCTAGGGATCTAACTTTCCTCATAA
>CM052714.1:5732838-5751283 GCA_028551405.1 Uromys caudimaculatus
TTTAAAAATATGTAACATTAAAAATTAAACGGAGCTTGAACGGAATTTCGTCTTGCTCCAAACGCATTCTTTGTTTCCTGTTTCTCTCCCCAACCGACGGTTTCTCTCTACAGCACGGAGCTCCCGCTGGCGGGAACTTTGAACCTAGTCGCTAGCCTTTCTTGGAAGGGCCCTCCAAGGCAAGGTGGGCAGCGAGCTCTTTGCAAACACCAAAATGATAAACCGCAGGAATGAGCCTCCACAACTGATAAAAAAAAAACTCACTTAATAAACACAGTTGGTTTCTGTTTGTTTTTACAGTGGATGGGAGGTAGGGCTTGAACCCTGCCAGACCTGTGCATTTGCTATACAAGTGCTATGCTCCTGTGTTCTACGCTAGTCTCTGGCATACCTTCTTTCTTAATTTAATTAATTTAACCCTAACCCTAACCCTAAACCCTAAACCCTAACCCTAACTCTAACACTCTAACCCAGCCCTAACCCCTAACCCTAATCCTAACATTAAATTGTTTAAGTTAATTAATCTAAGAAACTTAACACTTTCTTAAATTATGTTTTAAATTTGCTCTCTGAAACTCTCATACACGTCTTAATCATATTTTCTCTCCACTTCTTCTGACTTCCCACTGGGAGCCCACAACACATCTCCCTACATTTACATGTACTTTTAGCCAATTTTTCATCCTATTGAATCCTCTTGGCGATTTTCAGATGCACACTGGTGTGGGGTTATCTGCTGGGACATGTGTAACCTATAGTAGTTACTTCCCTTTCAAAGAAAAGTGACTTCCACCTACAGCAGTCATCAATCGACTGCATTAAAGACTGCCCATTGCCAGTGAAGGCTTCTCTGACCAAGAAAGCAGCACAAATCTACAGATAAAAACAGATCTTAGGCAGGGGTCTAGCAATACAACTGTTTAGGAAACTAAGAGTAGGTTCTGAGGGCCCACGACCTTGCTGCTGTGGGTTTTGACCGTCTACAGAGCCAGGAATGAATCCCCCTTCACTTCTGCAGAAAGCTACAACATGAAATGTTTTCTTTTTATTGGATATTGTTTCTCTATGGTAGACCATAAAACAAATTAAAGGTCTAAGATAAGAATTTGTTACATTGTGTCACAATTAGACAACACAATTCAATTATCTTGACATTGAAACAGGTTATATAATGTCTTCAAAACACAAAGATGTAGATGGTTTATTGAGTGTGAGAACACCTGTTACGAGGCTGGGGGTACTGCTCAGCAGTGAAGAGCACTGTGTGCTCTTCTAGAGGACCAGGATCGGTTCCCAGCACCCACATGGTGACTCACAACTGTTTGCAACTCCAGTCCCAGGAGATCTGATACTGTCTTCTGGTCTCTGTGGGTACTGTATGCACATGGTATACAGACATACATGCAGATAGAACACTGATACACACCAAATAAAAATAAATAAATCTTTAAAGAAATAGAATAGATTATAAGAGAATGTTTAAAATCATTTTGTTCAGAAATAGGTATCTATATATTTACATATGTATATAAATTTCAAAGTACACACATCAAAACATAAATAGCAGTTATGCTGGGAGGTAAGGGTGGACACTATATGTACTCCCTTCTCTGTGGTCTTTCTTATTTTTAACACATTCTACCTATAGGGTTCCGCACTGAAGGCTTTTACGAGGCAGAACAGCATCATTATTTTTATCACAAGTTGAAAATAGAAAATCTAATCATAGAACAACCAGTGGTGTGCTGATTCAGATATACAATGTTTCCTCCATGGGGCTGGAGAGATGGCTCAGCTGTTGAGAGCCCTGGCTACTCTTGTAGAGGACATGGTTTTGTTCCCAGCACCCACGTGGTTGTGCACAGCCTTCGCAGCTCTAGTTCCAAGGGACCAGACACCCTCTTCTGATCTTTGCTGTCACAGTTTGCATGTGGTCCATATACACACATGTATGGAGACACCCAAACAGATAAGCAAGTCGGACAACAAGGTCCCCTACAGGTTCATGTGTTGAATACTGGTCCCTAGATGGGGACACTGTTTCGGAGTGTGGTGGAATCTTCATGAAGTGAGACCTGCCTGGAGGGCATAGTTCTGGGGACAGGACCTTGGAGCCTGTCACTTGTCTCTGGCTCTTCCCTTTTCTATGCTTCCTGGATGCCATGTGGTGCCGATTGCTGACACAGCACTGATGTATTGCTTCACACATTCCTCTGACACCCTAAGCCAAAATAAACCTTTACTCTTTTTAGTATGTTTAGTCAGATATTGTATCATAGCAACAAAATATCAATTAAAGCAGACCCAAGAAAAACAGGTTGTTTTTTTTCCCCTTGTCCAACAGAAAATAAAAATTGAGGTGTGTGGTGGTTTGACTGGGAATAGTTCCCAAAGGCTCACATATTTGAGTGATTGGTCATTAGGGAGTGACACTACTTGACAGGGAATAGGAGGTGTGGCCTTGTTGGAGGATGTTTGTCACGGGGGGGGGGGGGGGGCTTGGGATTTGGAATGCTCGAGCCAGGCCGGGTGTCTCTCTCTTCCTGCTGCCTGTGGATCTGGATGCAGAGCTCTCAGCTACCTCTCCAGCACCATGTCTGCCTGCATGCTGCCATGCTTCCCGCCATGATGACAATGGACTGAACGTCTGGACTGTAAGCCAGCCCTGATTAAATGCTTTCCTTTATGAGAGTTGTTGTGGTCTTGGTATCAGCAATAGGACACTAAGACAAGGTGCATACCACAGATAGGCTGTTAGGTCTATATAGTTTCACAATGAGCAACACAGAGGAAGCTTTCAGATACTAAACTGCTTGGGCATTTTCCTGTGTGCCCCTCCATTTGGGCAAATAGAATTAAAGTGCCCATGAGCTTGGGTAGAAGAAAACTGCTTTTTAATGTCTATCTCTAAATTTTCTTTATATATATATATATATATATATATATATATATATATATATATGTGTGTGTGTGTGTGTGTGTGTGTGTATATGTATATATATATACACATGTATATATATATATGTATATATGTATATATATACATGTATATATATACACGAATACACACACACATACACATACATATATATATATATCAACCCTTCATTGGGTAACACCTGTCACTTTGCCATCAGTAAAAGACCCATATAGGTGTATCATTACTGTGGAATTATAGTACTTATTAAATTTCCCTCAAGTCTTATTATAAAATTCACTAATAAACAACATATATACTTATATTCATTTTGTTCATTTGTTTTGAGATAGGGTCTCCCTGCAAAGCGCAAGCTGGCCTTGAACCCTTAATAACCCTCCAGCTTCAACTTCCCAAGTGCTGGGATAGCAGGCATGTGCCACCAAGCCCAATGCATACGGTCTTTAAAATAAACTGTTCTTTATTTCTCAGTAACACGGTTATGTTTGGAACCCTATGCGTTTCATTGTATGCATTTATAAATAGAATTCCAAGAAAAGATCCATAGACTTCACCAGGGTGACAGGAGAGCCACGCCACAGAGCGGGGCAGTCGGAGGTGGTGGCGTGCACCTGCTAGCCTGTCACCAAGTAGGCTTAGTGAGAAGGAAGGCAAGCTCTAGGCCAATGTGGGCTTCACAGGGAGACCTGTTCCTGTCCCCCTGAAACAAAACAAGACCAAAAGAACAGCTGCAGCAGGCTCAAGACCTCCAAACTTGCCAGTTCTGCATAATGAACCAGCCTCTGTCCCGTAAGGTCCTGTAGGTTGTGGGCACTGAGGCTGAAGGGTGGGTTACAGAGCTGGTCAGGAGGGCATGCCACAGCAGCGCATGCAGTCATCCCTTTGATGTGTGCCTTTTATTTTATTTTATTTTATTTTATTTTATTTTATTTTATTTTATTTTACTTCCTTGCCCAGCTTTCAAGTGGCCAACTGCTATCCCTTCCTACAAGCCAGCTAAGAAATACGTTGGTATTCCTTGAACCAACATCTGTTTAACACTGTTCAGTTGGGCAGTTTTCCTCCTGATGTGTGTGTAAATGAGTTGTGTCTTCAGACATCTGCTGAGTGTGTAGCAGGTACAAGGCCCGTGCTGTGGTCTCTGGAGGCACAGGCTTTTAGTCCTTGGTCCTGGAGGAGAGAACTACCCTACAGGGAAGGGAAGGCAGTCCATGGACGAGCTTCATTTGGAGGCGTGCTATACACTGATTTCTGGGATGGTCGCACCTGTGTTTATTCTTTTTTTGCGCAACTGTGTGTGTGGTATGAACATGTGCATGCTTGTTTGAGTGTGTGTGGTGCATGTGTGTGCTTGCTAGTTTGGAGATCTGAGGTGGGCTTCATGCATCTTCTTCCAACACTCTCTACCTTGTATTTTGAGTGAAGTCTCTCACTGAACCCAGAGCTGCCCCTTTCAGCTAGGCTAGCTTCTTCCAAGGAGTCCAGTCTGCCCCCCCAGTCAGTGGGTGTATGAGCTGGCTGCTGTGGGTTCTGGGGAATTGTAACTCCAGTCCTCACGCTTGCATAGACATTTTCTTTATCCACTAAACCATCTCCCCAGCTCTGTGTTCATTCTTTATGAGACCCTTGCTTGTTTGAGTGTTTCCTAATAAACCACTTGTTCTTGTCTCTTTGAGATTTTCTGTTTAGTCTTTATTGGTTTCTCATACCTGCCACCGACATGCAATGGGTTCTCGCGAAGCTGCTCTCTTAGGATTTCTATTGCTATGAACAGACACCACGACCACAGCAATTCTTATAAAGGAGAACATTTAGCTGGGGCTGGCTTACAGTTTCAGAGGTTTAGTCCACTATCATCATGGCAGGAAACTGGGTAGCACACAGACAGACGTGGTGCTGGAGAGGGAGCTGAGAGTTCTACATCCAGATGGGCAGGCCAGAAGTGAACATCACACTGGGTCTGCATTGGACATCTGAGACCTCAAAGCCTGAACCTATTCCAAGAAGGACACACGTCCTCTAGTGCCATTTCCTACGAGCATACGGAGGCCATGTTTATTCAAACCACCACAGGTGGCATGCATTGTAGTCTGTGAAACAACTTCATATTTATTAATAACAGGTTTTCTCCTAGTGGGGCTCAGAAAACCCTGAAATTACCTCAACTCTGGAGTCAGAATATCTGACACAATCCCTGGTTCTAATCTCTGTCCACTGCTCAGTGTCACTTGCAAGCATTTGAAATTTTGAGAGAAAAAAAAAAAAAAGATCTTACATGACTCTCATGAAAATGGTATAAATTAAGTAGGAGAGTACTCCCAGCTCTTTCTAGAAACCAGGAACTTACATGGCTTGTTCATGAGGAGACATCTATACCATGTCAGCTGATTCAGGTGTCGGAGAGCAGCGAGCGAGATGGAAAGGGAGTCACAGAAGAAGAACCCAGTCAATCAGAGCATGGAATTAAAGCACAGAAAATGGAGACGTAAAGGGAGTACATGGACAGTATGGGGGTACATGGATAATATGGGGGGCACATGGGCAGTACAAGGTTGGGGCAAGGGAAGGTGTCACAGGGACCTGGCAAATGGAAGCTCTACCATGGTAGGGCCTTATTACTATTTACAAATGCCATACTTGCCACTGTGCCTCTGGGCTCAAACTTAAAATCAATACTCTGGTTGTTTTCAGTGGCATTCATGGACATGCATAAAATGTCAAAAATCCTGAGCTGCTCGATAGACTTCCCACTGAGATGGAGCTGGGCGAGGCTTTGCTTTCTGCGTGCTTGTTTATGCTCTCTGAGTGAGTGTCCACTGACAGTTTGTCGAGCAGTGTCTCACTTTACACAGCTTTGAACACGGCATTGGTGATGTCACTGTTTGATGCTCTCAGGCACAATGCTAATTTCTAGGTTCACAAAGGCGGAGGTGTACCCTACCAGGAAAAAGGATAGTTAGGTGAGCTTTATTCAGTCATCTTATAATCTTGATCCTATCAGCCCAATGTCAGTGGATCAATAAAGTCTATTGAATGCAGTGGGTTAAGGAGTAACTTGTAACATAGTAGAGTTTGTGAGACATGGTAATCCAGCACTAATGGGAACCCTATAGACCAAGAAGGTAGCAGTTTTACTAAGAATAGATATGAGAAAAATTGTGTGCACACAGTTCTTGGTTAATTGAATTTTAAGTAAGAAGACAAAACTTGACTTTAGCTTTGGAGGCTGCCCACAAAGATGCATTTACAGTTTAAGAGACAAGAACAGACAGGTTTCTTCTACTGCCAGAAGGAGGTGTGCTCGAAATGTTATTGTCCTCATGTCCCAGCTGCCCGTTAACAGTGCCACCAGCTGAGGCCCAGGCTTTAACATGAGAGACTTTGGGAGGGACACACATCCAAAGCATGACAGAGAGAAGAGATGCAAAGGGAGCAGACAAAACCACAGAGGTGGGAAAGAGGAGGATGGGATTATCCTGAATTTCCCACAAGGGTGAGAGGGAGAGAGCCCATCCTGTGAGAGACTTAGAAAGGTCAGCCTAAACGTCTGAAGAAAGAGCACTGCCTTTGCTGTGGGAATGTCACAGGTGCCCTTTGTTGATGGTGGGGACAGAAGACAGAGAATGAGTAGGTCAGGAGGCTGCTCTCCCATTCGCAGGTACTGGAGGATGAAGGATGGTAACAGTCTTGCCTTGGAGGAAATGCAGTGAGAGGTACCCAGGCACAGTGGGAAACACTGTTTCAAACCACAGGCAGGATGAAGTGGTGGGGAAGGAGCTAGTGGGTGCTGCAGAAAAAATGGCCTCTGGTTTTTGGAGGGGTTTTTTTTGTTTGTTTATTGTTGTTGTTATTGTTATTGTTGTTGTCTTTTTGAGACAACATGGAGCTTGCTTGTACTGACTCACAGACAGAATATGAAGTTCCTGGGCTGAGCAAAGCTCAGTAAACAAAAGCATCTGAAAAGATAAATGTAGCGAGTGTATGTCTGCTCATCTACCATTGCGGTTGGGGTCATGGCTGTGACCTCACGGTATACCGCTGTGGCGGGAGGACCTCCATTCACCTGGGGAAACGCTGTTGAAGAATAGAGCATTACATCATAGCAGGTGGAGTTACTTGGAAATATTTCTCAGAAGTTACAGCCCGGAAAGCTTGCTGAGTCTGTCTTTGCCATTAATAAAAGCAATTAGGACCTGGCATTTGGTGGCGATCCAGGCTTAATTTCCTTACAAATAAAACCAAAGCCATCAGACATCTTAAGGAAGTAAAACTTGCCATTTTTACTTGTCTACTTTTCTTATTCATCAAAAAATCCGACAAGCCTTTTATCTCCAGATGTTGTAGGAGACAGACTCCAGCCAGGCTTGTGTCAAATTGTCACAAAACTCCAAATTAATAAGACCTGACTGCATGACGCTGTGCACGGGCAGGGCCTGAGTGTCCTTAATTGGCCTGCCTACAGGCACAGCAAAGCAGGCTAGCTGGTGGTGATAAAATGCTTCCAGACAGACTGTAACAAACAGCCACTTCCAGGAAGTGCTGGGTAGATACTGATGTAATAGCAGCTCACCCCAACAATGCACTCAAGCCTTAAGAATTAAGATATTAAACTGTGATTAGCCAGGGAAGCTAGTCCCCTCTACTGTGTCTCAGGGCTGTTAGTGTCCCTTCTCTGTCACTGGGCACAGTAGGAAAGCGCTCACCACTCCCTGATGCTTCTGAACAACGTCTTCCCACTCGACTTCTGGGTATGTAGTAGCTCTCTGCCTACACTCTGCCACCAAGATCCCATGTCCACCAGACATGAGTGTCTCTCTAGCCCTTCAACAAAAACACAAATCAGCAACTCAAACTGTTTTGTTTTGTTTTTTTAAAATCAGACATTCTACATGACGGCAAGGAAACCTTAAAAGCCATTTCCTGTGCTGAAACCATTGTTTGTACATGAGCAGAAAACTTGGTGCTCAGGACCAGACAACTGTGATTCCTAATTCTGGCTGCTCTCAGACTCTGAGCCAAGGTGTTTCAGGCCTTGTCTGTCATTGTCAATTGTCTGTCAATTGTCATTGTCTGTCAATGTCAATATTGTATGTCATATGTTCAAAAAACAGAGGCTTCTGTGAAGTTGCACAGGGCGGCTGCCAGAAACACCTCAGATTCATCACCCAGATGATTTTTCAAGTTAATTTTTGGTCACCATGCATTCAGATACCCTTGACTGTTGGAAAAATGTTTATAACCTCCATGTTCAGGTCACGTACCCATTTGGGGTCACAATTCACAGACTAAGAGGCTGTGTACTAGATGACTGGTTAATATAAATAATAATAATATTGTATTGATTCAGCCAGCCCCCTATTGGTGCAAAGTCAGGGTACCCGCCACTGTATAAAATTGTCAGTAATCATGATATTATATTTCATTATGGGCATAAAACTGGGCGTCCTATAAATTCACAATCTTGATGGGAAAATTGGAATTCAGAATTAAGTCCTATCTTCTATGTTACCTTCCCTCCTCCCCCTCCATCTCCTTCCCCACTCCTGTAGCTTCCTCTCTTCACAGTCCTGGCATAGCTGGAACAAAGGCAGCCAAGAAGGCTATTTTCATTTATGCATTTTATCAGGCCTGGTCTTCAGGGACCCCTAGTCATTTTTATGACCAAGTGAAATGTGTAAATGGTCCTCACAATCCCTAAGCAGAGGGTCTTCTGGAAATGAATGACAAGGCTGTGCTCCACGGACTGTGCTCCACTTGCTCAGTAAACACTGCCCCATGGCTGACGGCCTTGTCTCGTCTACGTCTCCCCAGGGAAAATCACAAAGATGAGCATTTCCTTCTCCACAGGCCAGCTATTACGTCACTCCAGAGAAGCAGCATTGGAAATCCGTTCTAACTCCTGTCACAGGCTGCATTTGTGGATCTGGGAGCTCAGATGGTGTGTAGGCTGCTGCTGGGAGCCTTGTTCACCCTCAGCTTCCTGTAGCCTCAGGCCCTGGCATGTGCAGGGAATGGGTTTGTTTAGAGGGCAAAGACCCAAAGTCATGGTTCATCTTTCCTCCCAGTGATGGTGCCCACAAATGGCCAGGGGTGGACATTTAATCCTTAGAATGAGTGGAGGAAAAGACAGGAATAGTCCTAGGTCAGGACAAATCCTGGCCTCTAACACACGAAAGAAGTGGCCCAGCCGGGTCTACAGGCGTGGCCTTGGCTGGCCAATTAAGTCTCAACAATTAGATCTGGCACTGCTTATTAAATTCAGTCCAACCTTTATTTTGGTTACATGTAGATTACAAGTCCTGCCTTATTTTGGAATTGTAGTTCAGAGTTCCCCACCCCTACCCATCCCTGTACATGCTGATTCCAGATGCCTTGAGGTCTGTCTAAGCTAACGAGACAGAGAGATGTCTATCCAGGTCTTCTCTGCCTCCCCTGCCCTTCTCCATGCTCTGGCGTTGGAAGCAGACAGGTTTTCACCAGCCTTTTGGGGGGCATGTAAGTCTCAGTCTTTGTTCTGCTGGGGGTAGCTTGGCAAGCCTGCCTGCATTCATGCTGTCTTCTCACCCAGTCCCATGCCAGTGCGGGCCAGCTGGCTGCTAGGGGAGAAGCTTGGCTAGCCAAGTTCTCACTCTGCCTCCCGTTATCCGTTGAATGGTCAGCCATTTTTCCCTGCAGGCCGCGGCTGGAAGCACTTACAGTAATTGCAGGACCAGGGTCTCGCCCATGATGGGCTTGCTCTCAGGTTCTGTGTTCACAGCTGCCTCCATGTTGTGGAAAGCATGCCCTGGAGATCACCTGGGAGGAGGGTACAGCTAAGGTCAGGTCTCCCAACTTGGATACCTCATCTCTTCCAAAGCCCTTTTTTCCATCTGTCTTGTGGTAAAAGCCAATGACCTACCTAGTTCCAGATTCTGCTTGTTGAGGATAGAGAGGGTCCTGTGAACTACACTATGTCTCAACTGGAAGATGAAAGATGTAGATTCTCTCACTGTAGACAATGGGCCTGTCTTCCATAACGAGACCCTGATAAGGGCAGGAACCAGTAGACAACCCAAAAGAGCAGAGGAAGTATCTTCTGGTGACATTTCATGTTGTTTCATCTCAGCATTCCATAATTAATTTTGCCACTAGTTGCTGAGTATTGGTTTGTCCTGCTGAGAGAGACAGTCTTTGTCTCATGGGGGCTACTACTGTGCAGAACTCAGGGTTCTGTCTTCAGCACTCTGCGTGTGACATGGCATATCACGGCTGCTTGGGTATTGGTGAATGAATAAAGAACTCTGAATTCAGTGCCCAAGGTCAGAACCCAATTTTCTCCAAAATCGAGTTCTTCCAACCCCACTGGTCTCCTTCAAGTCCACACTAGAGGGCCAGAATTGATGACAGAGGCTAGGGCAATCAGAAGGGGCAGCTGCGGGGAGAAGGAGAAGGATCTGGGGAAATGGGTTTGACCTAGTGTGGAAGGAGCTGGAATCTCTGCTCACCTAAAACCCCTGCTCTGAAATGTGAACCTTTTATGTCCTAGCCTTAAAAATGAACTCTTTGTCGGCCAGAGCTAGATTGCAGCCGTCATCAATGGCCATTTTCTATACCTTAACTTGGGTTGAATTTTTAAAGGAAAAGGAGAGCAGAATCTAAATCCCATCCGTTTTGCTCCTTTATTTGAAAGGGCTTTGTCTGTGTGCTTGCGTGCATGTGACCAAAATCCACAAGTGAGGAGCACTTTCTTCAAGTTTATGGCGCTTTTGTTATACCCGATTCTGTGTGGGAGGCAGTACAACGTAGTGTTCAGAATGGTTTGAAATCCAGACTCTGGCATGTGTGAGCTGTTTTATCCGTTACTAATTTGTAAGCTTTATCTGCAAAAACAAGAGAATGTGATTATGATCAACATTTAATAAACATTAGCACCTGTCACAGGTAGAAACAAAACAGCCCACACCCCTGGCTCTGCTGTAGCAACCGAATTGTATCCATTCCCGAACAAACTGCTTCCTTCAACAAACACTTCTAAAGGCGCTACAGTGACCCAGAGACTGGAGCCTCAGATGTTTACTAGCTGGGTGATCCTAGGCAAGTTACTTAACCTCTCTAATCCCTTAAACCTCTGTCTCCATAATAAATGCATTAAGTAGACCGTAGTTTTTGAGACTGTGGCCAATAGCTGGAGTAAAGGTCAAGGTAGGCAGAGCATGGTAATTGTGGAAACTGAGGCAAGGTTGATCTCATGGGGGCAGAAGGGAGAGGGAGGTTCGGCAGGTGGCAAGTCATCCAGGACTTTGAAGGTCAGATAAGGATTCTATCCATGGCAGATGTCATCAAGCCAAGCTCGAGGGAGCGCATGACTTTACTGCCTTTGGAGCTAGGAGTCTGGTTGGGGAAGCTTCCACTGCAGAAGCAATTCAACCATCAAAGGGAAGGTGACCTATTGTTCAAGGCCTTCAAGGCTTTCTCCTTGGGATCTTGTCCTAGTTTTGAGGCAGAATAGAAGAATGTGGGAAATTGAGGAGACACGAGAGGAGAAAGAAATCCCTCGTTCTGGATTGAAACCTCTCACCAACGGAGGATGAGCGCTTCCAGCACAATTAACATTTGCTCCCAGCCTCTCTCCTTCTCCAGCTGTAAACCCACATTTCCTAGGACTCTCACCAGAAACCCAGTGTTCAGAAAACAAAAGCCTGTAGATCCCTGTGCAACACTGCTGTTGCCAGAAGTTTGAGGGAGCCCCACTGGACACCCTGCATGATACCAAGGACATTGAGGTCCCGACTTGGGGTTCTTGGTCTCATTAACAAAATGATTTAAGAAGCTTGAAGGCAGTTTTATTAGAATTATAAAGTAAAACTGCAGAGCAGTCACACCGAGTATCTCAGCTGCTGCCTGGAGGAGCGGGCTAGAGGAAGAGACAACGCATGCTGTTTAACTTAGGCATGGCAGACAGCCACTGGGGAAACAAGCAGCCTTGTAGGGGGAAGAGAACGCGTGAAGTCCAGGGTGTTAGGGGAAGCGATCTTAGGAAGGGGAAGAAGAAAATATGCTTTTCTGAGTATTCCAGTGGTATCCTAGCTGGAAGCTGCATGGCTGTAGTTTTGTAAGCAATTCCTGCGGCAGGTGAAGATTCCTGGAACAAAGAATACATTGTCTCACATTGTCAGGTGAAGATTCCTGGAACAAATACATTGTCTCACATTGTCTCATCCAAGGGACAATTATTACCCCTGTTGGTGTGGCTTGGGTGAACCCACCTTACTGAGGGCTGGCTAGGTGATTGACAGTTACAACTGGTGGCTCCTGTTTTTAACATGCTAGATGTATTATAACAAACACATTATAATAGACATATTATAATCCCATCTAAGTCACACCTATAGACCATATAACCTTTTACCAAAGGGTGGGGAAAGGAAATGTTTCTTACAACTTTTGAGATGTATCTTGAGAGCCATCCAAATGGTTTAAATGGCTAATGCAAACACAATGGCCATTCTTCAAGATGTCCCCACACACGCTCTTGTGTTATTCTTTCCCTGAGAACCTTTCTTTCTGTTTCTACCTCTAGCTATGATTCATATTGGCTCACCCTGTGAAGGATCTGATATTACCTGAGTTGAAGTCCCGAGACTATAAAGGGGACTCTTCCAGCTGCCAAGGTGACAGGGTGGGACCGTGGCTCCCCACTGTTGTCATCCAGTCTCCCCTTGCAGGAATCAAGACCCTTACTCCATGACAACAAGACTCAAAGACTTCAGATAGCAAGAGTGAGGCAGTCTTGATTCACATTTCCAAAAGCAGGTCTAAGCTTAGACAAAAGGCAAAATGGCTGGCCACAAATTTGTCACAGAGCAGCGGTTGTTATCATCCTAACTGCAAAACTCCTTCCCTTTCTTCCATAGAGTGTGGGGTTTCTGAGAGTCGCAGACTTCTTGCTTGTCTACTGTAGCATCTACCCCAGACTCTCCCTTCATCAGGGATATTGGGATCCACCCCCTTCCTTTCCTGATAGGTTGACCGAGTCAAGTAACAGGGGTAACTTTAGCCCTAAGATGGTTGGAAAGCACTTGATTAAGCAGGAAGCAGCTGATATCTAGGGGAGACGGGGTCCTGCTACCGTCTGCTAGATTTTTATACCTCGATGAGCTCTAAAAGCATTATATAATGAGAGTGGAACATAATGATTTGTTCCTTACCCTCAGCTCCCTAGTCCTTGTGTCTGAGAAGTCAGATGAGACACGCCAAGCACGGTATAGAAGATAGATGTTTATTAACATACGGTAGAGAGTCGCACAGGGAGAGGGGACTGACAAAGTTATGGTTGCTCTGAACTACATTTTAGGTAGACTTTACACTAGATCTAAAGTCCCTAGGGCAGGAAGCTTTTCTTGATGAGATCTTCTCTGCTCAGGTGATTGGCAGGGCCATCTGGGACAGCAAAGCAAAGGAATCTCTGAGGACATTCTTAGCTTCTCAGTTGGTGCAAGCTAGTGGCCCTTTAAGACATTTAAAACGAGTTTTACTTGTTAGTCAGACCCAGATAGGCAAAGAAGGACTATTAAGGAAGCTGAGGGTAGCCCAAGCTAAGGGTAGTTAGGCTCTAGATGTGGGATATTCCCACATCTCCACAGGGTAAGTTCTACTACAGGAGGATCAGTGCAAGGCTTGTCCGTGTTCTCTCTAGGAAAGTCTTGGCTAGGTAGCAGGCAAGTACAGAACAGTACGACATCATCCAGGGTCAGAGTTCCCAGTCTCAGTACTCACAGTCTGAGTACTCCAGTTTGAGCTCCTAGTTTTATACGTTGAAGGCAAGCGTGCATCCTTAATGGTCTTCAGACCTGCTAATAGCTACCGAGTGGTCCAACAGCTTCATTAATCCACCTCAGCAGTCTCAAAGCCAGGTTTACAACTCAGAAGACTCTAGCTAGGAGCTGAGCAGCTTTGACGCTGAACTGTGCCTGACTGGTCTTGCACACTTTTACAGAAAAGCAAGCCCGCTCCTTTCTCTGCTCCCAGGAAACTTGCAGCACTTAACGCAGTGAAAGGGACCATAAAACCAATCTATCCAGGGACAGTGGGCATTCAGCGCATCGTGAGTGCTCCACCCATGGAACCCAAAGCGACTTTGTACCTCATCTTAGGGTTCTGGTGAATAGGAGAGTGGGGAGCGGAGGGGCAGGAATGGGATGCAGGAACCCAGTACTGCATGCCACAAAGTTATTTCTGCTTCTAGGAGTCTCTGAGGTTCCCAGTGTGAACAAAAGCTCCTGGAAAGAATTGCACCTCATACTGATACTTCTGCAAAGCTGATTAACTGGCTAGCATGTCAGTGACTGTGAAGAGGGGATGTCCCAGATCCAGAACCTAATTACAGTTTATCTTGGGCTATCTGTAGTATCCTTAAGAGTCATCTTTTGCTCATCAGTATCTGACCTTGTGACTAACAGGTAAAACTTTTTGCAGTGTTTTAAAAGACTGCTGGCTTCCACTAACCAAAAAGCTACAAGAGCTGTCCTCAGGTAGTGTCTGGGGCCTACAGCGGAGCCACCTCTGTTTTGCTGTAACTGCCTACTTGACATTCCCACCAATGTAATTGAAAGGAGCCTTTCGTTATGACTTGGTGTGTTCTGTTACTACTGGAACAAGGAATCGGGGGTGATCCATATCTGTGTTCTCTGGCTGTGGCCACTCACATCTGGCCCTCTAGAACAAATGATCTTTGAGATGAGAGTCTGTTTTGAATTGACAGGAGAGACAAGCCACCCTGACACTGCAGGGCTTTCTGTCCATGCTTTGGCTTTGAGCAGTGGTTTGTTCCTTTTTGCTTGCTCTTTGAATCAGCTCCTGGTTCTATGAGGAAGAAGCATTTGCATTACCAATGCTTCCCTTGCAAGCCTCGGAGTCTGCACCTGTGAAATTTTCCCTTGCTCAAACGCTGCCCGTTGTGGCTGTTTGGAAAGGTGCTTGCTTCCTTTGCTCTTCCTGAGGAGCCAGCTTTAAGAACAAAACATTGCATTCTTTTTGTAACAAATCCTAGCTGTCAGGTACACAGCCCATCCTGGGAAGAATTACAGGCAGGGCCAAACCCTGCAATCTTCCCTGGTCGCGGGTGATTTCCAGAGGCCCCATTAAACTGCACGTGAAGTCTGCACACACAACTATAGGTCAGCTCCTTCTTTGATGGCTAAATCACTATCTGCAGCCAGAGCTCCTGCATGCCCGTTCCCTAACAAGGTTTTGTTTTACATTCTAAACAGAAACACACTCACAAAACTTCTGCCACCCACAGGACTCCCAACACCACCCCCTCCCTCCCCCAAGCCCCTCTCCTCCTCCAGAGATCCAAGAACTTGGGCCAAATTCAGTGATGATGCCATTCAATTCCGTTTCTGTTTGGGGGAGTCTTTTGATTTTCTGCTTGAGTTATTCTAGAAAAGATAGAGGTTTAGACCTGAGTCCAACTGGCTTATTGGATTTATGTATTTAAAAGCAACTTTGATTTGCTTCATGGCCGACTTTTAAAATAATCTGGGCTCAATCTGCTTTTGGAAATGAGTGTGACCTACCCTGATTTCCCAGTGATGCTTTATTCAAGACCCTGCATTCCACATAGGAAGCTGGCCAAGGCTCAGTCCTGGAGAATAAACCCTCCAGGGTTCCAGGCTAATTGTGCTAAAAAACAAAGGGCCTCTGGAAAGGACGCTATCAACAAAGAGTTGGTCACAGTCAATTTGAGTAAAGGTTTATTTATTTACTTATTTTGACAGTGACCACAAGCAACTTTCTCACCAGCTTAGCAGTTGACCTGAGTTCTTCCAGAAAATAGGAAATGGACATTACCCAAGTGTGCCTGTCTCCAGAGGTCTCCAGACTTCTGTGTGATTGTCTAGAATGTCTTTGCTCTGTTTTCTAGAAATCTGTTTTCTATGTTACGATTTCTTTTGACATCCCTGAAACCAATCGGTGGGTCTCATATATATCTGGTGCTACTGTGAACTAGGGAGTAGTACCAGGTCCAGCTCTGACTTTGTAGAAATTAGGATTGGAATTGACTGTGAGGACCCAACGTCTGCCAAACAGGCTTAAGCCAGCATAAATGGAGCTGGTTTCACTTTGGGTTAGATGGTCAGAGCCTGGTGGTCCAGGGCTGAACATTTATCTTCCTTATGACCTCAGCTGAATTTTTCTCTATTTATCATCTGCATCTATAGCCTTATTTCTAAAAGAAGGGTGTGTCCCTCGTTCTTTTCCTTTTTAAAGTGGTCATGAGATGGAGCGGAGAGATGGCTCAGGATTAAGAGTGCATGCTGCTCTTTCAGAGAAGCCAAGTTTGGTTCTCAGTATCCACTTTAGGCAGAATGTGCCCTTACCCCCGAGCCATCTTTACAGCTGCTGCTAAGGATTGATCCTCCAGTGCGTGGAGTAAGATCAAGTATTCTGTGCTGTCTACCCTCGGGTTGGAATGTCGCTTGTCAGAAAGCCCGTTCCTTCCCTTGTCCTCTGCAGCTTTGCTCTTCTCTAACCAGGCTCCACGGCTGTGTGCATGCATGTGTGTGTGTCTGTCTGTCTGTCTGTCTGGGTATGTAGGCATGTGTGTGTATGTTTATATATGTGTGCATGTGTACTTGATCTTGTATGCGTGGGGGGGATTAGGGGGGTATGTATGTGTATGCATGTGTGTGTGCATGTGTGAATGTGTGTGCATGTGTGTGTATGTTTGTATGTGTGCACATGTGTGTCCATGTGTGTGTGCTCTTGTATGTGTGTGCTTGTGTGTGGGTGTATGCATGTGTCTGCGCCTGTGTGTATGTGTGTGGGTATGTATGTATGTAGGCCTGTGTGTGTCCGTGTGCGTGCGCATATGTGTGTGTGTGTGTGTGTGTGTGTGTGTAGGCCTGTGTGTATGTGTGTGTCTGTGTGCGTGTGTGTGTGTGTGCATGTGTCTGCACATGTGTGTGCCTGTGAGTATGTGTGTGCATGTGTGGGTATGTGTATGTGTGCATGGGTGTGTGCGAGTGTGTGTGTGTAGGAGGTGCTCTGTGAACTCCAGTCCGCCCCATTGATTCGCTGCCTCTCTGGTTCGATGCTGCACTGTAAAACTTTCTGTCGCTCTAAGACAGAATACTTGACACGCCGTGCCCTTTTACTTTCTTTACGAATATCTCAATTTTCTTGGCCTCATATTTCACTTCAAAATTGGCTTGTCAGGCCCTATGGTTTAACCATGAAATGTCCTCACCCAGTAGAGCGTCTGTCAAATGCTCCCTGCCTTGCTGTGACTGTTCCTGGCTCTTCCCTTGCCCACTGCTTCTGTCTACCAGGAGGTGACCAGACTCTCCTACCTCATGATCCCAGAGCAGAATCCTGCTGCATCAGTATCCAGGGCCCAAGGGATGTGACTAGACTCTGATGGTGTGA
This sequence comes from Uromys caudimaculatus, assembly GCA_028551405.1. Taxonomy (NCBI): domain Eukaryota; kingdom Metazoa; phylum Chordata; class Mammalia; order Rodentia; family Muridae; genus Uromys; species Uromys caudimaculatus. Next base: position 5,750,186 of record CM052714.1, read on the forward strand.
GCAAAATAAACTCTCTCTAGCTTGTTCTGTCAGGTATTTAGACTCAGGGATGAACCGATAGATAAGGCTGTGCTTGAATGCCCCAAACAGACTGCTTGCTACTCCACGGAACTTTCAGTTAATTTAATCGTTGAACTGGGGGGGTGGGGACTCACATCTGTTTGTACTGAGTGAGCAGTTTGGACCTGAGAGTGCGATCCATTCCTTCTTTTAAGGAAGTCTTTCATTTCTCTCGCTGATAGAGATTCCGCGTGTGAAACTCTTACACTATACCTGCATGATCCCCACTGATCTCACATCAAGTCTGCGTTCTCGGTTACGCCATTCAGCTAAGTCTGCTCTGTGAGTTTCTATTCGATTTTCAGGTGTATCTGTGTTCTGTGCCTTCTACTTGTGCGTTATGTTCATCTCTTTGCTGCAGTTTTCCTGGAGTGAAACCTGGTTTGTTTTCCTTCCTTGGGAATCAATCTCTCTCTGTCTCTCTCTGTGTGTGTCTCTGTCTCTCTGTGTGTGTCTCTGTCTCCCTCTGTCTCTCTTTTCTCTGTCTCTCTTTGTCTCTGTCTCTTTCTCTGTCTCTCTCTGTCTCTGTCTCTATCTGTCTCTGTCTCTCTGTGTGTGTCTCTGTCTCCCTTTGTCTCTGTGTGTCTCTGTCTCTCTGTGTGTCTCTGTCTCCCTCTGTCTCTCTTTGTCTCTGTTTCTCTCTGTCTGTGTCTCTGTCTCTCTATGTGTGTCTCTGTCTCCCTCTGTCTCTCTTTGTCTCTGTCTCTTTCTCTGTCTCTCTTTGTCTGTGTCTCTGTCTCTCTGTGTGTGTCTCTGTCTCCCTCTGTCTCTCTGTGTGTGTCTCTCTCTCTCTCTCTCTCTCTCTCTCTCTCTCTCTCTCTCTCTCTCTCTCGGGTTAGTGCCATCCTTTGCATCCTGCCAGGACTACTGTATCCCTGGATGCTTTGAAAGTTGGGCAATCTCAGATTACAAGTGAATGCTGACTGAGGAGGACCCTGGAGTCTTTCATCTGTACTGATGAATGCTGCTTCCTTTGTTAGCAGGGCCTCGTGTTGGCTGTATTGATCACAGATTCTGAATCATTAGCTTCAGTTTGGA